>CM044553.2:19923375-20240321 GCA_024416835.2 Perccottus glenii
CAGGGACAGGCCTGTGCTTTGCTGATTAGGCAAATAAAAAGGCTTTACTTACTTTAATAATCTTATAATCTTAATCTTAAATTTAAATTCAAATATAGGTGAATTAGAAACCCTCATGGAGAATGTATAGGAACTGTGCAAGTAATCATCAAATACAGGTTTAAAGAGTTAAAGGTGATGTTAGAGAAATAGAAAAACATTTTCTTTTTTTTTTTCTGTTGTTAGCCGTTTAGATGTTGAACCTGAGTCTTTTGGTTTTTCTGAGTCAAGTCTTTTTCAAAGCTTTCCTCTTTAACTATGTTTCCTACTATTATACATTTAAACTGGTCTTAGCGCTGAGTAATATTCAATAATATAAAGGATTAGAACTAATTCTACTGAAAAGACTATTTGGATAAAATCTTACCATCTCCTCCTGAGTCTTCTTCTCTCTCTTTGGTTTTTCTTTGTCACCCTAAGTAAACAAAGTAAAATGATATCATCAAAGATTACAATATTTCCCTCAAAACCTTCCTGAGTCACCAGTTCAGACTCTTTTCTACTGAAGAGGTAGAGTCCAGCTCAGTTTCTATTGTGTGTTGCAGAAGTGCGATGTCTGCTGCTCCATTTTATATTATTCATAGACTGAGGCGCTCTGTAATGTCACAAGTTCTGTTTGTGTTTAATTCAGTTTAGATAAATGACAGGGTCCAAAACCAGAACCAGCTTTTGACAAATAAACCCCAGTAGTGTGTGTAGGAGCCAAACTGTAGGGTTACCTCTAAACACTGTAAGGCACTACAATGTTTATTGTGCCATTCAATGCCACTATTTAAGCCCTAACAAAGCAGCCAAGTGCTGCAGGTTAAATGTTAACCCTTTTCCTTCCTGTGTCATGCTCAGGGTTTTATTGAAGTGCAAAAAAAGACAGAAGTCTGAAGTGCACCATGAAAGTGCCGAGCACAAATCTGCGACAGAGCACTGGAGTGAGATCAACATTAAACAATAATGATGCTCTTAAATAACAGATATGTTATGATATAATAAAGGCATTCTCTGTTGTTTTTAGAGAACAGGGAGTTCATTAAGGCTGTGGGTGAGAGCCTCTGCTGTAGGCCACAGCCTGCCAGAGATCGCCCACAAACAAGGTAAATATAAAAACAATAATATATCTATTTTGACATACAGTATACAGAGCTTATGTGACCCTTCTACTCACCTTCTAAAAGGCAAACACTACAATTTAATTAACTTCATTGTCATTAAGCAAATAACCAATATAAAAAATAAACTTTTATTATACAAAGTTCATGAAAAAAAATCTTACCTTATCCATGAAGTCAGCTGCTTTCTCTTGTTGTCCTACACATAAAGAAAGTTTAAAATGAGTGAGTCATTTTTTGTTTCTTTAAATTTAGAATACTGTTTAATGAAGCTTAATAGAAATAGAATGGAAAGGTTTTGCTTAAAGGACTGATTGAATATAATCGTAATCTGGTAAAACTTAATCCATGTGAATATATTCTTCTCACCTGTCTTATTCTGCTGCATCAGTGAAGAGTCACGTGTTTCTTCTTCTCCTTCCTGTCCCTCACTCTGTGGTCTGGTGTAACATTGTGGGTCATTCTCTGAGACCATGGCATCTATCTTCTGCAGCAAAACTAATATCTCTGCTTCATCTCTCATACTTTTTGTACAAGTGTGGTATCTTTTTTCTTCAAAACCACTGATGGCTTTCAGATCTGTGAGTGCTCTGTCACATTGTTCATTTGACTCATGAGTCACAACTGTCATTAAATAAGCCACAGCCCCTTTTCCAAAGGTTGCCTCCAGCCGCTGCACTCTGATTTGTACTGGCTGACATAGACCATGTGGAAGCAGGAGAAGAAAGGCATGAACACCTTTGTTTGAAGGGAACTGGTCAATGTTTTGGAGTAAATTAATGACAGAGATGACCCGACCACACAGATCACATAGACTGGAGGAAAACGGTTCATTATTTTCTTTGTCAGGGTCCAGTAAGAGGTTTGAGCCAGTTTCAACAGCATCAGGGTCACCCAACAACACAAGTGTACGCTCAGGTGTCGCTGAAACAAAAATCATTACTGTCATTACTGATCTGAACCTAATAATTATTTTAACAATTACATTGTTTACATTGTGAGGAAAATACATGAAAATGTGCAGATTTTGTTGTTAGAGAAATAAACCCATCAAAGTTCTTGTTCAGTGTTTTCTGTCATACTTTCAGATGTTGGACATGAGTCTTCCAGAGTTTCAGAGTGTGGTTCATTTTCAAAGCTTTTCTTTTATATGGACATCTCCTGTTGCACAGTTAAACTGGCATTAGTACTGAGTAAATGTGAACTCAATGACTTACATTTACTGAAAAGACTTTTGGTTCAACTATTACTATTTTTATTTCAGCCACTTCTCCTGAGCCTTTGTCTTATCTGTGAGGAAGAAGAGACGGGATAAATGATCTTTACTCTAGAATACAAGTCAAACTGTGTGGATGTAGGCATGTTTCAAGTCAGCATTGACCTGCGCGGCAAAACAGTTTTTAAGACTTGTGGAAAATAAATTTGACAGCCATCTGTCCAAAGCCTCGGTCCACATTGCAGCACCTCGGTGCCATGAGGCACAGAAAGCAGCTCAGGGTTCAATTAAGTTTGTCATAAACCAATGAGATAACAGTATATTGTTGAAGGCGGGACTTGTCATAGAGCAGCACAAATATCAGGTCAGACACCATTGGTCAGAGCTCTTTGTGATTGTACTTTGTGTGGGTCGAGAGGCAGGACTGAGTGAGCAGAGAGAGGCCGACAAATACGGGAGAACAAGCTCTTATTTTTAAACAATTTTAATATATTTTAAAATTATACATGTAGGATACTCAGTGTAGTGTAATATTTTGTATGTTATTTAGCTATTCATTATGCGTTTAAATTATGTGCCTTATGGTTTATACTTTCGAATGGTTTATAATAAAGTAAGGGATGTTATATTAATACATCTATAAGCATATTAATAGAAAAGAGTGCTATAAGAAAAAAAATGTTTTTATCATATTGTGGAATAATAATCTTTTAGTTTAGTTTCTAAGTTTATCTCTTGAAACAGGTCTTCTGAAGTACATGTCATTAGCCGGCGGGAGCTGACGGCAGGCCAAGCGATCCTGGGTAAAAAATAAGTTAGTACAAGCTGACTATCGGGCCCAGGAAAGGTCTTCCGTCATGTGAAAACGGTATAAAAACCCATGTTTGATTTGTAGACGTTTAGTATAGCTGGGGAAAGTCTACTCGGTCGCTTTGTTGTCGTTACAATAAAAACACTATGGCATTGAACTTCTTGTTTACTCATGAGTTTCTTGCTTATGGTGTTCTGATGGCTGAGGTTCAGCATCTAATCTTATTGTACCCAATATGAATGCAGATTCTTTTATAAATATATATTTTTAGGGCTGGGACTTTAACGTGTTAATTAGGATTAAAATTCCACACTTATTTTTGCACCGCGGAACGTTTTTCAATAAATGAGTTTCGACGGACCGATTATACTGAAGCACCAATTAGCGTTCTCTACTTCCGACAACAAACCACAGTCAACACGACGAAGAACAGGGACGGATTGGCAATCGGGAATACCGGGAACAATCCCGAACGGCCAGTCCATTTCAGGCCGAATCGGCCGGTGGTCAAATTTTTTATTATTATTTTTTATTATTATTATTTATCTTATATGATACGCTACCGCATCGCCTGTGGCGCCAGCTGCAGCGAACGCAGCTGTGTGTCTGTCTCAAGCCTCTCCCATGGTACCTCTCAAATGGTCGTTGCGTAAGGGCGCCGCCATACGGTGATTTTACAGCAAAATACAGCGATATACCTCCGTCCACCAGAGGGCAGGCTCCAAAAGCAGAAATATAAGGAGAAACCCAATGGTGACTTTACAAGAGTAAAATTCATGTTTACAGCCTGGTACAAAAGATGGCTCCGCTCTCTAGAGCTAAGTTTTTACTACGTGACAACTCTGGGGGGGGTGAATTTTTGAAAATTACGTTGGTTTATGCTATCTAAAAACTATTGTTTTACTATGGAGTAAAACCCGAAAAGCCCGGATGTAACGGCCATTTTATTGCCCATTCGTAATGCAATATTGGTGAATAGGGGACCAATGGGCGGATATCATCCATAATTATTATACAATCTATGGTCTGTCTGTGTGTGTGTGTTTCAGACTGGGCCAAACCAATACTTCCAATCTTAAGGGGGGATACGAGCGGCCCCTCCCAACTTGGACTGATCCTCGTATTTCCTGACATCCGATTGGCTCAAAGGCGCCGATCAAAGGAGTTTACTTGGTTAGGTTTGAGTTTGTGTGAATGCAACAGAGACAGACGGTAAAAATGGAGAAACAAAGGAAAGAAGAGAAAGAAATGGGTGGGGCAGAAAAAATAAAAATGAAAAAGAAAAAAATGTTGGCACAAGAGGCAGCTAAATGGCTCTACCTGAAAAAAAAAATCAGAAAGAAGAAGTCCATGCCAGGTGAAGTAGCAGAGGAAGAACATTCGTTGAATACAGAGGATCAGTACAGGATCAAGGTGCACAATGTCATTTTGGACACAGTGACTCAGAGCATTCACGCTCGCTATTCTGCAAATGGAGCTCTTTATGATGATTTTGCATGCCTCGACCCAAGGAATTTTGGTACACTAAGAGATAGGGGGCATCCATCTGAATCCCTCAAACATCTCAGTAAATGCCTCCTTAGGTTCGATGAAAGAGCAACATCTGGAAGGCTCAATGCCGAGCTCTGTAGTCTGGCCAACCAGTGGGAGAGACTTAAGTTGCCACATTTGGAGTCATACACTCTCCGGGCTGCAGAAGAGACAGAATATGGAGAAGACATGGAACTGAATAACACCAGCTGCACCTCCTGTAAAGACTGTGCAATTTGTGTTTATCATATCCTCTCCAAATACAACCTCCTCACTGATGCCTGTCACGTCATTGGACTGGCCTACAAGTTCTTGCTTACACTCTCTTTCAGTCAAGTGGCCTGTGAGAGGACCTTTTCTACTCTCAAGTATGTAAAGAACAGACTGAGGAGTACCCTGACACAGGAGCGTCTTGAGGCATTCGTGCTAATGTGCACAGAGAAAGAGATCCTAATGACTTTAGACAACGATGGAGTCATAGACAGCGTTGCAGAATCGAGTAAACTTCTCCAAAGATTGCTGGTGATGTGAGGTAGGACAGTTTTAGGAGGAGCAACAGCAGGAGGAGAGAGGAGGAGAAGAGAGGAGGAGGAGCAGCAGGAGGAGCAGCAGCAAGAGGAGAAGAAGAAAGGAGGAGCAGCAGCAGGATGAGAGAGGAGGAGAAGAAAGGAGGAGCAGCAGGAGGAGAGAGGAGGAAAAGAAAGGAGGAGGAGCAGCAGTAGGAGAGAAGAGAGGAAGCAGGATCGATTGATTGATTTTATTTGACCACTTAAATATACAAATATGAATACAGTATTCTGTGTCATACATTAAAAATACATAAATAGTCAGGGATGCATGACACAATAAAGCCCAAAGACTTATACCCCGAGGAGGAGGAGGAGCAGCAGCAGCAGGAAGAGAGAGGAGGAGGAGCAGCAGGAGAGAGGAGGAGGAGAAGAGAGGAATAGGAGCAGCAGCAGGAGAGAGGAGGAGAAGGAGCAGCAGGAGGAGAAGAGCAGGAAACAGACAGGTAGAGGGGCAGTGTGCAGGGCTGGGTAGGCAATCATATTAGGCATATCAATCAATCAATCAATCAATCAAAGCTTTATTAAGAACACGCACACAAAAATAGAAAAATACAGCACAATGTTACATATTTACATAAAGGATAAAATGCCAATAGTTCCACATACTAGATAATAACCTGACTGAAGCACAGATTGAATTAGAAAATGTATTATTCTTTGTCATATTTATTACTCATGTTCTTCTCATGCATATGTTATGTAGCTGTACAATCAGTAAGCAGAGACAGGGTCCAGCAGAGGCAGGGTCCAGCACAGGGGAAGCTGAGGCTGGGAGAGTTGAAAGTGAGTACACACACACACACACACACACACACACACACACACACACACACACACACACACACATGAGTATGAGTGGGTGTGAGTATTTGTAACTATTTTATCACTCCGACTGACTGTACACATGACATGCTGGTAGTTCGCAGTATACTGTGTGACTTATGTGTTTGAGATTAGGTTTTGCTGACCTGGTTGTGTTCAGTGCAGTGGACTTGCTTATAGAACCTGAGGAGGCAGGTGTTATCCTAAAGTTTCTTGAAGGTCTTCAGTGTAATCTGATTGTCTTTATACCATAAAAACACTATTAGAATGAAAATAACTGCAAATCCTGCTCGTGCACCAAGGGCACTCACAGTAAAAGGCCTCTCCGTCTTAAAGTCCCGGCTGAATTTCAGTCCCAGTACGTCCCTGACGAAGAAGCTGACAAGACCGCTTTGCTTGGCCTCGTGGATGGGAAATTTTGTTTTAAAAAAACGAAAGGATGGAAGCGTCGACTAGAGCATGGTTGTGTGCAAGCTATGCAACAAGGGATTTGCGTATCACCTCTTTACCTCAAACACGTAGGAGTTAGCGTGGACATTAGCCCGCCTCCGAGTAAAGTAACAAGGACCCACACCCAACCCACATTACACCAGATGACTGGTTTCAGGACCAGGGTAACTACACTGCTACACTTATTGGCAAACATTGCACTGGTCTGCTGGACTGAAATAAATAAACAATATTTTGTTGATTAAGCTTATGTATTCAGTCATTATTCAATGGTATACTAAAAATCCATGTGAAAAATTACTTCTCAATAATCTCAGGTCAAATATTTATATGCAATTAAAATGCGATTAGATTCGATTAATTAATTACAAACCCTCTAATTCATTAGAATTTTTTTTTTAATCGAGTCCCGGCCCTAATATTTTTATCTTATACCTTTGTCATTTGTCACCACAAGGACAGGCCTGTTTTCTGACTCTCTTTCCTCTGTCCTCACTTTGTCCTGCTCTTACAGGTTCATCATAACAAACACAAAAGAAGACAACTTAATGGCTTAATTCTTAGTGTTTACAAAAGGCCTAGTGTTAATGAAAAAGGAAAGACTAAATTGGACACTCTCTGGCTAAATATACACACAGACACTGAGAATGAAACAAAAAGGAAAGAAAGAGGGAGAGAAAAGGTAAAAGAGTTTAAAAAGAACACAAAAGCAGACAACATTAAAATAATAATAATCTAACATATACTGTAATAACATAACTAACATATAGGCTTCACATTTCCATCACTTGAAAAATAATGTTTGTTTATTGTTATTTCTTAATTCACAGATAACTGCAGATCTATGTACAGATCCTCCCAGACACCAAAGACAGTATAAAGGATTGATCAGAATATGGAAATGTACATACCTTCGTCTTGTGATCTTGTCCTGAGAAATGAAAAGTATCAAAGCTCTGAGGGGTTTTTCTAGGGTCAGCCTCTCTGCTAATGCCCCTTATATTTAATTTTAAATGGAACCATGTGATTTAAGTGTCCAATCATGAGAAAGCAAAGTGAAACTTTGCTTCATGCTATGATTTCCCCAAAACCATGTGACATATTTGAAGACACACTTGGAATTTATGGAATACTTCCAACTGCAAAAGGGTTCAAGTGTAAAGTGTAAAGTGTATGGTGATCTAGTATTCTAGTGCTTGTCTTAAAGGTAAAAGTTTGTTCAGGTAGATACATTTGATTACCCATGTTTGTTCACTCAGATGAGTCAGATGATACTAAACTTAACTTAAAAGAAAAATGTGCTTCAGGCCAAACATGGCTCAATTCCATGATTGCACTTGTAATTTTAGCTCCTCCTGCTCCACTGAAATCTTTCCTTTCAGTTTGGCCCTGTCACATTGGAATACAGTTAAATTAGATTTACTTTTACATTTGAATGATTTCTACTATTAATATACATCAGCCATCATCACGTTTTTATTAATGTTTTAACATTTGATTTGTCATCTGTGTTGTATTCTAAATAAAGATATACATTTGAAACTTTCACATCATTGCATTCTGTTTTTATTTACAATTTGTACAGTGACCCTACTTTTTGATTTCAGGTTTGTATACTGGTGGGACATTTGCCAATTATTTAAGTGACCATTGCGTTATCACCACAGTTAGACAAACAAAAATTACCAAAAGTAGCCCTCAAATTGTGTTTAAACGAGATACGAGATACATGAGATAAACATTTCAGTGTCTGGCTAACACTGCTGGTTTTCTAACTATCTGTCAGGTAGAACTCAGTGTGTACAACTCAATGGCATGTCCTCCTCCTTTCTTCCAGTAACTAAAGGAGTTCCCCAGGGTTCTGTTTTGGGGTCATTTCTGTACTCCATTTATGTGAATAATCTTTGGCAAAATGTGTCAAATGCCTTTTTTCACTTTTATGCTGATGACACAGTTATCTATTGTTCCTCTCCTTCAATTGAACAATCCTTTGATTTCTTGCAGTCTGCATTTCAGGCTGTTCAATGTCATCTAAATCAGTTGAGGCTAATGTTAAATATAAAACAGATCTAAAGTTATGGTCTTCTCAAATAGAAAACGACTCCCCTCTCAGCTCCCCTAAAAGAAATCCAAATGGTCTCTTCTTACAAGTATTTAGGCTTTGTTATTAATGAAAATCTGTCCTTCAAGCAACATATTGAGCATCTTGTATGTAAACTGAAGCTAAAGCTAAGCTTTCTTTTCAGAAACAAATCCTGTTTCTCTGTTAATACCAGGAAACGCGTTTAATTTCGCAACTTTTTACCTTTATTGGTTTACGGCAATATCCTTTTTATGAATGCATCTGATTATCTTTTTAAAAAACTAGACACTGTTTATCACTGTGCTTTACGTTTTATGACTAGCCGTGGAAATTGTGATTACTAATTTACATTGAATGCTCCAGCGGAGTTTCCGTTCCTGTATGATCGCAGGTGGTCTCATTTGCTGACTTTCATTTATAAATGTATTCTTGGGCTCCTCCCATCTTATCTTGCACATACATGTGTAAAAACCAATAACAGTATGCTCTGCGTTCTCAGAAAAACATACTGATGGTGGTTCCCAGAGTTTGCAAGGAAATTTTATTTATATAGTACAATTCATACAATGGGTAACTCAAAGTACTTTACTGGAATAAAAGACAATTTACAAGATTTAGATTAACATAAGAAAAATAAAAAACATTTAAAAAAAGAGTGCAGATAAAAAAAACATTTTAAGTTGTAATGTAGGCAGAGCTAAAGAGGAAGGTTTTTAACCTCCCCTTGAACAGTGTTAAAGTTGAAACTTTTCCAGGTTTTAGCTGCATGAAACTTTGCTGCTTCACCCTGTTTAGTTCTAACTCTGGGCACGACTAGATGGCCTGTCCCAGATGTTCTCAGAGTCTACGAAGGTTCATAAGCAACTATCATGTCAGAAATATATTTTGGTCCATAAAAAAGATTTTAAAACTGGACTGATGTGGTTGTACTTCCTGGTTTTGGTTAGAACCCGAGCAGCCGCGTTCTGAATAAGCTGCATAAGCTGGTCTTAACCCTTGTTTTGAGAGACCAGTGAGCAGGCCGTTACAGTAATCTAACCTGCTAATCTAAGTTTGGTTTAGACAATTATCTCTTTGACTATGGAAATGTTTTTAAGGTGATAAAATGCAGATGATGTAATTGACTTAATGTGACTGTGGAAATTCAAGTCTGAGTCCATGATGACCCCCAGATTTCTAACCTGATTTTTAGGTTTTAGCGAAAGAGAGTCGAGGTGACTGCGGACACTTTCTCTTTGTTTCTGTTCCCCAAAGAAGATTTGTTCAGTCGTGTCTCTGTTCAGTTGGAAAAAATATTTTGCAGTTGGGTAAGGCAGCGTTTCAGTATGCTGCTCCCTTTGCATTGAACGAACTGCAAAAGGACTTAAATCTATATAAACTTGTTACTTTAGGAGAATTTAAATCTACACTAAAAAGAGTGACAATGAAGTTGGTAAATTTAACGTTTTTTAAATCTGCACAAACTGACTGTTTTGTAATTATTGAGTGTAAATATTTTTATTTGATAATGGTTTGAATTTGTCAGAAACTGTGTGTAATGCTGTCATTTTGGCCAGGTCACTCTTGGAAAAGGTATTTTTAATCTCAATGAGGATATCACCAGGGTAAATAAAGAATATAATAATGAAAAAATAAAATAAAAAAACATGTCCACACAGTAAAGGTGGCCAAAGACTACAGCTACATCCCTCGGCTGCAGAGCAGAATTTTGGGAATCATCTAAAGTCTCCAGGGGAACTCACAAGAGGACAGATGACCCTTGGGCCCTTGGTCTTCTCCCTGGAGTTGTGCTCCCACCTACAGCTGAACTGGCACAGACATAACTCCACAGAGGTCACTCTCACAAGAACCATTATGTTTAGTTCTCATGCAGCAGTGGAAAAGTCTTTATTTATCAGCTTTAAACCAGAATCTCTAGGTGCACTTATCTACACTGCTGTAGACATGGTTGTTACCTCTCAAACACTATATGTATGTCTGTGTAATATATTCCATAATAAAGTCATAAAAATAATGGTGTAACTGTCAAAATGAAACCAATACTAATTCTTTTCTTGCTTTCGGTTCCTCTCTCTCTCTCTCTCTCTAGGACATGACTTGGCAACATAAAAATGCAGCCTGGATTCTCAAACTTGCATATATGGCTGACATTTTTTATCATCTGAATGTGCTTAACCAGAGCATGCAAGGGCGTGACACATACATAGTCTATATGCAAGACAAAGTGCGTGCTTTTTCTCTGAAGATTACGCTGTGGTCAAACAAGCTCAAGGAGGGAATTACAGAAATGTTCCCACTATTACACCAAGAGCTGCTGTCATCTGGGGGTGAGTTGGACACCATTTCTCCACTGATACAATCCCACCTGGAGCACCTCCAGGGATATTTCAGATAATATTTCCCTGACCTTGACAGCACCCAACTAAACTGGGTAAGAAACCCATTTGCCCCTGAATGGCTTTTCAGCATTAAAAGTACTTGAAACAAAACACGTCAGAGCACGTCTAAATGTGGAGAGTGACATGCGTGTTGCACTGACAGACATAAACCCAGACTTGACAAACTGTGTAGGAGCCACCGGGCCCACCCATCCCATTAATTTTCTCTCTCTCTCTCTCTCTCTCTCTCTCTCTCTCTCTCTCTCTCTCTCTCTCTCTCTCTCTCTCTCTTCTCTCTCTCTCTCTCTTTATGATTTTTCTTTTTACATTTACTGACACACACAGATACAATGTTGAATGTTGAAATTACTGTACCAAATTTGAAGATATTGAAATTACTTTACCATATATGAAGATCTGACATACAAATGTTATTATTGCAACACTAATTAAAGTTCAATGGATGTTCACCTAGGTGTTTTATTTATTTATTTACATTCGGTGTAGTTTTGTCGATGGGTTCAATAACACCGTGCAAAAGGGGGGCCTTGGCCAGAACCTGGTGGAATTTGGGGGACCTTGTCATGGAAAAGTTTGGGAACCCCTGGTAACATTTACTCCCTGTTTTTCAGTCACAGCAGAGTTTTCTGGTTAATTCACATTTAGCTCAGTCACTGGTTGGAATCTGTTTTTTAGCTAGATCTTTGACGATGTTACATATGCTACTGATATGCCAGCATTCTTTTTTCACAGTCTTACCACATTGTGTGATCAGAATTGTCTCCCGAAGTCCTCTTTCAGATTCCAAAGACACAATCTTGTTTGTAGCACACTGGATTCCCTGTTGACATTTCCTACAATTTTGGCAGAAAAAAATCCCTCGGTCCCTCGGCAGGTCTATACGGAGCCCCGCAGGGGACAGAGTGAGTTTAAAAAAATATTTATATTTGCGAGGGAACGCAATGCTTTTGGCGAGGAACGCATAAAAAGCATTTGCCCCTTGCAAATTACTTTGTTACCGTCAGAGCAGAGGTAATGTACTTCCTGGTCAAGGCTGCAACTGGAGGCACTCGTTAATGGATGATGGTTTGGAACATAGACATATAAATAACTAGACGCCCTATTGGCCGCAGCGCAACGAGATTTGCGGCCGCCATCTTGAACCGGTCGTACTCATAGTTTCGTTGAATAGCAGCAGTTAAGATGCCAGAGCACTGTGCAGCATTTTTATGTTCTAATCGGCGGACCATCGCAAATAGGGCTCGGGGGATTACTTTTCACAAGTAAGATTTAACATTACTATTGTACTTTTGGTTGTATTTTGTCCTTAAATCCACAGAATTGAGAAGGAGCAAGGATCTTTGATAGTACTGTACTGAAATCGTAGCTAGCTAATGTTAGCTAGACTATGTATCTCCCTCCTCAACTCAAGTGTTTTCCACATAACTTACTATTCAGATAGGAAAAAGTTCAAAGCACTTGTTAGATGCACTAAACTTTCTTTTAGCGTTAGGTAACGTTAAGTGCCAATAAGGACAAAGATGTGAGGAAGAAGTGGGAAGTGGCTTTGAGGAGAGAATGATTTCATGCAAGTGATACAACAGTACTTTGCTCTCATCATTTTAAGAATGATGATTTTGATAGGACAGGTCAGATTGTCCGACTCCAAGATAGTGTTATTCCATCCGTCTTCAGCTTTCCGGTTCACCTCTAAAGAGTAGGTGTATCCTCATAAAACTATTAGCATTCATAAATGTGAATGTTCATAAATGTAAATTATCAATCCCATGGCAGAGTAAGATGCTTATACCTTTATATGTATTGTATTATATATTATGCTTTATCATTTTAGTTGGAAAAGGGCAGGGCTACTTCTACCTCCAGAAGAGCTGAAGAAAGCCTGTCCATGGCCTCTCAGGATTTCCAGGAAACGGCAACCTCAAGCCCACAACCTCAGCCTAATGATGTGAATATTTCTACTTTAAACATCATATCATAATGTTCTCTGGACATATTCAAATCTCACTTTTGTGCTTCCACTCATATTAAACATGTTCACAAATAAACCAATACAAACACAATTTAAGACACATTGAACATGCATTACTGTTACACACACACACACAGTGCTGGTAGTGGCTTTGACATGTGATGACTATAAGAAAGAATGTGGGCATTAAACTAGTGGTGTCAAAATAATGTTTTTGAAGTGAAACATTACTCAAACCATGTTCATCCCTCTTTCTATTAGGATCATGGCTATGCCTTGCCTGCTTCTCCTAACGCTCTTAAGACCAAACTCACTGAAGCCTTGGCAAGAGTGGAACATCTAGAGCGAGAGAAGAAGAATTCCATGGCCAGAAAAAAGAGGGCAAAAACCACAGTAAAGAGTCTTTTGGGGGATTTGAGGGAAAAGAACGTCTCGGGTTACTTGACTGTAACCCTGTTCCCTTAAAAAGCGGGAACGAGATGCTGCGTAGCATTACGCTATGGGGAACATTCTTTGTGTGACCGGTTGTGAAGCACGTGTGTCAAACACGCCAAGAATTGGCTTATAATACCTCTGTTGGTGACGCAGCTCATCAGCGCCAGCTGTGTGATTGCGCGCACCTGAACAGAGGGTATAATAACACATGACGCGGGAGCGTCTTCAGGTCAACTTTGTCTGAAGAGCGCCCGGACACGCCCAGTGCGGCATTGCAGTGCAGCATCTCGTTCCGCTTTTTAAGGGAACAGGGTTACAGTCAAGTAACCCGAGACGCTCCTGTCAAAAGCTACACTCGATGCCGCGTAGCATTACGCCTATGGGGAACGAGAATACCAACGCCGCCGCCAAGACTGTAAGTGTCTGGACCCCTCGGGTTGTGAAGTGTGCACAAACACAAAAGAGGTCTCAAACACAATTTTGGGATGATGACTCAAGGACATGCAAGCCCTGAGTAGCATGAACATCCAAGCTATAGAATCTGATGAATGTGTGCGGGAGGACCAGCCTGCCGCATCACAAACTTGCTGCAGAGGGGCACCTTTGCTAGAGCTGTTGAAGCTGCAACCCCTCTAGTAGAATGAGCCCTCACACCAATGGGCTAAGTTTGACCGCACGTCATTGGCCAGGGCAATGGCATCCTTCACCCAACGTGATATAGTTTGTCTGGTAGCTACAACCCCAGCACTCAGCCCCGTAGCATATAAACAGCTGTTCGGACTTACGCCACTGGCTAGTGCGGTGGACATAAGTCTGGAGGGCACGTATTGGACACAGTAAGTGAAGTCTCTCCTGCTCCGGTGTTATAAATGGCGGAGGACAGAAGGCTTCAAGAATGACCGGATTTAAGGTCGAAAATGGAACTTTTGGAAGATAGTTAGGGTGAGGATGCAAAATGGCTTTGACCAGCCCAGGAGCAAAGTCTAGGCAGGCGGGCGAAACTGACAGAGCCTGCAATCTCCAACCCTCTTGAGAGTGGTAATGGCCGCCAGAAGAACCATCTTTAGAGTCAGAAACTTGACAGACGCTGACTCCAGTGGTTCAAAAGGAGTGCTTACTAAGCCTCCAGCACTATAGCTAGGTCCCAGGAAGGAACTCTAGCTCTAGTTTGGGGTCTCAACCCGCAATCAGGGCGTGGCAAGCTGAAATGGCGGCCACGAAAACCCTGAGTGTGCTAGGATGAGTGCCCGAGGACAGTTTGTCCTGCAGAAACTCCAGCACTGAAGCAATCTGGCAGTGGACTGGGTCTGTATGATGTGTAGCACACCAGGCATCAAAGACACGCCATCTGCAGGCATAGGCTCTCCTAGTAGAGGGAGACCTAGCGCTCAGAATAGTCTCTACAACAGGGGCTGGGAGCCCGACATCTCTTAAATGGTCCCCCTCAGGGGCCAGACGTAAAGGTTCCAGAGCTCGGGCCGGGGATGAAACACTGTCCCCTGTGCCTGAGAAAGGAGATTCCTCCTGGTCGGAATCGCCCATGGCGAGCCGTCGAGGAGAGATATTAGGTCTGAGAACCACACTCTGGTTGGCCAACGGGGCGCTACTAGTAAGAGGCGCACCGCGTTGACGGACCTTCGCCAGGACTCCCGGGAGCAGAGCCACCGGGGAAATGCATAAAGGCGCAGTCTGGGCCACACTGGGCCATTGCCTCCAGACCCAGGGAGCTGGAGGAGTCAGAGAGAAGTAGAGGGACATTGTGCTGTCTGCTGTGAAGCAAAGAGGTCCACCTCTGCTTCGTAAAATCTTTCCCAGATTTGGCTCACTACCTCGGGGTGGAGTTCCCACTCCCCATGTGTCACAGCCTGTCTGGACAATAAATCTGCTCCCACATTCATGCGCCCGGGGATATAAATCGCCCTGAGGGACAGGAACTTGTCCTGAGCCCAAAGCAGCACCTGCTGCGCTAGCTTGTTCAAGCGGCACGAACGCAGTCCGCCCTGACGATTTATGTAAGAGACCACCACTGTGCTGTCTACTTGTACTAGGACATGGTAGCCCCTTAGCTGCTGGAGGAAGTATTTCAGGGCCAGAAATACAGCCTTCATCTCGAGGCAATTGATGTGCCATGCGAGAAGATGGCCTCTCCATATCCCTTGGGCTGGACGGCCATCTAAGACCGCCCCAGCCCGTGAGGGATGCATCTGTCATTAGCATCATGCGGCGACAACATGGACCTAGGGTGGGACCCAAAGTGAGAAACTGGGGTCTGAACCACATAGATAGGGTCTGAAGCCCTCGGCGTAACCCTTATTTGCTTCAGGGGTTGGCCCTTGGATGAAACCCCTGGCTCTGAGCCACAGCTGAAACGGTCTCATGTGCAGAAGGCCCAAAGGAATTACCGTGGATGCAGATGCCATGAGACCCAATATTCTTTGAAAGAAGTGCACAGTCACTTCCTGGCCTAGCCTGATAGCTTTCAGGGTAGTTAGAATGGACCCGACACGTGCAGGAGACAGATGTGCCTGCATCTCGGTTGAGTCCCAAACAACCCCTAGATATGTTGTCCTCTGAGCGGCCGAGAACGCTCTTCTCGGCGTTGAGTCTCAAGCCTAGAGAGTCGAGATGAGCTAGGACGACGTCCGATGTCGAAGCACTAGCTCCTGAGACTGAGCTAATATCAGCAAGTCGTCTATGTAATTCAAAATGCGGATGCCCTGGAGTCGCAAAGGAGCCAAGGATGCATTCGTGCATTTTGTATATGTCGGGTGACAAGGCCAGGCCGAACAGAAGAACCCGATACTGAGTGCAGCTTCGCTCCCGGCGAACCTCAGGAACTTTCTGTGCTGTGGCAGGATTTCTATGTGAAAATACACGTCCTTTAGATCGATGGTGACAAACCAGTCGCTTAATCGGATCTGGGACACAATCATTTTTATTGTGAGCATTTTGAATTTTAATGCTTTGAGGTAGCGGTTTAACCCGCGAAGGTCTAAAATCGGGCGCAGCCCCCCATCTTTTTTCCGAACTAGAAAATACCGGCTGTAAAACCCGGATTGTCTGTCTGGTGGGGAACACGTTCTATGGCCCCTTTGTCCAGCAGAACCTGCAGTTCCTGTGTCAATACATGGGCTCGTTTCACGGAAGTGGAGACCACGCCGCGTTGAAACGCGGAGGACGATTGGCGAACTGAAATCTGTAGCCTTTGGCCACAGTCCTTATTACCCACGGGAGATATTTGGCAGGAGCATCCATGCTGCCAAGTTTCTCCGAAAGGGGCAGTAGTTTTGGCACGTCGGTTTTGGGGATGTAAGACACCCGCCGTCCTGAACCAAGGCAGGAGACGGCCGGACACTTACAATTGCGCTGGAGACTGCTGCTCCCCGAATGCCAGTGGCGGCGGAGAAAAAACAGCAGACTCCTGAGGGTGTCGACATGGAGTCTTTAGACTCTCTTGGATTTTGTTGCGCCCCACCCGGTGGGAGAAGCACGCCCGCGGCCATGGGTGCGCCAATTTCAGGGCCTCTGCTTCTTGGCGGAGATAACATTCCGCAGGTCCGTTCTCTTTGAGCAGCGCGAGAATCCGCTCCCAGTCCTTACGAGGGGGCACGATTCGCCACACTCTCCTTCTGGGCAGCCCGTTTTTCTCTGGAAGGGGCTGGACCTGGCCGGGACAGGGTGGCTGACGGTCCCGGCTGCTGAGCACGGCGAGGAAGGAACCTCACAAACACCTCCTCGTAGCGTTTAGCCTCGCGGAACTTAGTGGCGACGGAGTCCACCACGTTGCCAAAAAGACCGGAAGGCGAGATGGGTGCATCCAGGAGGAAGGCGGTCCTTCTCTTTGATGCCCGTGAGGTTAAGCCACAGATGTCTTTCCGTCGACAAAGCAGACATGGAGCGCCCAATAGCGCGGGCCGTCTGCTTAGTTGCACTGAGAGAGGTCTGTGGCACGGCGTAGCTCAGAAAACGCGTCCTCGTCCACAGAACCCCCTGTGCTCAAATCTTTGAGCAGCTCAGCCTGGTATGCCTGCAAAACCGCCATGGTGTGCAGTGCTGCACCAGCCTGACCGCCACCTGGAAAGCCTTCCCCACCAGTGATGACGTGAACCGGCATGGCTTGTTGGGGAGTGTAGGCTTTCTTAGGGAGGACGATGTCCCGGGGGAGAGATAGCCTGCAGGCGTCTCTTCCACCTGGGGCATCGACCCATAGCCCCGCACCTGTGCGCCCACGATAGTCGAATAAATCGACGTCGAAGGCACAAAAACACGGGACGAATAGGGCTTATTCCATGAGCGTGCCAGCTCCTCATGGAGGTCCCGAAGAAGGAGAGACCGCCGCTGTGATCCCTCCCCCTGGCCACCTGACAGAAACCTGTCATCCAGTTCAGAGTATTAAATACTCTAAACTGAATACTGAGTGGCCTCAGGAGCAGGGCAACCCAAAATAATTTAGGGTGCCCTGCCCCAGGCCACCCAACACCCACTCGCCACTGCTCCTGTAACCACCATGAGCAGCTCCTCAAACGCGTCAGAGCGGGAAGAGCACTCGAGGCTGCGCGCGCCCAGAAGCCAGGGATGAGGCTTAATCGACGTGCTCATGGGAAGCGCCGGAGCGCGCCCGCCGAGCACAGAGCCGGTGTCTGCCTCATCTGGTGAGAGCGCGAGGGACATAGGATCTGATCCCTGCGCCTCAGCCAGATCAACACTCAAAACAAAATTCATGCTGATCATCGTCAGCAATGTGCCTCTGTTACGGAGGAACACATTTCTTACTGAACCCAGCCATGATACTTTTGTATTTATTATTTTATATATTTTCGTACTGGCACAGAGAGTAGGTTTGCTCACACTTCACACAATGCGATCTGAAGACAAAGAAACCTGAAGACGCTCCCGCGTCATGTGTTATTATACCCTCTGTTCAGGTGCGCGCAATCACACAGCTGGCGCTGATGAGCTGCGTCACCAACAGAGGTATTATAAGCCAATTCTTGGCGTGTTTGACACACGTGCTTCACAACCGGTCACACAAAGAATGTTCCCCATAGCGTAATGCTACGCAGCATCGAGTGTAGCTTTTGACAGGGAACCTCATTAATGAAGAGCTCAAAGAGAAGCTTGAATTCTACTCTGGTAAGACAAAATTAACACTTTGAAATTCATGTACATGTTATTCTTACTCTTATTAAACTCTTTATTTATTATCTGAAGGGGACTTATTCATTTTAAATCATAACATTTCAGATCTTCAGTTAGACCTCATGGCAAAGCAAGGCCACGAATACACAAAGGACTACAGAGAGTTTGCGCTCACGCTGCATCTACATGGTCCAAAGGCATACAAATACCTCAGAGAGACTCGACATTTTCCCCTCCCACATACAATATAAAGGTAGGCTTAATGTTGTTCGAATTCATTTTTAGGAAATCATTAATGCAAACACACTGAAAAGCTTCTTCTAAATTTTTTTTACAGGTGGCTGCGTTCAGTGGATTCCAAACTTGGCCTGAACAAGATGATGCTGGAGAGAAGATGCCAGGAAGACCAGGCTAAATATGGCTGTGTTTCACTAATTGTGTGTGTGTGTGTGTGTGTGTGTGTGTGTGTGTGTGTGTGTGTGTGTGTGTGTGTGTGTGTGTGTGTGTGTGTGTGTGTGTGTGTGTGAGAGTGTGTGAGAGTGTGTGAGAGTGAGTGAGAGTGTGTGAGAGTGTGTGAGTGAGAGTGTGTGAGTGAGAGTGTGTGAGTGAGAGTGCGAATTGTTTCTACAAAATATTAAAATGTTTATCTGCTACAATCTGTTTCTGCTTCTTTATCATATTTATAGTGTGTGGTTTATAAATTACCTTATATCCTAAATCACATATTTAGATTTTGACGTCTGATTACTTTATATCTTTTATCAGAATATTATATAACCGTTAAGCCTACTATGAATATTAAAATACTCTGAACAATGTGTCCTGTATCATAGCTACATGAATGACCTTTGCAGCAAAAGAGCCCGTGTCAAAATTAGTTGGGTATTCGGTGAGAAATTATTGAATAAATGCGCTGACAGCTCATTGCACCTGGCAAACAAGTTACACTGAGTGGGGCTGACGACCGGTCCAAGATGGCGGCTCCACGGCTCTCGTGCCAATAGGCAGTAGCGTTTGATGGGGCGCCTACCTATATATGTCTATGGGCGTAATTACCCACGCACGCTCATAATGCCTTCCCACGGGCTTACGATGCAACGCTCCCTTTGCCCATTTTAGCAACATCCTGTGACGAAGGAGTCTGAAATGTCCGGATGTATTCGCCATTTTTTTGCCCTGACTTTGAGGCTATTTCGGCAAATAGGGGACCAATGGGCGGATATCATCCATAATTATTATACAATCTATGGTCCAAACCCCAAACTAGCAAAATTAGTAAAAACAACGTCTTTGGAGAGTTTCTTCGCAAAAGGGAAAAACTCAGTGAGGAGACAGAAGAAGAGCATACGACTTCCAAGACAAAGTAAGCTGCATTTAACAGACAGTACCAAGGGTCCTACTTAAAATATGGATTTATAGCGACAGGTGATTCCTGTGCACCAAGCCCAATCTGCATAATATGCGGCAGCTGGTGTGACGGATCAACTGGAGTCAGGTTATCTGGCGGCACTGTGCAGCTGCAACAACAACAAAACAAAGTGTAGGTGTCTAGAGAGATGCCTGTTCAAAACACATACTCACTAAGTCGCAGTAATGTTGAAAAATCTTGAAAATGGTACATTTTGGTCCGAAGGACGTGGATTCCACCAACAATATAATTGATCAAAGATTAAGTATTGTTGGAAAGCGTACACTGCAGTAAAGTAAGTTTGAGATTAGACAGAGTCGTCTGTGACAGATAGCGTCAGGTGAACTCGGGTTAACTTGTGATGCATCGACAGCTGCAGCTGACTTGACTTTACAATCGTGAAGTTTTACTACAATGACTTTGTCTTAACATGTGGTGTAATGTATGTAAGTAATTATGGCCATTAAACACGCGATTACGCTTTAGTTTCTCTGTTTGTCGCAGAATAGCTTAGCCGTAGCCTAAACAGTTACAACATTTTTAACGTCTTTTATTTTATTTTTTTCAGTCAACAGCTTCACTGTAACTTCAACAACTATGTTGTATTGTAGGCTAAACCTAATAAAAGTATGTTTTTACCTTCTCATTTCAGATTATGTCCAGTCTACACTACAGTTGGAGAGTACAGCTGTGCTTTCTTGGAACCTTCAGCTTTACTTGCATCTCCCACAACCTGTTTGTAAAAGTATCAACCTGCTGCATTTGACAGATGCTCTCATTGTCAGTAAATAAGAAGGAACACACTGTGACACAACTGTGACATTAAAATAAATTCAACCTTTCCAGAGGTTTTTGAATTTCAGTTACACGAGCCCCTACTCTCTGAACTACCTTTAACAAATATGACAGTGCTTAACATTCACACAGGGCATGAATCAAATGTAGACACAACTGCAACATGTATAACAATACTGTATATTTTTAATAGCATTCATTCATTCTTTCATATGTGTTCAGGTCTTTCTGTACTTTTTTTTAAACATATTTTGGTAATGTCTTGTCTGAAGTACAATAAAAAGTAAAATGTCACACACAACATTTTCTACATGTTATTTAACAATGATCTCCTTTTAGCCGCTGTCAAACAAAGCACATTTAAACACTATTAAGTCTTAAACTATCCACATAAAAACTGTTCTGTAGAATGTTTAAAATAAAAGCTGGGTTAAGGTCCTGTGAGACATCAGTAAAGCACTCTTAACATTTATTTGCAACACAATAGACAATGCATATATATGATCGAAAAAAAAACGTCTAAATGTCTGAAATATTAAGTACATATAAAAATAGATTGGTAGATGTGTTAAATGATGTGCATTTATATAGCACTTTTTGGCACCCTTCTCAGGCACCCCAAGTGCTTTACATTGTGCTTTGCCATGACACAGGGATGCTCCAAAAAGTTAAAAAAGGTAACAATGATTGTACTACGTCAAATCTTCTTTAAATACTTCATATAATTGCTCATTTCATCTTTATTGTAGCTGGATTTGGCCAAATCCACGACACTGGACACTAGTGTTAAGTTGAAATATAATAAAATGCCATGTTTCATGTATTGTACTGATAATAATGGTCCTCAGATCATTTATCCAAATGAAAAGAGGGCCCTTTTCATTGACCCTTTTGGTGCCACCGACGCACAAATAAAAAAGTGCAAGGAAGTAACAAGGTACTGCTTTAATTGTGTTATTAGCTCCCACAGTGAGACAATTTCCAACATGATTCTCCTGTATTAGCTGCAGAATTGATTCTAAAGGGGGATGATGTCCAGCTCCCTGTCAGTGAGGAGGGGGTTGCCAGGATGAGACTGAGACTGCCTGCTCAGCGAATCAGGTACATGTTTGTCTAACATTTTGTTTTTTTTGACCGCCTTTACTGTTCCAGATGACCTGTTGGATTTATGCCAGGCCTGTGGACTTCTGAGCTCAGGTGCAACAGTTGATAAATGGGTAAGAAAAATGGATTATTGAGTGTGATTAAACCACTGGGTGAGATTCTAACATAATGGCTGTGATATCTCAAAACCTACAGCAAAGTCTTGCATTTGGAACCATATCATTTTTTTCTTCTCTACAGATTGAATGTTCCATGTGTAAGGGATGGTTGCACCTTTCCTGTGTAGGGCACCACCCCACAGAAGGGGAATTTATTTGTGCTGGTTGCCAGCCTTAAATGGGCTAACCCCTTCCCCGAACAGCTGCACCTCTAGGCAACAATCCATTAAGTTCATGGATGTCTGTTGTATGTCTGTTAATCTTTTGTGCAAATTCAACTGGCTCAGGTTAACTGGGGAAAGGTGGTTGTGTTGATGCCTGTTCAAAACACATGTACCTGTAACATAGTTGATTATGCAAAACTGCTTATCGCTGTTAATCTGATTTGTAATCGAACAATGTAATTTTTAGCACAAAGCTAAAGGTTTATTAAATTTGGCTCAGTAGTTGGAGAGAGCAGAGCACTGAGGTCAGTTTGTCTTATGGCTAAGTCCCAAGTTAACCTGTGACATTTCAACTTGTTTTAGACTTTTGTGTGAGCTTGGTGATGGGTTAACAGTAAAAACAGAGCTGTTCAAGTAGAATTGTTTGCATTTCATTGGGCTTTTAGAGGGTTTATGGAGTAAATGTTGTGTTTAGAACAAGCGGCATACTGACTCTTGGAGCGCATTTTCTACGTAAATAGAAACCGTTTTTCTCTACAGTTTGTCACTGTGCTTTGTCTCGGCAAAGTAGCCTCTCAGCTCCCCTAAAAGAAATCCAAATGGTCTCTTCTTACAAGTATTTAGGCTTTGTTATTAATGAAAATCTGTCCTTCAAGCAACATATTGAGCATCTTGTATGTAAACTGAAGCTAAAGCTAAGTTTTCTTTTCAGAAACAAATCCTGTTTCTCTGTTAATACCAGGAAACGTTTAATTTTGGCAACTTTTTTTCCTTTATTGTTTTACGGCGATATCCTTTTTATGAATGCATCTGATTATCTTTTTAAAAAACTAGACACTGTTTATCACTGTGCTTTACGTTATATGACTAGCTGTGGAAACTGTGATTACTAATTTACATTGAATGCTGAGTTTCCGTTCCTGTATGATCGCAGGTGGTCTCATTTGCTGACTTTCATTGATAAATGTATTCTTGGGCTCCTCCCATCTTACTTCTGCACATACATGCGTAAAAACCAACAACAGTATGCTCTGCGTTCTCAGAAAAACATACTGATGGTGGTTCCCAGAGTTTGCAAGACAATTTTATTTATATAGTACAATTCATACACAGGTTTTAAACCTTGCCTTGAACATTTTTAAAGTTGAAGCTTTTCCAGGTTTTTTGCTGCATGAAACTTAAACGCTGCTTTACCCTGTTTAGTTCTAACTCAGATGTTCTCAGAGTTTACGAAGGTTCATAAACAACAAGCATGTCAGAAATATATTTTGGAGATTTTAAAACTGGACTGATGTGGTTGTACTTCCTGGTTTTGTTAGAACCCGAGCAGCAGCGTTCTGAATAAGCTGCAGCTGTCTTAACCCTTGTTTTGAGAGACTAGTGAGCAGGCCGTTACAGTAATCTAACCTGCTAATGTAAGTTTGGTTTAGACAATTATCCCTTTGACCATGGAAATGTTTTTAAGGTGATAAAATGCATGGAATGAACTGCAAAAGGACTTAAATCTATATGAACTTGTTACTTTAGGAGAATTTTAATCTATACTAAAAAGCGTGACAATGAGGTTGGTAAATTTAATGTTTTTTTAAACCTGCACAAACTGACTGTTTTGTAATTATTGAGTGTAAATATTTTTATTTGTGTGTTTGATAATGGTTTGAATTTGTCAAAAACTGTGTGTAATGCTGTCATTTTGGCCAGGTCACTCTTGGAAAAGGTATTTTTAAACTCAATGAGGATATCACCTGGGTACATAAAGAATAAAATTATGAAAAATAAAATAAAAAAACATGTCCACACAGTAAAGGTGGCCAAAGACTACAGCTACATCCCTCGGCTGCAGAGCAGAATTTTGGGGAATCATCTAAAGTCTCCAGGGGAACTCACAAGAGGACAGATGACCCTTGGGCCCTTGGTCTTCTCCTGGAGTTGTGCTCCCACCTACAGCTGAACTGGCAAAGACATAACTCCACAGAGGTCACTCTCACAAGAACCATTATGTTTAGTTCTCATGCAGCAGTGGAAAAGTCTTTATTTATCAGCTTTAAACCAGAATCTCTAGGTGAACATATCTACACTGCTGCAGACATGGTTGTTACCTCTCAAACACTATTTATTTGTCTGTGTAATATATTCCATAATAAAGTCATACAAATAATGTTATTACTGTCAAAATGAAACCAATACTAATTCTTTATCTTGTTTTCGGTTTCTCTCTTTCTTTCTCTCTCTCTCTCTAGGACATGACTTGGCAACATAAACCAACAGCAGCAACAAAAGGACACTGTGGTTCAATAAAACAGTAATTTATTATAAATATGTGTAGGAAAGAATCTATAATTATTTATCTGTGCAATTAAAAACACCATGTGTTGGCCTGAGACCCCTGTTGGCCGCATTTGTTTTCTAGAACTGTTTACATGACTCTGCAGTTCAGGCAGGTGCACCACTCAGCCCTGTTTGGTTCGGCTGGTCCTGGTGTGGCTTCATCTGTTCTTCATCACATCCAGAAAAAACCCTGGCAACCATCTGGAGAACTTCATCCTACTCCTCCTGCAACAGCAGTTGTAACTGTGCCTAATAATGGAACAACAAGCATTGTTCACATTACAGAGGACAAGCTCCCAGGTGCAGAATTCCTCCCATGGTAAGTTATGTCTAGTTCATGTTTGGATTAGCATGAAGGACATGACATGAGCAGATTTGACATGACCTGAAGAGAACTAGAAGCACCCAGCAATCACTGTATAAACCATAAGAAATTAAAATTATTATAACACTCTGTCCTTCACTTTTAGCATAGATTCTCTGTCTCCTTTTTCTTGGGGCTTTTTCATAAATGTATGTCTCACATTTTCCATAGTATAGGTAACATTTACTCCCTGTTTTTCAGTCACAGCAGAGTTTTCTGGTTAATTCACATTTAGCTCAGTCAGTAGTTGGAATCTGTTTTTAGCTAGATCTTTGGCGATGTTACATATGCTATTGTGATGCCAGCATTCTTTTTTCTGATCCAGTGCTGCTTTGGCTGGGCACTATGTTTATGCAGGTGGCATAATTTTGTTTAATTTTTTGTATAATTTTCGCTTTGCTCATTTTTGGGAATGACACTGTAAATTCAAGTTTAAATTCACAGTCTTATGACATTGAGTGAAGAATTGTCTCCTGAAGTCCTCTTTCAGATTCCAAAGACAAAATCTTGTTTGTAGCACACTGATTCCCTGTTGATATTTCCAACAATTTTGGCAGAAAGTGTTTGTAGTTGTTTTTACCCCAGTCATGTTGAAAAATAGATACCAAGGCTCCAGTCGCCGGCACGCCTAACATTTTGTTTAAAAAGTAAAAAAACAATTGAAAGAAAGTAAAAAGTAATGTAAAAATTTTATCATAAAATCATTGGCTAAAGGTGGAAATAATTAAAAAGCAAAGTAAAGCCGGTATGAGCATCTGCACGCTATAGGAGTTTTGACATTAATGTAGTCTCAGCATAAATAAAGGCAATTATTAAATCATGCAGATGAAAAAACTGAGTTTCAAATAAAGATAATAAGTTTGAAATATGTGACTAACTTGTTTGTCATTTATTTTGTAAAGATTTTGCATAAAATGGCATTGCTTTTGTTGTTGTCACTTGAATCTGAAGCATTTAGGGCTGACATCCTCTGGGCAACTAGTTTTTGGGGAACTGTTAATTAATGAAACTTTGTGACTCAAGAGGTAACTGGAAGGTTGGCGGTTCAATCCCGCTCTCCCAGTACATACTGTCGTTGTGTCCTTGGGCAAGACACTTCACACATCTTGCCTAAGATGTCTGTGGCACTGGTGTATGAATAAATGTGAAAGTGTATGTAAGAATCAGTGTTGGTCATCTTACTTTAAAAAAGTAGTTACAGTTACACATTACTTCTTCCAAAAGGTAATTGAGTTAGTAACTCAGTTACCACATTGTAAAAGTAATTAGATACTCAGCAAAGTAACTGAAGTTATTTTTAAATGTTCTATAATGCTATTACGTTCTATAACATCTTTAATGTCAATTGAGTATCTGATTGTATCTGATTGAAGATTTAAAAACACAATATACAGTATTTTAGAACATTTGGCATTTATTTGAACTCTACAGTCTGCCATATGATATGCATAGAAATAAAAATATGTAAAAAATAAATATTGAAAAGCATAAAATTAAGACACAAATGTAAACTTGGGTAATAAGAAAAAAAGAAAGACCTGGCCATTAAGTAGTGCAAATCTCTGTACCTGTAAATTATTGCACAATAAACTGTTGTGAATATGTTGGCAGTAAGTACAGTAGTTATTATATTTTAGATTGTCTTATGGGCACCAGTCTCGATCTAAGAATATCTATTTTATAACCGTCTCAAGAACAAACGATTATGTCTCTGATAAAACTATTCAGTCTCAGTACTCAAAGGAGGAGAATTCTATTTGTTTCCGTATATATCATTAATATAAACAGATAAAATACCATCACCAAGACATAAATTTATGGGGTTTTATGAAAACAAAGTTATGCAAATTAATAATAATGAATAATGGGATATGAAAATGACATAGTTATGGGAAAACAATGAGGATAATGAACACAAGAATGATTGACAACAGAACAATAAACAATTCTTCATAAAGGATTTGGGAACCAAAAGGGAAAGCTTGAATTATTTTACTCTATATTATCATTAAAACTACGAACGGGTTTGAGGTAGTGTAGTGTCAAAACTGATCTCTTAGTCTTTGCCACTATTGTATGGAATAAGTCATGAACGCACAACCAGCTAAATGCCATAGAGTCTTTATTGTTCACAATCAACACAATAAATGACCCGAGAAGACTTTCCCCAGCTCTACTAAAGATTGAACAATAGACATAAGCTTTTATACAGTTTTGATAAGACCGTATAGTAATAACTTTTCATGTAAAGCTTTGAAGTTCATTATTAACTTTCTGATATCATACAGTAAGGCCTGGTAGATCTCCTCATTAACTCTCTGATATAATTTCTGTAAGGCCTTGAGGACTCTTCCCTGGGCCTCCCTTCCTCTGTAACCTTCGGTAACTGGCACCTGTGTCTCTATCTAGACCTTCCCTGTGTGTGTGTGTGTGTGTTAAACTAATCATGTTTTCTCTTTTAATATGTTTCTAGATGTATTAATATAACATCCCTTATTTAATTATAAACCATGCATAAGTATACCATAACACACATAACATAAACTCATCATGCTAAGTATACAGAATTAAAACACACAACATAAACATATTACACGACAGTAAATAGAAGTTGAGGTGACTTTTGGGCCTGAGCTTTTACAACATAGTATCACGCAAAGCTCTTTTTTGTCACGTGCAAACTCACCCTGGTGGTCGTGGAACGGCAGGCTTTGGCGTCAGGGTCCAAAGGTGTGCTTTCGGCTCTGGCGTTGTCCTGCGGTGGTTCGAGCGAAAAAGGGCTGCACCATTACACTCCGCTCCAGACGGGTCGCTGGGCGGCTTTAGTAGAAGTACTGTCATTGGCGTTAGCTGATCAGGCCGTGAACATCAGACTTCTGAGAAAAACAAGTCTTTGGTCCTTTCTGGATTCACAGGGAAAGTCTTAGAAAGCTCTTTCTTTGGTTTGAAACTTGCTTTTGCGAGATTTTGTTCAGTCAAAACTCGTCTCAGCAGGCGCACAGTCTTGGTACAATAAACTACAAGAATATATTTGTCGCACGGAAGTGACGTAGTTACTTGTAACAGCTGATCAAAAATTAAAACAAATCAATACGCGTAGATTAGAGGTAGAAAAATTCACGTTTAACACCGTGTGTACCACGTGGCTAGAAAAAGTAAAAGTTAAGCTAATGCTAGGTTAACGAATAGGACGAAGCAGTATGATGTCCTGCAGAAAAGAGGTAAAACAGAAGAGCGTAGAAGAGAGAGATTCTCTGTTCGGCAGGCAGTTTTGTTCACTCCGTTTGGGGGCATATTCCACACAAAAGGGGCGTGATTTGGGAATGGAATGGTTTTAACTTGAACTAAACTTTCCTCTGGGTTTACAAATGTTATATTTCCTTTAGTTTTTACAATTCATAAGCATACAAAACATTTTTATACTTTGTAGCGTTTACAGAGAAAGGCCTATTTAAATTAAACACAGTAACGTTATAAACAAAACATTTGTTCATTTTATTACAAATACAACTAGAAACTGTAGGGAATGAAAGCAGTCATTTGGTCTTGGTTAAACTTACCCTCCTGTGAGGACAGTATGAATCACTAACACATTTAATAATTTTGACTTTCTTTTAATGGAATAAACACAAACGCCTTTAGTCCATTTCGTCACTAGATGGCAGTATGTGACCATCACAGAAGTCTCAAGGCTGGTAGATGAAAGCATTCCAGTGTTCGTAAGGAGATTCCATGCCCAGATCGTATCTAGGACAGTTTATGGCTGCTGATAGTTTGTGTTTATGTGGCAGTTCTGGCAGAGATTTACCTTTTAAGCTAGGCGCCGTGTTGACTCGGTCGCATCTATCCAGGGTCGTAAACTGAGTTCCTTCGTGACTTAAGACAACAATCTGACCATCTGGGGCTATTTAAAAGACACGTTTAATCTCCTTTGGGAAAGTAAGGCTATGTCCACACGAAGCCAGTGCATCCCTCATCCGATCTTGAGACGGCGTCGTCTCAAGAAAATATCTGCGTACAAACGAAACCACTGACACCGCTGAAAACGATGTAGTATATATGCCAGACCAGTATGGGGCGCTGTAATTCTGCCACAGATATACACTATACACGGAGAAGAAGACTTTGAGCATGCGCATAACCTTTGCGCTGCAGAAGAAGACGAAGACCTAAATATTTATTTTCTAATAAAAAATTTGTTAAAATTGTTGCAGTCATTTATTTAGAGTGTAGTAATTGGTGCCCTCATGTTTGTTGTTTGCTCTTCAATATACGGACTGAGTGCTTTGGACATGCGGAAATTCTCTCTCCATTCATTTTCTCCAGGTTGCTCTCCTGGTTCTCTTTGTGTGGATCTAAGAGCATGTGGCGTATGGTGTTGTCCATTATCGCTTGTTGCTCACCACAACTGCATAGAAGCAATAGATTTTGCTGTAATAAAGCTAGTAGGCTTAGTAGCTTCTGCAGCACGAGCTCAATTATGTAGTCCGCCATTATTGTTGTTGCTGTTACGTGTGACGAGGCCGACACGTGATGCGATGACATCATCATTTTCACAAAATATACGGATTGGCTGTACACACACACGCAAGGGTGAAGGTTTCAGATTTATCCACTTTAGAACCAGGTTTCAAATAATAGCGGATTCAGTCTCCCAAAACGCCGGATCCGTGTGGAAACGCCAATACGATACAAAATGTATATGGATACAGTGATTTGTGTCTCCGTGTGGACAGCCCCTAAGACAGTGTCTTTATGGCTCTTGAGTACCTGTAAAAACAAAGGGTCCATCATGTCTTTCGAGGTTACTGGGCCTTGACAAACAAGAAACATCTGGGAGAATTCCAGATACACGGTTCAGTACCTGGGCAATTTCCTGTGGGTTGTCACTGTGGCGGGGCCAATGATATACAAACAGAAAACAATTCAACACTCTCTGTAGATTAACATGTTGTTCATTCTCAGTGAAAACGAACAATACATTTATCTATACTAAAATACTCCTCTCACAACTAAACTATTGGTTGTAACGTGGGAGGACAAGCAAACAAGTGTCTTGTTAGCAAGTGTTGATGTGAGGTGCTTCAAAATGAATATAAGGCTAACAATCAATTAACATTGGGATTTGAATTTTTACCTTTTGAGACAATTTGTGCAAATGTGGATTAACTTTATTATATGTACAACAAATAAAGGTTTATGAATGGCACAAAAGATGCTGTATCTGTTAATTAAAATTAGAGAAAACTGGTCCAATGACTGACAGAACCAAATAGCACTGAGCATGCTTTTAGTTGAATGGGGTGGGGTCTACAACATGATTTCATCCACAGTAACACAGGTCTAACTGATATTAGCCTAATTAAATATAAAATTGGGTCATCATCTCAAATTTAAGTCTTGAGAAAACTGTTATTTTCATAATCTAAAGGAGAATTCTTTGTTTTCAAACATGGCTTAACATAAACAGGTGAAAACACCCGTGCAACGACTTAACGTTTTATGTAGTTTTATCAAAGGTTACACAAGTTTGAATAAACATGGATAACGTGATATGAAAATTTTAACACAGTTATGGGAAAATAATAAGGACAATTAACACAGTGATGGATGAACAACAGAACAATAAAGCATTTACTTATAAGAGAATTGTGAAGCAAGGAATTTTTTTTATTATTTAAAATATGTTATTAAGCTTAAACTAAGGGACTTTTATAGGGTAGGACATGACGGCTTCCGGGGCCTGAGCTTTTTGAACAGTGTACAGTTTTCTAACACCACTCTTATGTGTCACGTGCAACTCACTCTGTTGGCTCGTTGGATACCAGCGAGGTCCTTGCGCCAAAGATCCGAAAGGGATTATTCAAAACTCTTGCTTGTCCTGCAGGGGATCTGACCAGAGGTTGCAGCGTGCTCGTTGTCTCAAGAGGTGTGGTCGCAGTGCGACTGGGGAGAGAACAGAGGCGTCCTGGAACTTTCGTAAGCTGCTAGGCCGTTGTAGTCAAGCTTAACGGATAAAATTAAGTCTTTAAAGTTATTGCTAACCACTGAGCTACTGGGCGGCAGTAGCTCAGTGGTAGAGCGGCCGTCCTCCAACCGGAAGGTAGTAGGATCGATTCCCGCTCGCCCCACAGTTCATACTGTCGTTGTGTCCTTGGGCAAGACACTTAACCCACCTTGCCTCCAGTGACTGTAACACTGGTAATGTAATGTAAGTCGCTTTGGATAAAAGCGTCTGCTAAATGAATAAATGTAAATGTAAATGTAAATTGCTAGACCACTGGCAGTGTTGGGAAAGTTCACTTTCTACAAGAACTAGTTCAAAGTTCAGTTCACAAATTTTAAAATGAACTAGTTCAGTTCATAGTTCAAACTTCAAAATTTTGAACTAAGTTCACAGTTCCAACAATGAACTAGTTCATAGTTCTTTTTCCATATGTTGCTGCGAGCTATTATTTTTCAAAATTATTGCCACAGCCCATATACAGTAGAATCACAGACAGCAATTATTTTATCAGTTTTAACAATGAAGCTATTCAGATTTCATATCAAATTTTCAATCCTTATCCAACCAAGGTTTACATTAGCATTGAGGGGACATTGTTGCTTTAATGCTTTGTTGCTGTCCATTCACTCCACACTAGTAGCAGCTGCAGCTTTCAACCCTACAGTACATTCTCAAAAACATGACGAAAAACGTGCTGCTTGAATGGTCTTTTTTAATGAGGAATTATTCAAAGAAAAACAGGACAGTAATCATTAGGGTGAAAACGTTTTTAAATTTTAATAATTTTCCATTGTCCACATGCTAAAACAGAAGTAATTGCACAGGAAGATGTTACCACCTGCTGGGCATTGCTGCCTGTCGCACCTCCTCCAGTGCCCATGGGTCAGCTGCAGGGTCATCAGCCAGAAACCACCGTTCACCGACGTTTCGCTTCTTTAATTCTGGAACGCCTCCTGGTGGCGGAGCAGTGACAGGGGCGCCTCCCTGTCACCCCCTGCAGCTGATAGCTGTTCTCCCTGCAGCTGGTATATGGGGTTAGATGTTCTTCCCCCAACACCTATCTTTCCTCCTGAGCCAGAGCCAAAAGCTACCTTTCTCTGCCTCCTCTGCCAGATCCTTTGTTGCCCTCCTTAGCCTCCCTCCGGTCACTCCTGCTTCCCTCAAGAGGCGTATGGTTGACAACCCAAGGAAACCTCGACATCCAACCTCCACTGGATGGATGGTTGTCTTCCAGCCAGCCTCCCGGCACTCAGCAGCGAGCTCTGAGTACTTGGACTTCTTCCTTTCGAAGGCGGCCTCGATCCCCTCCTCCAGTGGTACAGTGAGCTCAATGAGGTGCGTTACCTTGGTTGACCACACCACTATGTCTGGCCGGAGAGATGTGGTGGTTATCTCCGTAGGGAACCGGAGCTGCCTGTCCAGGTCTACCCTCATGTCCCACTCCTGGTTGGGGGAGAAGGGCCTTGCTGTTTCTCTTGCTCTGGTGCTTCTCCTTACCCCTCCTTCCGACACAAAGATGGTGGGGTCCTCTGCTGATGGCGGTTGTTTGCTACCCTGTCGGCACTCCTCCAGTACTTCAGCTAGCTTTCTCAGGACCTGATCGTGGCGCCATCTGTAGCGTCCCTGTGAGAGAGCGATCTTACAGCCTGATAAGATGTGCTGTAGACTTGCGTTGGGGGCATTGCAGAGTACGCAGGATTCTTCATTCCCAAACCACTGGTGGAGGTTCCGAGGGCAGGGAAGCCTGTCGTAGGTTGCACGAATGAGGAAGCTAAGGCTAAGCCAATGACAACCACCCCCTACCTACCATCCTCCTCTCACCCACCTCCTGCACAGTATCAAGAGGAATCCCCAGTACTGAGCTGGCCCTCCTGATCAGCTTGTCCAGTCTCTTCCTTTCTGCACTAGAGATGCTGCTGCACCAGAATACTACACCATAGAATATGGCTGAGGCAACCACAGAGTCAAAAAAGGTCTTCAGTAGCTCTCCCTGCACACCAAAAGACCTCAGTCTCCTCAGCAGAAAGAGTCTGCTCTGCCCTTTCTTATAGATCGCAGCAGTGTTGTCAGACCAGTCCAGTTTATTGTTCAGATGAACACCCAGGTATTTGTAAGATTCTACTCTCACAATGTCCCTTCCTGAATGTTCACTGGTGTTAACATAGTTTGTTTGTGCCTACGGAAATCCACCACCAGTTCTTTGGTTTTCCCGCATTTAACTGGAGGCAGCTCCGTTGGCACCAGTCCACAAAGTTCTGGATCAGTTCTCTGTACTCCCTGTCATCATCATCTGTGATCAGACCAACGATGGCAGAGTCGTCAGAGAACTTCTGTAGGTGACAGGTTGCTGAGCTGAACCTGAAGTCTGCAGTGTAGGTGGTGAAGAGAAACGGGGCCAGAACCGTTCCCTGCGGGGCTCCGGTGTTGCAGACAATCATGTCAGACTCACAGTCACGAGTTTTCACATACTGTGGTCGGTCTGTGAGGTAGTCCAGTATCCAAGCACACAGATGATGGTCCACTCCCATGTCCACCATCTTATCCTCAGAAGCGCAGGTTGGATGGTGTTAAAGGCACTGGAGAAGTCAAAAAACATGACTCTCACCGTGCTCCCAGCCTTCTCCAGGTGAGAAAGAGCCCGATTCCGGAGGAAGATGACAGCGTCCTCCACTCCAATGCCAGGTCGGTAGGCAAACTGAAGTGGATCCATTGATGGGCTCACCAAAGGTCGCAGATGGGTTAGCACCAGCCTCTCCAATGTTTTCATCAAATGTGAGGTCAGTGCTACCGGTCTGTAGTCCCCAAGGTCTTTTGGACGCGATGTCTTTGGTACAGGTACCACGCAGGATGTTTTCCATAGCTGTGGCACCTTTCCCAGCTTCAGGCTCAGGTCAAACATGTACAGCAGTATGCCGCACAGCTGGTCTGCACAGGTCTTAAGGAGTCTGGAGCTGATGCCGTCTGGACCTGCAGCCTTCCTCACTTTGATCTTCCGGAGCTCCATTCTCACCTGGTCTTCTGTAAGGGGCAGTGTGTATTGGATGGAGAGGGGGCTGGAGGGAATAGAGCTTGGCAACCGACGTCACAGCGCAGTGCATTCTGGGGACGTAAACAAAGCGCCACCATTTTGTGAGGTCGCACAAAAATTTATCAAAACAATGTTGAAAAGTGGATTAAAAGAACGAAATGTACTATATAGAGACAAACTTCTACCGGACGCAAGAAAACGGTACCTGGAAAAGATGGCATTGATCGGAAATGTGGATCCATATGAGGTGCCTTCAAGAGAATGTACTCGAGACCCCGACGATTTACCTCCTCTGACTTTTCCAGATATTTTTGTATATTTAGTATGCGGTGTGAGTGCTTATACCGAGGCTCAATTTCATAATTTTAAATCTATGGAAGCCCACGTTCAGTTCACAAATGGCTGGGTCCATGACTTGGAAGCCTACAAATCGCTGAGTTGTGAAAACACCGTCGTACGTACAAAGGTGAGTATCATCTTGCTTACCTACCTGTGATTAGTGAAACACACATCTTTACACAATATTTAATGTGCGTGATATACAGGCCTGCGCGATCACAAATGACCTATATATACATATACAACAATGTAATTTTCATTTACATTTTCATTAAATAAAAACCTTTTAAAAAATTATGTGAAATTAGCAACAGGACCCAAATATATATAATACTTGTGCCCACTGCTCTTTTCATTTACTGTTGTTCTGTATGTACACAGGTTATGCACTCACAGAGATTGAATGAGCCTCCTCTAAAGCCCTGGGTCATTGTGAGCAGCGCTGGGAAGGTGGAGTGTGCCCATTGTACGTGCATGGCAGGGATTGCTGAGACCTGTACTCATGTAGGTGCTCTCTTGTTTAAGTTGGAGGCAACAGTTCGAATTCGTGGCACAAAGACTGTCACTGATGTGCCAGCATACTGGGTTTTGCCCAGTAACTTAAGCAAGATTCACCCAGAAGTGGGATATAGGATCAACTATACCTCCTCAGTTGCACAAAGGAAGACATTAGACCAGCGAATAAATATGCAGTCCACAGCACCAGCCATAAGAAGTCGGGCACAGAAACTGAAAACTCCTCCAGGTAATCTTGAAGATTTATCACCACTTCTTGATACGTTACTGCACCATAGCAAGGCTGTTGGTTTGTCAGGGATGGAGAAGTACTATGCCCAATACACACAACACACAGCTGCTGCACCATCCTCTGCTTTACCTCCATGCCTGGCGAAATCCCTGTATGATGAAAGCATAGATGCAAGTGACCTGTCTGCTGTCCTGCTGGCCTGTGAGAAGCACATAAATGCTGTAAGTGTGACTGACGAGCAGGCAGTAGCTGTAGAAGAGTACACCAGGCAACAACATCAGTCATCTGCATGGTATGATTACAGAAGCGGAAGAATTACAGCATCAAAAATGCATGCAGTATATGCCACCTCTCTGGAGAGGCCATCCCACACAGTTTTTACACAGGTGTGTTACCCACACATACAGCACACAGTATCAACTGTCCAAACCAGATGGGGTATCAGTCATGAGGGGGATGCTAGAAAGGCCTACACTGAATCCAGAGCTGCATCTCACACAAACTTCAAAATTGAACCGTGTGGCTTTATAATTAACAGTAGCTTCCTGAAATCGGAGCGTCACCGGATGGCCTGACTATGTGTGAATGCTGTGGGAAGGGCTGCCTGGAGGTGAAGTGTCCTTTCAAGTATCGGTCCTGCAACATCCAGCAGGCATTGGACATGAAGGACAAAGACTTTTGTCTCCAGTTGTCATCAGACAACCTTCAGTTGAAAAGACACCATCGCTTCTACACACAGATCCAGACACAAATTTTTGTCACCCAATCAAATCACTGTGATCTTGTTGTTTGGACCGAAAACGATTTCACAGTGGTGCGTGTCTTTCCAGACCAGGAGTTCTGGGAACCTCGTCTACAGAAAGCGCAAAAATTCTTCAAGAAAGTGTGCCTACCAGAACTTGTTGCAAAATATTACTCAAAGGACATGCAGCCTCATGTTCAAAGTGAAAGAGAGCAGTAGTAAAAAGTGGCTGTTGTTCATGAAAGAATTGCACATAGACCTACTCAGTTAAGAGTTGTTTTTTTATAAGTTTTACTTGACTCAGAGTGTTAGCCTGTTACTTGAAACGTGTTAATTGAAATTCAGTGTTTCAAAGTAGTTCAATACAAGAAGCACAAGAAACAAAAACATTTGCAGGATCTTTCTTTTGTATTAAAAATTTTTTAATGTTCAAATTGTCATCTGAAGTATTTCATGTACAAATAGCATACCATGTTCATTCTAAAGAAGGTACACACACCCCAAATACAAACATGTTCAATATCAGGAGGGTACCACACATTCACACACACCAAATTTCTCCAGGGTCTTTTACCATTTAACATGCACACTTTTCTGTTTCATCTGGCCTTACAACAACACTTGGACACATGTTAACTAGAATACAACAAACATTAACTATTTTATCAAGAAGGGTAAAATCTTCATCCTTACAGGAAGCAACAAAGTAATTGGTATGGTGTTATGTAACAGTGTGTACTTATTGCAGCTACCTATAACCCTTTCTACATGTATCCTAAGGTGTGCTATAGCACGTGTGTCTTCCACATCCTTAGCATCAAGTTGACATCTGCGTTTAGTGAATGCAGGAATTTTAACTTCCGCACATCATTCCCACACTGTCTTTAATATTAAAGCCTCTGTCTGCTAACACAACATCACCAGGCAACAGTTTGTTAAGAATCCCACAATTCTCAGTTATGTGCTTGTCAGATGCTCGTCCCCATCCCTTAGAAATAAATGAAATTAGGCCTTGGGGTGTAATTCCTATCAAGTATTTCATTGTGTGTGTACCTTTGTAGTGGAAAATGATTGTGCACGCCATTAAATTTTGACGGCCTCTCTGTACGTATTTCAAAACAGTCAACAATAATTGCAACATGCTTTCCAAAAGCTTGCAGAAATTGAGGTGGCATTGTGGCTTGTAAACAGTGCCGCTCAGGCCAGTACAACAATGGAGCGAGGCGTGCATACAGCACATCTATGGTGTCTACAAAGGTAGCAGAAAGAGTTCTACGTGACACATTAAAAATGTGTGAAAGATGCTGGATTGGAAGATCAAGCCTTAGACGAATGAGTGTCAGTAAAACCATTTGAAACTGTGACAGCTTCTTTGCAACTGGCAGGAAGGGCTTAACAGTAGTAAACATTGAAAACAAAATTGCAAAACATGGAAGTCCCGTATAATATCGTACCTTCTCTGTATTATCTTTGAAAAACTCTTCATCCATCTTCAATTTGTTTAACTCAAACCTAAGCTCCTATTTTCTTGCAAAAGGCGTGTTACTTCTGCACTGCTTTGCTCACAGAACTGGCATTCTACTCTTACTCTCTTAGCCGCTAGTTGGTCTGTTTCTGTCGTTTCCCTGTATTCTTCCTCTTCCACAGCTGCCTCTGCTTGATCCATATTTCCCTCTTCTTCTGCATCTTCTCTCTCATCTTCGTTCATGATGTTTTGATCATTGTGGCCTCCTCCCTCAGATTCTCTCAAATGATGTCTATGCTGTCTGCGGGCATGCCGTTCTGACACTGTGGCTGTGACTTCAGAGTGACCCAGGTGCAGGGATGGAGCCCAGTCTGGATGAGACTCATCCATCTCATATGCTGGTTTACCTTTGGGGAGACAAAATTGTCCGAATTGAAACAAAATATTGCAAACAACAGTGAAAATGCTATATACTTCAGTTCCAACTTAACTCATGTGGCAAACAATACTAACAGGTGGCACACATAGAAATGTTAAGAGAATTTATCGTGCTTCAGTCATAGTGATCAAAATTGGTCTCTACAATCGGCTGGATTACCCCCCAGACATTCTGTGTGCTTTTTTTTTTATCACATTCATTTATCGCACTTTATTTGAACTAGCCTAACTTAGCTTGCTCACTGTGCCACAGTGTCAACAGAATAGTGCTAAGTTAACATTTACATTTACATTTAGTCATTTAGCAGACGCTTTTATCCAAAGCGACTTACAAGTGAGGATAACAATGGAAGCAACTTTAGCAACACAAGGTACAAAAAGCATAAGTGCACAAAAACTAGTCGGTTTAAACCCAGCGCAGTATACGATGCTAAGGATAAGAGAATTTTTTTTTTTTTTTTTTTTTTTTTGTGAAAGGAATCGATAGAAAGGAAGTAGGGCTCAGTGTTTGTCAGTCAGGTGTTGTCGGAAGAGATGTGTTTTCAGGTGTTTTTTAAAGATGGCTACAGAGTCTGCTGATCTTGTAGCAGCGGGTAGATCATTCCACCAATGTGGAACAGATCCAGAGAAGGTACGTGAGAGTGATTTTGTACCTTTTTGGGACGGTACCACCAGACGTTGTTCATTTGCAGAGCGCAGGGATCTGGTAGGAACGTAGGTCTGTATTAGTGAGTGGAGGTATGGGGGTGCAGAACCAGAGGTGGTTTTGTAGGCCAAGAGCATAGCTTTGAACTTGAAGAGCATAGCTTTGAACTTGAAGTTAAAAAATGCAAAGGAACCTAAGACTACTCCACTCGGGAACAGAACAAAATAAGAACACATAATCATTTGCTAAGTGAAGTTTATACACTTACCCGAATGAAAATGCCTGGAACACACTTTCAGTGATCGTGGGATGTCTGCGAAGTGTATGTCCGTGCGTCTTATAGCGGATATCCAGGCCATCCGTCTCCGCTTGGTTACATCGGACACACGACTCCCTTGATTCTGTTTCCAGGCCGGAAAACAATAAAAAGAAAGTCCGTTGTCTATTTTTTTGCCCCTTCGATCGTGTGAACGGACCTTACATCCAACGACACAACATGTTCTTCCCATAGCTACGCTTAACAACAAGTGACCTCACAAAATGGCAATTTTTCCCATCAGCCACGCGGCGCTAGATCAGTGACGTCACGCCCCCATCCCCTATTGGTAGAGCAGGGGAGTTAGGTGTGATGTGGGTAGGCTGTGAGCTGATAGCCGTGCAGAGAGAGGTGGGGCTGGAGCAGCCTGCTGTGTCGGCCGGGTTGGGGGGCTGCAGCAGAGGGGACTGGATGGGGGCAGGGGAGAGTGGCTGATCAAATCTGTTAAAAATAGATTTAGATCATTCACCCACCTCTGGTCACCCTCAGTCTGAGGGCTGGTCTCCTTATGACCAGTGATGGTTTTTAGCCCCTTCCACACACCACTGACGTTGTTCTGCTGCAGCTGAGCCTCCATCTTCCTCCTGTAGCATGCTTTTCCTTCCCTGATCTTCTTTCTTAGTTCTCTCTGGACATTTTTCAGCTCTTCCTTGTTTCCTGATTTAAAAACCCTCTTCTTCTCCTTAAGAAGAGTCTTTATGTCAGGGTTGATCCATGGTTTGTTATTGGAAAAACACCGTACAGTCCTGGAAGGTACAGCATTCTCCACACAGAAATTGATGTAGTCCGTAATGCAGTCTGTTAGATTGTCAATATCCTCCCCATGAGGGTTACACAATTCCTCCCACAAAGTTGTTTCAAAACAGTCCTTCATAGCCTCACTGGACTCATCAGACCATTTCCTCACTGTGCGGGAGACAGCTGGTTGCCTGCATACAAGGGGTTTGTACACAGGTTGGAGATGAACCAGGTTGTGATCCGATCTTCCCAAGGGGAGGGTGTCGAGGTGTAAGCCTCCTTTAGATTTGTATATAATAAGTCCAGTGTTTTATTGTCTCTGGTGTGGCATGAAACGTACTGTGTGAATGTGGGCAGCGTGGAGGATGGAGGGGCATGATTGAAGTCTCCAGAGATGATGAGAAGGGCATTTGGGCTCTGTGTTAACAGTCTGTTTACCGCAGAGTGCAGGACATCGCATGCCAATTCACCGTCAGCAGAGGGGGGAATATACGCAGCTATCGCGATAACATGCGAGAATTCCCTGGGCAGATAGTACGGCCTTATGCTAACAGCTAACATCTCAATGTCCTTACAGCAGATCTGTTCTTTAATAGTAATGTGACCAGATTTACACCATCTATTATTTACAAAACTGCCAGACCTCCTCCTTCCTCTTACCGCTCTCCGTCGTTCTGTCCGCGCAGTAGTTCAAATCCCTCTAGAGCCACAGTCGAATCCAGTGTTAGCGGAGTTAGCCATGACTCCGTGAATATCATGATGCTACACTCCCGGAATTCCCTCTGATGCCGGGTAAGAGCCGCTAGCTCGTCCATCTTGTTGGGTAAAGATCTCACATTTCCCATAATGACGGACGGCAGAGTTGGTCTGTAACGTCTCTTTTTAGCCCGACACAGAGTCCCAGCACGTTTTCCCCGTCGTCTGCTTCTTAGTTCGCGAGGATTGTCCGGTTTTTCCTGCCATATCATCGCTGTGTTGCGGAATGCTAACAGCTGGTCCCTGGTGTAAACAATAGGACCACTGTTGTGAGCAGAGTTTCCAAACGCACCCGTAAACAAAGTCCAAAGAAACAGAAAAAGTAGAGCAAGCTCTGTGATTTTGTTGATGTCCATTGTGCAGTTTGTAGTTGCTCACACATACACAACAAAAGAAAAGAGTAAAAAGTACCAGAACACTAAAAAATAACACAAATATTACAAACTTAGCGGGAGCTGCTGCAACAGGCTGCCACTTGGGCGGCGCCAATTATTAGGCCCGAGCCGGTGATGGCCGGGAGGGCCTATTGGTTTTGCTCGGATTTTTTTTTTTTTTTCTATCTCCCCATATGATCCTAAATTTGACCCAGTGAACATGCGAAAAGTCATTTTATTGGTCCCAGACTTCAAGCTCGCGAAAAATTTATGTATTTGAAGTCGCGAAAAAAATACGAAAAATGACTCAGTGGCATACAAAATCAAAATACATTGGGCCTATGGAAAGTGAAAGTAACTTTTTCCAACGTAGAAAAATGAAACTTGGTATATCCATAGGACACCTCAGGAACAAAAAGTCAATGACAGTCACACCTAAACTTAACAGGAAGTCCGCCATGTGGGGTGAAACGCGGCCACTAAAATCGCACCTTGCGCAGAAAGATGCAAATCATTGTGTTTTAATCTAAATGGCCCCAAATTTGGTGAGTATCATCTAGACACGTGTGCCAACCAAAGTTGTGACTTTGTTGTTGATATCTTATCGGGTATGGGTGTGGCAAGCCTGTAACGAGGTGGCCATTTTTGTGAAAATAAAGCGTCTCTTAACTCTCAAACGCCTTCTCGGATCGAGTTGGACCCAAAAAGGCGTTTGTGCACATTCATGACCTGAACAAAAAATATGTAAATAAAAGGGTTATCTTTAGAAATGGCTCTCCAGCGCCCCTACAAACTTATAATGGACCCAAGAATTTAGTTTGTCATAGAGACATAAAATTTTGTACACACATCTCTTATGTCATGACGAGCATAAAAGCCAATGACAACCACCCCTATCTATAAATGTGTTGCCATAGCAACGTCCCAAAAATGTGAAAAAGTCAATGGGAAGTGAAATTTTTAGTTTGTTGTAGGCAAATAAAACTTGGTACACACATCCACCATGGGCTTATGAACAAAAAAGACATTGGGGACCACACCCTATCACACACAGAAAGGCGGCCATTTTGAATTGAAAATGTGAACCGACTTAAAATACACCTCTTTTTAAAAGTACACAGAAAAAGCTGCTTCATTCCACAGACACCAAACTTGGGCAAAATGAGCTAAACACATGTATGTAAAAGAGACAAGTGTTTTCTAGACTTTTTGCTCGAGTTATATTTTTTTTTATTATAATTCGGTATATATTTTTTTATTATAATTTTTCTGCAAAATGATCCTCAATTTAACCCAGTAAACGAACAACTAAAAGTCATTTTTATTGGTCCCAGACTTCAAGCCCGGCAAAAATGTATGTATTTGAAGTCCCGAAAAAAATAATACGAAAAATGACTCAGTGGCGGCCCCTAGAAAAGTCAAAATACATTGGGCCTATGGAAAGTGAAAGTAACTTTTTTCCAACGTAGAAAAATGAAACTTGGTATATCCATAGGACACCTCAGGGCAAACAGAAAAGTCAATGACAGTCACACCCTAAACTTAACAGGAAGTCCGCCATGTGGGGTGAAAGGCACGGCCACTAAATTCGCACCCCTTGCGCAGAAAGATGCAAATCATTGTGTTTTAATCTAAATGGCCCCAAATTTGGTGAGTATCATCTAGACACATGTGCCAACCAAAGTTGTGACTTTGTTGTTGATATCTTATCGGGTATGGGTGTGGCAAGCCTGTAACGAGGTGGCCATTTTTGTGAAAATAAAACGTCTCTTAACTCTCAAACGGCTTCTCGGATCGAGTTGGACCCAAAAAGGCGTTTGTGCACATTCATGACCTGAACACAAAAATATGTAAATAAAGGGTTATCTTTAGAAATGGCTCTCCAGCGCCCCTACAAACTTATAATGGGACCCAAGAATTTAGTTTGTCATAGAGACATAAAATTTGGTACACACATCTCTTATGTCATGACGAGCATAAAAGCCAATGACAACCACCCCTATCTATAAATGTGTTGCCATAGCGTCCCAAATATTTGGAAAAAGTCAATGGGAAGTGAAAATTTTAGTTTGTCGTAGGCAAATGAAACTTGGTACACACATCCAGCATGGGCTTATGAACAAAAAAGCCAATGGGGACCACACCCTATCACACACGGGAAGGCGGCCATTTTGAATTGAAAATGTGAACCGACTTAAAATACACCTCTTTTTTAAAAGAACTCAGAAAATAGCTGCTTCATTCCACAGACACCAAACTTGGGCAAAATGAGCTAAACACATGTATGTAAAATAGACAAGCGTTTTTCTAGACTTTTTTGCTCGAGTTATATTTTATTTTATTATAATTTGGTATATTTTTAGGCCCGAGCTGGTGATGACCGGGAGGGCCTATTGTTTTTGCTCGGATTTTTTTTTTTTTTTTTTTTTTTTTTCTTCCGACCCAATGATCCTAAATTTGACCCAGTGAACATGCACGAAAAGTCATTTTATTGGTCCCAGACTTCAAGCTCGGCGAAAAATTTATGTATTTGAAGTCGCCGAAAAAAAAATACGAAAAATGACTCAGTGGCGACCCTACAAAATCAAAATACATTGGGCCTATGGAAAGTGAAAGTAACTTTTTTCCAACGTAGAAAAATGAAACTTGGTATATCCATAGGACACCTCAGGGCAAACAGAAAAGTTAATGACAGTCACACCCTAAACTTAACAGGAAGTCCGCCATGTGGGGTGAAAGCAGCGGCCACTAAAATCGCACCCCTTGCGCAGAAAGATGCAAATCATTGTGTTTTAATCTAAATGGCCCCAAATTTGGTGAGTATCATCTAGACACGTGTGCCAACCAAAGTTGTAACTTTGTTGTTGATATCTTATCGGGTATGGGTGTGGCAAGCCTGTAACGAGGTGGCCATTTTTGTGAAAATAAAGCGTCTCTTAACTCTCAAACGCCTTCTCGGATCGAGTTGGACCCAAAAGGCGTTTGTGCACATTCATGACCTGAACAAAAAATATGTAAATAAAAGGGTTATCTTTAGAAATGGCTCTCCAGCGCCCCTACAAACTTATAATGGACCCAAGAATTTAGTTTGTCATAGAGACATAAAATTTTGTACACACATCTCTTATGTCATGACGAGCATAAAAGCCAATGACAACCACCCCTATCTATAAATGTGTTGCCATAGCAACGTCCCAAAAATGTGAAAAAGTCAATGGTAAGTGAAATTTTTAGTTTGTTGTAGGCAAATAAAACTTGGTACACACATCCACCATGGGCTTATGAACAAAAAGCCAAAGGGACCACACCCTATCACACACAGGAAGGCGGCCATTTTGAATTGAAAATGTGAACCGACTTAAAATACACCTCTTTTTTAAAAGTACACAGAAAAAGCTGCTTCATTCCACAGACACCAAACTTGGGCAAAATGAGCTAAACACATGTATGTAAAAGAGACAAGTGTTTTTCTAGACTTTTTGCTCGAGTTATATTTTTTTATTATAATTCGGTATATATTTTTTATTATAATTTTTCTGCAAAATGATCCTCAATTTAACCCAGTAAACGAACAACTAAAAGTCATTTTATTGGTCCCAGACTTTAAGCCCGCAAAAATTTATGTATTTGAAGTCCCCGAAAAAAATACGAAAAATGACTCAGTGGCGGCCCCTAGAAAGTCAAAATACATTGGGCCTATGGAAAGTGAAAGTAACTTTTTCCAACGTAGAAAAATGAAACTTGGTATATCCATAGGACACCTCAGGGCAAACAGAAAAGTCAATGACAGTCACACCCTAAACTTAACAGGAAGTCCGCCATGTGGGGTGAAAGCGCGACCACTAAATTCGCACCTTTGCCGCGAAAGTTGCAAATCATTGTGTTTTAATCTAAATGGCCCCAAATTTGGTGAGTATCATCTAGACACATGTGCCAACCAAAGTTGTGACTTTGTTGTTGATATCTTATCGGGTATGGGTGTGGCAAGCCTGTAACGAGGTGGCCATTTTGTGAAAATAAAGCGTCTCTTAACTCTCAAGCGGCTTCTCGGATCAGTTGGACCCAAAAAGGCGTTTGTGCACATTCATGACCTGAACACAAAAATATGTAAATAAAAGGGTTATCTTTAGAAATGGCTCTCCAGCGCCCCTACAAACTTATAATGGGACCCAGAATTTAGTTTGTCATAGAGACATAAAATTTGGTACACACATCTCTTATGTCATGACGAGCATAAAAGCCAATGACAACCACCCCTATCTATAAATGTGTTGCCATAGCAACGTCCCAAATATGTGAAAAAGTCAATGGGAAGTGAAATTTTTAGTTTGTTGTAGGCAAATGAAACTTGGTACACACATCCACCATGGGCTTATGAACAAAAAAGCCAATGGGGACCACACCCTATCACACACAGGAAGGCGGCCATTTTGAATTGAAAATGTGAACCGACTTAAAATACACCTCTTTTTAAAAGTACACAGAAAATAGCTGCTTCATTCCACAGACACCAAACTTGGGCAAAATGAGCTAAACACATGTATGTAAAATGAGACAAGTGTTTTCTAGACTTTTTGCTCGAGTTATATTTTTTTTTATTATAATTCGGTATATATTTTTTTATTATAATTTTTCTGTAAAATGATCCTCAATTTGACCCAGTAAACGAACAACTAAAAGTCATTTTTATTGGTCCCAGACTTCAAGCTCAGGCAAAAAATTTATGTATTTGAAGTCGCGAAAAAAATACGAAAAATGACTCAGTGGCGACCCCTACAAAATCAAAATACATTGGGCCTATGGAAAGTGAAAGTAACTTTTTCCAACGTAGAAAAATGAAACTTGGTATATCCATAGGACACCTCAGGGAACAAACAGAAAAGTCAATGACAGTCACACCTAAACTTAACAGGAAGTCCGCCATGTGGGGGTGAAGCAGCGGACCACTAAAATCGCACCCCTTGCGCAGAAAGATGCAAATCATTGTGTTTTAATCTAAATGGCCCCAAATTTGGTGAGTATCATCTAGACACGTGTGCCAACCAAAGTTGTGACTTTGTTGATATCTTATCGGGTATGGGTGTGGCAAGCCTGTAACGAGGTGGCCATTTTTGTGAAAATAAAGCGTCTCTTAACTCTCAAACGCCTTCTCGGATCGAGTTGGACCCAAAAAGGCGTTTGTGCACATTCATGACCTGAACACAAAAATATGTAAATAAAAGGGTTATCTTTAGAAATGGCTCTCCAGCGCCCCTACAAACTTATAATGGACCCAAGAATTTAGTTTGTCATAGAGACATAAAATTTTGTACACACATCTCTTATGTCATGACGAGCATAAAAGCCAATGACAACCACCCCTATCTATAAATGTGTTGCCATAGCAACGTCCCAAAAATGTGAAAAAGTCAATGGGAAGTGAAATTTTTAGTTTGTTGTAGGCAAATAAAACTTGGTACACACATCCACCATGGGCTTATGAACAAAAAAGCCAATAGGGGACCACACCCTATCACACACAGGAAGGCGGCCATTTTGAATTGAAAATGTGAACCGACTTAAAATACACCTCTTTTTAAAAGTACACAGAAAAAAGCTGCTTCATTCCACAGACACCAAACTTGGGCAAAATGAGCTAAACACATGTATGTAAAAGAGACAAGTGTTTTTCTAGACTTTTGCTCGAGTTATATTTTTTATTATAATTCGGTATATATTTTTTATTATAATTTTTCTGCAAAATGATCCTCAATTTAACCCAGTAAACGAACAACTAAAGTCATTTTTATTGGTCCCAGACTTCAAGCCCGGCAAAAAATTTATGTATTTGAAGTCCCCGAGAAAAAAAATACGAAAAATGACTCAGTGGCGGCCCCTAGAAAAGTCAAAATACATTGGGCCTATGGAAAGTGAAAGTAACTTTTTCCAACGTAGAAAAATGAAACTTGGTATATCCATAGGACACCTCAGGGCAAACAGAAAAGTCAATGACAGTCACACCTAAACTTAACAGGAAGTCCGCCATGTGGGGTGAAAGCGCGGCCACTAAATTCGCACCCCTTGCGCAGAAAGATGCAAATCATTGTGTTTTAATCTAAATGGCCCCAAATTTGGTGAGTATCATCTAGACACATGTGCCAACCAAAGTTGTGACTTTGTTGTTGATATCTTATCGGGTATGGGTGTGGCAAGCCTGTAACGAGGTGGCCATTTTTGTGAAAATAAAGCGTCTCTTAACTCTCAAGCGGCTTCTCGGATCGAGTTGGACCCAAAAGGCGTTTGTGCACATTCATGACCTGAACACAAAAATATGTAAATAAAGGGTTATCTTTAGAAATGGCTCTCCAGCGCCCCTACAAACTTATAATGGGACCCAAGAATTTAGTTTGTCATAGAGACATAAAATTTGGTACACACATCTCTTATGTCATGACGAGCATAAAAGCCAATGACAACCACCCCTATCTATAAATGTGTTGCCATAGCGTCCCAAATATTTGGAAAAAGTCAATGGGAAGTGAAAATTTTAGTTTGTCGTAGGCAAATGAAACTTGGTACACACATCCAGCATGGGCTTATGAACAAAAAAGCCAATGGGGACCACACCCTATCACACACGGGAAGGCGGCCATTTTGAATTGAAAATGTGAACCGACTTAAAATACACCTCTTTTTTAAAAGAACACAGAAAATAGCTGCTTCATTCCACAGACACCAAACTTGGGCAAAATGAGCTAAACACATGTATGTAAAATAGACAAGCGTTTTTCTAGACTTTTTTGCTCGAGTTATATTTTATTTTATTATAATTTGGTATATTTTTTTTATTATAATTTTTTTGCAAAATGATCCTCAATTTGACCCAGTAAACGTGCAACTAAAAGTCATTTTTATTGGTCGGTTCACATTTTCAATTCAAAATAACTGCCTTCCTGTGTGTGATAGGGTGTGGTCCCCATTGGCTTTTTTGTTCATAAGCCCATGGTGGATGTGTGTACCAAGTTTTATTTGCCTACAACAAACTAAAAATTTCCACTTCCCATTGACTTTTTCACATTTGGGACGTTGCTATGGCAACACATTTATAGATAGGGGGTGGTTGTCATTGGCTTTTATGCTCGTCATGACATAAGAGATGTGTGTACAAAATTTTATGTCTCTATGACAAACTAAATTCTTGGGTCCATTATAAGTTTGTAGGGGCGCTGGAGAGCCATTTCTAAAGATAACCCTTTTATTTACATATTTTTGTTCAGGTCATGAATGTGCACAAACGCCTTTGGGTCCAACTCGATCCGAGAAGGCGTTTGAGAGTTAAGAGCGTTTTATTTTCACAAAAATGGCCACCTCGTTACAGGCTTGCCACACCCATACCCGATAAGATATCAACAACAAAGTCACAACTTTGGTTGGCACACGTGTCTAGATGATACTCACCAAATTTGGGGCCATTTAGATTAAAACACAATGATTTGCATCTTTCTGCGCAAAGTGCGATTTTAGTGGCCATGCGTTTCACCCCACATGGCGGACTTCCTGTTGAGTTTAGGGTGTGACTGTCATTGACTTTTCTGTTTGCCCTGAGGTGTCCTATGGATATACCAAGTTTCATTTTTCTACGTTGGAAAAAGTTACTTTCACTTTCCATAGGCCCAATGTATTTTGATTTTGTAGGGTCGCCACTGAGTCATTTTCGTATTTTTTTGGCGACTTCAAATACATAAATTTTTCGCCGAGCTTGAAGTCTGGGACCAATAAAATGACTTTTCGTGCATGTTCACTGGGTCAAATTTAGGATCATAGGTCGACAAGAAAGATAAAAAAAAAAAAATCCGAGCAAAACAATAGGCCCTCCCGGTCATCACCGGCTCGGGCCTAATTAAAACGCATAGCGGCGATAAAGGCCCTCGCCTCCCTTGAGACCGCGGGGACACATGCACTCGGAGGATTGCATTTCGTGCTGTAAAGCGTAAACTTCAAATAACTGGGCCTGTGCTACTGCTGGGGCCTGCTACACCACCTTGTAATTTAGAGTTAAAGGTCTCCACAATCCCTGGTTATCCTGGGAGCTGTCTGAACCTTTGAAAATAATAGATTATGCTTGGGCTAAGGCGAGAAAAACAAAGTACTTGCTGGAGATTTGAGATGACTCAGGAATCGCTGCACCCCCCTGTTTAAAAAGGCAAAATGTAAATATAACTTGTCTAAAAGTACAAGGTTACAAGTTCCAAAGGATTCTGAGGAGTTTTCTAAGACTCTAGCCGTGGCTCTGGAGGGCCTCCTCTAAAGGAAGGATCCTGGCAATTGGGAAATGGCATTTATTTCCCAAAGGTTGCCTCTTCACAGACTCATTACGACCACAGCCACAAATGTATCAAAAAACAAATTGATAACTTTTTTTTGGCACACGTGTCTAGGTGATACTCACCAAATTTAGAGCTGTTTAGATGAAAAGCCTTTAGACACAAGGGGTGCAATTTAGGTGGTCACGCATACACCCAACATAGTAGATTTCCTGTTGAGTTTACGATATGGCTGTAATACATTTTTCTGTTCGCCCTGAGGTGTCCTATGGATGTACCAAGTTTCATTTTTCTACGTTGGAAAAAAGTTACTTTCACTTTCCATAGGCCCAATGTATTTTGACTTTTGTAGGGATCGCCACTGAGTCATTTTTCATATTTTTTTGGACTTCAAATACATAAATTTTTAGCTTGAAGTCTGGGACCAATAAAAATTACTTTTAGTTGCACGTTTACTGGGTCAAATTGAGGATCATTTTGCAGAAAAATTATAATAAAAAAATATACCAAATTATAATAAAATAAAATATAACTCGAGCAAAAAGTCTAGAAAAACACTTGTCTATTTTACATACATGTGTTTAGCTCATTTTGCCCAAGTTTGGTGTCTGTGGAATGAAGCAGCTATTTTCTGAGTTCTTTTAAAAAGAGGTGTATTTTAAGTCGGTTCACATTTTCAATTCAAAATGGCCGCCTTCCCGTGTGTGATAGGTGTGGTCCCCATTGGCTTTTTGTTCATAAGCCCATGCTGGATGTGTGTACCAAGTTTCATTTGCCTACGACAAACTAAAATTTTCACTTCCCATTGACTTTTTCCAAATATTTGGGACGTTGCTATGGCAACACATTTATAGATAGGGGTGGTTGTCATTGGCTTTTATGCTCGTCATGACATAAGAGATGTGTGTACCAAATTTTATGTCTCTATGACAAACTAAATTCTTGGGTCCCATTATAAGTTTGTAGGGGCGCTGGAGAGCCATTTCTAAAGATAACCCTTTTATTTACATATTTTTGTGTTCAGGTCATGAATGTGCACAAACGCCTTTTTGGGTCCAACTCGATCCGAGAAGGCGTTTGAGAGTTAAGGACGTTTTATTTTCACAAAAATGGCCACCTCGTTACAGGCTTGCCACACCCATACCCGATAAGATATCAACAACAAAGTCACAACTTTGGTTGGCACACGTGTCTAGATGATACTCACCAAATTTGGGGCCATTTAGATTAAAACACAATGATTTGCATCTTTCTGCGCAAAGTGCGATTTTAGTGGCGCGTTTCACCCCACATGGCGGACTTCCTGTTAAGTTTAGGGTGTGACTGTCATTGACTTTTCTGTTTGCCCTGAGGTGTCCTATGGATATACCAAGTTTCATTTTTCTACGTTGGAAAAAGTTACTTTCACTTTCCATAGGCCCAATGTATTTTGACTTTTGTAGGGTCGCCACTGAGTCATTTTTCGTATTTTTTTTCGACTTCAAATACATAAATTTTTGCCAGGCTTGAAGTCTGGGACCAATAAAAATGACTTTTAGTTTTTCGTTTACTGGGTTAAATTGAGGATCATTTTGCAGAAAAATTATAATAAAAAATATATACGAATTATAATAAAAAAATATAACTCGAGCAAAAAGTCTAGAAAAACACTTGTCTCATTTACATACATGTGTTTAGCTCATTTTGCCCAAGTTTGGTGTCTGTGGAATGAAGCAGCTTTTTCTGTGTACTTTTAAAAAGAGGTGTATTTTAAGTCGGTTCACATTTTCAATTCAAAATGGCCGCCTTCCTGTGTGTGATAGGGTGTGGTCCCCATTGGCTTTTTGTTCATAAGCCCATGGTGGATGTGTGTACCAAGTTTTATTTGCCTACAACAAACTAAAAATTTCACTTCCCATTGACTTTTTCACATTTTTGGGGCGTTGCTATGGCAACACATTTATAGATAGGGGTGGTTGTCATTGGCTTTTATGCTCGTCATGACATAAGAGATGTGTGTACCAAATTTTATGTCTCTATGACAAACTAAATTCTTGGGTCCCATTATAAGTTTGTAGGGGCGCTGGAGAGCCATTTCTAAAGATGACCCTTTTATTTACATATTTTTGTGTTCAGGTCATGAATGTGCACAAACGCCTTTTTGGGTCCAACTCGATCCGAGAAGCCGTTTGAGAGTTAAGAGACGTTTTATTTTCACAAAAATGGCCACCTCGTTACAGGCTTGCCACACCCATACCCGATAAGATATCAACAACAAAGTCACAACTTTGGTTGGCACATGTGATTAGATGATACTCACCAAATTTGGGGCCATTTAGATTAAAACACAATGATTTGCATCTTTCTGCGCAAAGTGCGATTTTAGTGGCCGCGCGTTTCACCCTACATGGCGGACTTCCTGTTAAGTTTAGGGTGTGACTGTCATTGACTTTTCTGTTTGCCCTGAGGTGTCCTATGGATGTACCAAGTTTCATTTTTCTACGTTGGAAAAAAGTTACTTTCACTTTCCATAGGCCCAATGTATTTTGATTTTGTAGGGTCGCCACTGAGTCATTTTTCGTATTTTTTTCGCGACTTCAAATACATCAATTTTTGCCGGGCTTGAAGGCTGGGACCAATAAAAATGACTTTTCGTTCATGTTCACTGGGTCAAATTTAGGATCATAGGTGGAGAAGAATAAAAACTAAGAAAAATAATCCGAGCAAAAACAATAGGCCCTCCCGGTCATCACCGGCTCGGGCCTAATTAAAGCCATAGCGGCGATAAAGGCCCTCGCCTCTCTTGAGACATGAGGACACATGCACTCGGAGGATTGCATTTCGTGCTTTAAAGCGTAAACTTCACGGTAAAAGGATTCTGAGGAGTTTTCTAAGACTCTAGCCGTGGCTCTGGGGGCCTAAGGAAGGATCCTGGCAATTGGGAAATGGCATTTATTTCCCAAAGGTTGCCTCTTCACAGACTCATTACGACCACAGCCACAAATGTATCAAAAAACAAATTGATAACTTTTTTTGGCACACGTGTCTAGATGATACTCACCAAATTTAGAGCTGTTTAGATGAAAAGCCTTTAGACACAAGGGGTGCGGTTTAGGTGGTCACGCATTCCACCCAACATAGTAGATTTTCTGTTGAGTTTACGGTATGGCTGTAATAAACTTTTCTGTTTGCCCTGAGGTGTCCTATGGATGTACCAAGTTTTGTATTTCTACATTGGAAAAATTTACTTTCATTTTCCATAGAACCAATGTATTTTGACTTTTCTAGGGTCGCCACTGAGTCATTTTTCGTATTTTTTTGGGACTTCAAACATACTAAATTTTTGCTTGGTTTGAAGTCTGGGACCAATAAAATGACTTTTAGTTGTTGGTTTACTGGGTCAAATTTAGGATCATTTTGCAGAAAAATATGATAAAAAATATATACCGAATTATAATAAAAAAATATAACTCGAGCAAAAAGTCTAGAAAAACGCTTGTCTATTTTACATACACGTGTTTAGCTCATTTTGCCCAAGTTTGGTGTCTGTGGAATGAAGCAGCTATTGTCTGTGTACTTTTAAAAAGAGGTGTATTTTAAGTCGGTTCACATTTTCAATTCAAAATGGCCGCCTTCCCGTGTGTGTGATAGGGTGTGGTCCCCATTGGCTTTTTTGTTCATAAGCCCATACTGGATGTGTGTACCAAGTTTCATTTGCCTACAACAAACTAAAAATTTCACTTCCCATTGACTTTTTCCATTTTTGGGACGTTGCTATGGCAACACATTTATAGATAGGGGTGGTTGTCATTGGCTTTTATGCTCGTCATGACATAAGAGATGTGTGTACCAAATTTCATGTCACTATGACAAACTAAATTCTTGGGTCCCATTATAAGTTTGTAGGGGCGCTGGAGAGCCATTTCTAAAGATAACCCTTTTATTTACATATTTTTGTGTTCAGGTCATGAATGTGCACAAACGCCTTTTGGGTCCAACTCGATCCGAGAAGGTGTTTGAGAGTTAAGAGACATTTTATTTTCACAAAAATGGCCACCTCACAGGCTTGCCACACCCATACCCGATAAGATATCAACAACAAAGTCACAACTTTGGTTGGCACATGTGTCTAGATGATACTCACCAAATTTGGGGCCATTTAGATTAAAACACAATGATTTGCATCTTTCTGCGCAAGGGGTGCGATTTTAGTGGCGCGCATTTCACCCCACATGGCGGACTTCCTGTTGAGTTTAGGTGTGGCTGTCATAGACTTTCAGTTTGCCCTGAGGTGTCCTATGGATGTACCAAGTTTCATTTTTCTACGTTGGAAAAAAGTTACTTTCTTTTTCCATAGGCCCAATGTATTTTGACTTTTCTAGGGGTCGCCACTGAGTCATTTTTCGTATTTTTTTTTCGGGGACTTTAAATACATAAATTTTTCGCTGGGCTTGAAGTCTGGGACCAATAAAAATGACTTTTAGTTGTTGGTTTACTGGGTCAAATTGAGGATCATTTTGCAGAAAAATTATACAAAAAAAAAATATACCAAATTATAATTAAAAAAAATATAACTCGAGCAAAAAAGTCTAGAAAAACACTTGTCTATTTTACATACATGTGTTTAGCTCATTTTGCCCAAGTTTGGTGTCTGTGTAATAAAGCAGCTATTTTTTGTTATTTTTTAAAAAAGAGGTGCATTCTAAGTCGGAACCAAATTTTCAATTCAAAATGGCTGCCTTCCCGTGTGTGATAGGGTGTGGTCCCCATTGGCTTTTTTGTTCATAAGCCCATGGTGGATGTGTGTACCAAGTTTCATTTTTCTACGTTGGAAAAAAGTTACTTTCACTTTCCATAGGCCCAATGTATTTTGATTTTGTAGGGGTCGCCACTGAGTCATTTTTCGTATTTTTTTTTCGGGACTTCAAATACATAAATTTTTCGCCGAGCTTAAAAAGTCTGGGACCAATAAAAATGACTTTTCGTCATGTTCACTGGGTCAAAACATGTGTTTAGCCTATTTTGCCCAAGTTTGGTGTCTGTGGAATGAAGCAGCTTTTTCTGTGTACTTTTAAAAGAGGTGTATTTTAAGTCGGTTCACATTTTCAATTCAAAATGGCTGCCTTCCTGTGTGTGATAGGTGTGGTCCCCATTGGCTTTTTTGTTCATAAGCCCATGCTGGATGTGTGTACCAAGTTTCATTTGATACTCACAAATTTCTAAAATTTAGATTAAAACACAATGATTTGCATCTTCTTGCGCAAAGTGCGATTTAGTGGCCATGCGTTTCACCCCACATGGCGGACTTCCTGTTTAGTTTAGGGTGTGGCTGTCATAGACTTTTCTGTTTGCCCTGAGGTGTCCTATTGATGTACTAAGTTTCATTTTTCTACGTTGGAAAAAGTTACTTTCACTTTCCATAGGCCCAATGTATTTTGACTTTTCTAGGGGTCGCCACTGAGTCATTTTTCTTTTTTTTTTTTTTCGGGGACTTCAAATACATAAATTTTTTGCTGGCTTGAAGTCTGGGACCAATAAAAATGACTTTTAGTTGTTGGTTTACTGGGTCAAATTGAGAATCATTTTGCAAAAATTATAATGAAAAAATATATACCGAATTATAATAAAAAAAAATATAACTCGAGCAAAAAAGTCTAGAAAAACACTTGTCTCTTTTACATACATGTGTTTAGCTCATTTTGCCCAAGTTTGGTGTCTGTGGAATGAAGCAGCTATTGTCTGTGTACTTTTAAAAAAGAGGTGTATTTTAAGTCGGTTCACATTTTCAATTCAAAATGGCCGCCTTCCCGTGTGTGATAGGGTGTGGTCCCCATTGGCTTTTTTGTTCAAAAGCCCATGCTGGATGTGTGTACCAAGTTTCATTTGCCTATGACAAACTAAAATTTTCACTTCCCATTGACTTTTTCCAAATATTTGGGACGTTGCTATGGCAACACATTTATAGATAGGGGGTGGTTATCATTGGCTTTTATGCTCGTCATGACATAAGAGATGTGTGTACCAAATTTCATGTCTCTATGACAAACTAAATTCTTGGGTCCCATTATATGTTTGTAGGGGGCGCTGGAGAGCCATTTCTAAAGATAACCCTTTTATTTACATATTTGTTTGTTCAGGTCATGAATGTGCACAAACGCCTTTTTGGGTCCAACTCGATCCGAGAAGGCGTTTGAGAGTTAAGAGACGTTTATTTTCACAAAATGGCCACCTCGTTACAGGCTTGCCACACCCATACCTGATAAGATATCAACAACAAAGTCACAACTTTGGTTGGCACACGTGTCTAGATGATACTCACCAAATTTGGGGCCATTTAGATTAAAACACAATGATTTGCATCTTTCTGCGCAAAAGAGGTGCGATTTTAGTGGTCACATTTTCACCCCACATGGCGGACTTCCTGTTAAGTTTAGGTGTGACTGTATTGACTTTTCTTGTTTGCTCCTGAGGTGTCCTATGGATACCAAGTTTCATTTTTCTACGTTGGAAAAAGTTACTTTCACTTTCCATAGGCCCAATGTATTTTGATTTTGTAGGGTCGCCACTGAGTCATTTTTCGTATTTTTTCGGCGACTTCAAATACATAAATTTTTCGCCGAGCTTGAAGTCTGGGACCAATAAAATGACTTTTCGTCATGTTCACTGGGTCAAATTTAGGATCATAGGTGGAAAAGAAATTAAAGCCGCAAGCGCGATAAAGGCCCTCGCCTCCCTTGAGACCGCTGGGACACATGCACTCGTGCTTTAAAGCGTAAACTTCACGGTAAAAGGATTCTGAGGAGTTTTCTAAGACTCTAGCCGTGGCTCTGGAGGGGCCTCCTCTAAAGGAAGGATCCTGGCAATTGGGAAATGGCATTTATTTCCCAAAGGTTGCCTCTTCACAGACCCATTACGACCACAGCCACAAATGTATCAAAAACAAATTGATAACTTTTTTTGCACACGTGTCTAGATGATACTCACCAAATTTGGAGCTGTTTAGACTTTAGACAGAAGGGGTGCGATTTAGGTGGTCACGCATTACACCCAACATAGTAGATTTTCTGTTGAGTTTACGATATGGCTGTAATAAACTTTTCAGTTTGACCTGAGGTGTCCTATGGATATACCAAGTTTCATTTTTCTACGTTGGAAAAAGTTACTTTCACTTTCCATAGGCCCAATGTATTTTGACTTTTCTAGGGTCGCCACTGAGTCATTTTTCGTATTTTTTTCGGGACTTCAAATACATAAATTTTTGCCGGGCTTGAAGTCTGGGACCAATAAAATGACTTTTAGTTGCACGCTTACTGGGTTAAATTGAGGATCATTTTGCAGAAAAATTATAATAAAAAATATATACCAAATTATAATAAAAAAATATAACTCGAGCAAAAAGTCTAGAAAAACACTTGTCTCATTTACATACATGTGTTTAGCTCATTTTGCCCAAGTTTGGTGTCTGTGGAATGAAGCAGCTTTTTTCTGTGTACTTTTAAAAAGAGGTGTATTTTAAGTCGGTTCACATTTTCAATTCAAAATAACCGCCTTTCTGTGTGTGATAGGTGTGGTCCCCATTGGCTTTTTGTTCATAAGCCCATGGTGGATGTGTGTACCAAGTTTCATTTGCCTACAACAAACTAAAAATTTCACTTCCCATTGACTTTTTCATATTTGGGACGTTGCTATGGCAACACATTTATAGATAGGGGTGGTTGTCATTGGCTTTTATGCTCGTCATGACATAAGAGATGTGTGTACAAAATTTTATGTCTCTATGACAAACTAAATTCTTGGGTCCATTATAAGTTTGTAGGGGCGCTGGAGAGCCATTTCTAAAGATAACCCTTTTATTTACATATTTTTTGTTCAGGTCATGAATGTGCACAAACGCCTTTGTGGGTCCAACTCGATCCGAGAAGGCGTTTGAGAGTTAAGAGACGTTTTATTTTCACAAAAATGGCCACCTCGTTACAGGCTTGCCACACCCATACCCGATAAGATATCAACAACAAAGTCACAACTTTGGTTGGCACACGTGTCTAGATGATACTCACCAAATTTGGGGCCATTTAGATTAAAACACAATGATTTGCATCTTTCTGCGCAAGAGGTGCGATTTTAGTGGCAGCTTTCACCCCACATGGCGGACTTCCTGTTAAGTTTAGGGTGTGACTGTCATTGTTTTTTCTGTTTGCCCTGAGGTGTCCTATGGATATACCAAGTTTCATTTTTCTACGTTGGAAAAAGTTACTTTCACTTTCCATAGGCCCAATGTATTTTGATTTTGTAGGGTCGCCACTGAGTCATTTTTCGTATTTTTTTCGGGACTTCAAATACATAAATTTTTCGCCGAGCTTGAAGTCTGGGACCAATAAGTGCATGTTCACTGGGTCAAATTTAGGATCATAGGTCGACAAGAAAGATAAAAAAAAAAAAAAAAAAAAAAAAAAATCCGAGCAAAAACAATAGGCCCTCCTGGCCATCACCGGCTCGGGCCTAATTAAAGCATAGCGCGATAAAGGCCCTCGCCTCCCTTGAGACAGCGGGGACACATATATTTGGAGGATTGCATGTCGTGCTTTAAAGCAAATTTGGAGCTGTTTAGATGAAAACCCTTTAGCACAAAGTGTACGATTTAGGTGGTCATGTATTCCACCCAACATAGTAGATTTTCTGTTGAGTTTAGGTATGGCTGTAATAAACTTTTCCGTTTGCCCTAAGGTGTCCTATGGATGTACCAAGTTTGTATTTCTACATTGGAAAAATTTACTTTCATTTTCCATAGGCCCAATTATTTTGACTTTTCTAGGGGTCGCCACTGAGTCATTTTTCATATTTTTTTCGGGACTTCAAATACATAAATTTTTGCCGGGCTTGAAGTCTGGGACCAATAAAAATGACTTTTAGTTGTTCGCTTTACTGGGTTAAAATTGAAGGATCATTTTGCAGAAAAATTATGATAAAAAATATATACCGAATTATAATAAAAAAATATAACTCGAGCAAAAAGTCTAGAAAAACACTTGTCTCTTTTACATACATGTGTTTAGCTCATTTTGCCCAAGTTTGGTGTCTGTGGAATGAAGCAGCTATTGTCTGTGTACTTTTAAAAAGAGGTGTATTTTAAGTCGGTTCACATTTTCAATTCAAAATGGCCGCCTTCCGTGTGTGATAGGGTGTGGTCCCCATTGGCTTTTTGTTCATAAGCCCATGGTGGATGTGTGTACCAAGTTTCATTTGCCTACAACAAACTAAAAATTTCACTTCCCATTGACTTTTTCCACATTTTTGGGACGTTGCTATGGCAACACATTTATAGATAGGGTGGTTGTCATTGACTTTTCTGTTTGCCCTGAGATGTCCTATGGATGTACCAAGTTTCATTTTTCTACGTTGGAAAAAGTTACTTTCACTTTCCATAGGCCCAATGTATTTTGATTTTGTAGGGGCGCCACTGAGTCATTTTTCGTATTTTCGGGGACTTCAAATACATAAATTTTTGGGCTTGAAGTCTGGGACCAATAATGACTTTTAGTTGCAGTTTACTGGGTCAAATTTAAGATCATTTTGCAAAAAAATTTGTATAAAAATATATACCAAATTATAATAAAAAAATATAACTCGAGCAAAAAAGTCTAGAAAAACGCTTGTCTATTTTACATACATGTGTTTAGCTCATTTTGCCCAAGTTTGGTGTCTGTGGAATGAAGCAGCTATTGTCTGTGTACTTTTAAAAAAGAGGTGTATTTTAAGTCGGTTCACATTTTCAATTCAAAATGGCCGCCTTCCCGTGTGTGATAGGGTGTGGTCCCCATTGGCTTTTTGTTCATAAGCCCATGGTGGATGTGTGTGTACCAAGTTTCATTTGCCTACAACAAACTAAAAATTTCACTTCCCATTGACTTTTTCCACATTTTTTGGACGTTGCTATGGCAACACATTTATAGATAGGGGGTGGTTGTCATTGACTTTTCTGTTTGCCCTGAGATGTCCTATGGATGTACCAAGTTTCATTTTTCTACGTTGGAAAAAAGTTACTTTCACTTTCCATAGGCCCAATGTATTTTGATTTTGTAGGGGTCGCCACTGAGTCATTTTTCGTATTTTTTTTTCGGCGACTTCAAATACATAAATTTTTCGCCGGGCTTGAAGGCTGGGACCAATAAAAATGACTTTTCGTTCATGTTCACTGGGTCAAATTTAGAATCTTAGGTCGACAATAAAAATAAAAAAATAAAAAAAAATAAAAAAAATAATCCGAGCAAAAACAATAGGCCCTCCCGGTCATCACCGGCTCGGGCCTAAAAATCAGAGCAAAAACAATAGGCCCTCCCGGTCATCACCGGCTCGGGCCTAATTAAAGCCGCAAGCGGCGATAAAGGCCCTCGCCTCTCTTGAGACCGCGGGGACACATGCAGTCGGAGGAGTGCATTTCGTGCTTTAAAGCGTAAACTTCACGGTAAAAGGATTCTGAGGAGTTTTCTAAGACTCTAGCCGTGGCTCTGGAGGGGCCTCCTCTAAAGGAAGGATCCTGGCAATTGGGAAATGGCATTTATTTCCCAAAGGTTGCCTCTTCACAGACTCATTACGACCACAGCCACAAATGTATCAAAAAACAAATTGATAACTTTTTTGGCACACATGTCTAGATGATACTCACCAAATTTGGGGCTATTTAGATTAAAACACAATGATTTGCATCTTTTTGCGCAAGGGGTGCGATTTTAGTGGCCATGCGTTTCACACCACATGTCGGACTTCCTGTTGAGTTTAGAGTGTGGCTGTCATTGACTTTTCTGTTTGCCCTGAGGTGTGCTATAGATGTACCAAGTTTCATTTTTCTACATTGGAATAAAGTTACTTTCACTTTCCATAGGCCCGATGTATTTTGACTTTTCTAGGGTCGCCACTGAGTCATTTTTCGTATTTTTTTCGGGACTTCAAATACATAAATTGTTTGCTGGGCTTGAAATCTGGGACCAATAAAAATGACTTTTAGTTGTACGTTACTGGGTTAAATTGAGGATCATTTTGCAGAAAAAATATGATTAAAAAAAAATACCGAATTATAATAAAAAAAAATATAACTCGAGCAAAAAAGTCTAGAAAAACGCTTGTCTATTTTACATATGTTTAGCTCATTTTGCCCAAGTTTGGTGTCTGTGGAATGAAGCAGCTATTGTCTGTGTACTTTTAAAAAAGAGGTGTATTTTAAGTCGGTTCACATTTTCAATTCAAAATGGCCGCCTTCCCGTGTGTGATAGGGTGTGGTCCCAATTGGATTTTTTGTTCATAAGGCCATGGTGGATGTGTGTACCAAGTTTCATTTGCCTACAACAAACTAAAATTTTCACTTCCCATTGACTTTTTCCACATTTTTGGGACGTTGCTATGGCAACACATTTATAGATAGGGGGTGGTTGTCATTGGCTTTTATGCTCGTCATGACATAAGAGATGTGTGTACCAAATTTTATGTCTCTATGACAAACTAAATTCTTGGGTCCCATTATAGGTTTGTAGGGGCGCTGGAGAGCCATTTCTAAAGATAACCCTTTATTTACATATTTTTGTGTTCAGGTCATGAATGTGCACAAACGCCTTTGGGTCCAACTCGATCCGAGAAGGTGTTTGAGAGTTAAGAGACGTTTTATTTTCACAAAAATTGCCACCTCGTTACAGGCTTGCCACACCCATACCCGATAAGATATCATAAACAAAGTCACAACTTTGGTTGGCACATGTGTCTAGATGATACTCACCAAATTTGGGGCCATTTAGATTAAAACACAATGATTTGCATCTTTCTGCGCAAGGGGTGCGATTTTAGTGGTCAGCGCGTTTCACCCCACATGGCGGACTTCCTGTTGAGTTTAGGTGTGACTGTCATTGACTTTTCTGTTTGCCTGAGGTGTCCTATGGATGTACCAAGTTTAATTTTTCTACGTTGGAAAAAGTTACTTTCACTTTCCATAGGCCCAATGTATTTTGATTTTGTAGGGTCGCCACTGAGTCATTTTTCGTATTTTTTTTCCGGCGACTTCAAAAACATACCATTTTCGCCGAGCTTGAAGTCTGGGACCAATAAAAATGACTTTTCGTGCATGTTCACTGGGTCAAATTTAGGATCATTTGGTCACAATAAAAATAAAAAAAAACGATAAAGGCCCTCGCCTCCTTGAGACAGGACACATGCACTCGGAGGAGTGCATTTCGCTTTAAAGCGTAAACTTCACGGTAAAAGGATTCTGAGGAGTTTTCTAAGACTCTAGCCATGGCTCTGGAGGCCTCCTCTAAAGGAAGGATCCTGGCAATTGGGAAATGGCATTTATTTCCCAAAGGTTGCCTCTTCACAGACTCATTACGACCACAGCCACAAATGTATCAAAAAGAAATTGATAACTTTTTTGCACACGTGTCTAGATGATACTCACCAAATTTGGAGCTGTTTAGATGAAAAGCCTTTAGACAGAAGGGTGCGATTTAGGTGGTCACGCATTCCACCCAACATAGTAGATTTTCTGTTGAGTTTACGGTATGGCTGTAATAAACTTTTCTGTTTGCCCTTAGGTGTCCTATGGATGTACCAAGTTTTGTATTTCTACATTGGAAAAATTTACTTTCATTTTCCATAGAACCAATGTATTTTGACTTTTCTAGGGATCGCCACTGAGTCATTTTTCGTATTTTTTCGGGACTTCAAATACATAAATTTTTCGCTGGGCTTGAAGTCTGGGACCAATAAAAATGACTTTTAGTTGCACGTTTACTGGGTCAAATTTAGGATCATTTTGCAGAAAAAATATGATAAAAAAAATATACCGAATTATAATAAAAAAAAATATAACTCGAGCAAAAAAGTCTAGAAAAACGCTTGTCTATTTTACATACATGTGTTTAGCTCATTTTGCCCAAGTTTGGTGTCTGTGGAATGAAGCAGCTATTGTCTGTGTACTTTTAAAAAGAGGTGTATTTTAAGTCGGTTCACATTTTCATTTCAAAATGGCCGCCTTCCCGTGTGTGATAGGGTGTGGTCCCCATTGGCTTTTTTGTTCGTAAGCCCGTACTGGATGTGTGTACAAAGTTTCATTTGTCTACAACAAACTAAAATTTTCACTTCCCATTGACTTTTTCCACATTTTTGGGACGTTGCTATGGCAACACATTTATAGATAGAAGGGGGTTGCCATTGGCTTTTATGCTCATCATGACATAAGAGATGTGTGTACCAAATTTTATGTCTCTATGACAAAGTAAATTCTTGGGTCCCATTATAAGTTTGTAGGGGGCGCTGGAGAGCCATTTCTAAAGATAACCCTTTTATTTACATATTTTTGTGTTCAGGTCATGAATGTGCACAAACGCCTTTTTGGGTCCAACTCGATCCGAAGGCCTTTGAGAGTTAAGAGACGTTTTATTTTCACAAAAATGGCCACCTCGTTACAGGCTTGCCACACCCATACCCGATAAGATATCAACAACAAAGTCACAACTTTGGTTGGCACACGTGTCTAGATGATACTCACCAAATTTTGGGGCCATTTAGATTAAAACACAATGATTTGCATCTTTCTGCAAAAGGGTACGATTTTAGTGGCCGCGCTTTCACCACATGGCGGACTTCCTGTTAAGTTTAGGGTGTGGCTGTCATAGACTTTTCTGTTTGCCCTGAGGTGTTCTATGGATGTACCAAGTTTCATTTTTCTACGTAGGAAAAAAGTTACTTTCACTTTCCATAGGCCCAATGTATTTTGAGTTTTCTAGGGTCGCCACTGAGTCATTTTTGTATTTTTTTCGGGACTTCAAATACTTAAATTTTTCGCCGAGCTTGAAAAATGGGACCAATAAAAATGACTTTTCATTCATGTTCACTGGGTCAAATTTAGGATCATTGTGCAGAAGAAGAAAGATAAAAAAAAAAATCCGAGCAAAAACAATAGGCCCTCCCGGTCATCACCGGCTCGGGCCTAATTAAAGCCGCAAGCGGCGATAAAGGCCCTCGCCTCCCTTGAGACCGCGGGGACACATATATTCGGAGGATTGCATGTCGTGCTTTAAAGCAAATTTGGAGCTATTTAGATGAAAACCCTTTAGCACAAAGTGTACGATTTAGGTGGTCATGTATTCCACCCAACATAGTCGATTTTCTGTTGGGTTTACGGTATGGCTGTAATAAACTTTTCTGTTTGCCCTAAGGTGTCCTATGGATGTACCAAGTTTTGTATTTCTACATTGGAAAAATTTACTTTCATTTTCCATAGAACCAATGTATTTTGACTTTTCTAGGGGTCGCCACTGAGTCATTTTTCATATTTTTTTCGGGACTTCAAATACATAAATTTTTCGCTGGGCTTGAAATCTGGGACCAATCCAATAAATGACTTTTAGTTGCACGCTTACTGGGTCAAATTGAAAATCATTTTTCAGATAAAATATGATAAAAAATATATACCAATTATAATAAAAAAATATAACTCGAGCAAAAAGTCTAGAAAACGCTTGTCTATTTTACATACATGTGTTTAGCTCATTTTGCCCAAGTTTGGTGTCTGTGGAATGAAGCAGCTATTGTCTGTGTACTTTTAAAAAAGAGGTGTATTTTAAGTCGGTTCACATTTTCAATTCAAAATGGCCGCCTTCCCGTGTGTGATAGGGTGTGGTCCCCATTGGCTTTTTTGTTCATAAGCCCATGCTGGATGTGTGTACCAAGTTTCATTTGCCTACGACAAACTAAAATTTTCACTTCCCATTGACTTTTTCCACATATTTGGGACATTGCTATGGCAACACATTTATAGATAGGGGGTGGTTGTCATTGGCTTTTATGCTCGTCATGCCATAAGAGATGTGTGTACCAAATTTCATGTCTCTATGACAAACTAAATTCTTGGGTCCCATTATAAGTTTGTAGGGGGCGCTGGAGAGCCATTTCTAAAGATAACCCTTTTATTTACATATCTTTGTGTTCAGGTCATGAATGTGCACAAACGCCTTTTTGGGTCCGACTCGATCCGAGAAGGCGTTTGAGAGTTAAGAGACATTTTATTTTCACAAAAATGGCCACCTCGTTACAGGCTTGCCACACCCATAACCGATAAGATATCAACAATAAAGTCACAACTTTGGTTGGCACACGTGTCTAGATGATACTCACCAAATTTGGGGCCATTTAAATTAAAACACAATGATTTGCATCTTCTTGCGCAAGGGGTGCGATTTTAGTGGCCATGCGTTTCACCCCACATGCCGGACTTCCTGTTTAGTTTAGGGTGTGGCTGTCATAGACTTTCTGTTTGCCCTGAGGTGTTTTATGGATGCACCAAGTTTCATTTTTCTGTGTTGAAAAAAACTTACTTTCACTTTCCATAGGCCCAATGTATTTTGATTTTGTAGGGTCGCCACTGAGTCATTTTTTTTTTTTTAGTGACTTCAAAAACATACCATTTTTGCCGAGCTTGAAGTCTGGGACCAATAAAAATGACTTTTAGTTGTTCGTTTACTGGGTTAAATTGAGGATCATTTTGCAGAAAAATTATAATAAAAAAATATATACCGAATTATAATAAAAAAATATAACTCGAGCAAAAAGTCTAGAAAAACACATGTCTCTTTACATACATGTGTTTAGCTCATTTTGCCCAAGTTTGGTGTCTGTGGAATGAAGCAGCTTTTTTCTGTGTACTTTTAAAAAAGAGGTGTATTTTAAGTCGGTTCATATTTTCAATTCAAAATGGCCGCCTTCCTGTGTGTGATAGGGTGTGGTCCCCATTGGCTTTTTTGTTCATAAGCCCATGGTGGATGTGTGTACCAAGTTTTATTTGCCTACAACAAACTAAAAATTTCACTTCCCATTGACTTTTTTCACATTTTTGGGACGCTATGGCAACACATTTATAGATAGGGGGTGGTTGTCATTGGCTTTTATGCTCGTCATGACATAAGAGATGTGTGTACCAAATTTTATGTCTCTATAACAAACTAAATTCTTGGGTCCCATTATAAGTTTGTAGGGGGCGCTGGAGAGCCATTTCTAAAGATAACCCTTTTATTTACATATTTTTTTGTTCAGGTCATGAATGTGCACAAACGCCTTTGTGGGTCCAACTCGATCCGAGAAGCCGTTTGAGAGTTAAGAGACGTTTTATTTTCACAAAAATGGCCACCTCGTTACAGGCTTGCCACACCCATACCCGATAAGATATCAACAACAAAGTTACAACTTTGGTTGGCACACGTGTCTAGATGATACTCACCAAATTTGGGGCCATTTAAATTAAAACACAATGATTTGCATCTTTCTGCGCAAGGGGTGCGATTTTAGTGGCCGCGCGTTTCACCCCACATGGCGGACTTCCTGTGTAGTTTAGGGTGTGGCTGTCAAAGACTTTTATATTTGCCCTAAGGTGTCCTATGGATGTACCAAGTTTCATTTTTCTACGTTGGAAAAAAGTTACTTTCACTTTCCATAGGCCCAATGTATTTTGACTTTTCTAGGGGCCGCCACTGAGTCATTTTTCGTATTTTTTTCGGGACTTCAAATACATAAATTTTTCGCCGGGCTTGAAGGCTGGGACCAATAAAAATGACTTTTAGTTGCACGTTTACTGGGTCAAATTGAAAATCATTTTGCAGAAAAATTATAATAAAAAAAATATATACCAAATTATAATAAAAAAAATATAACTCGAGCAAAAACGACAAGAAAAACGCCTGTCTATTTTACACACATGTGTTTAGCTCATTTTGCCCAAGTTTGGTGTCTGTGGAATGAAGCAGCTATTTTCTGTGTTCTTTTAAAAAAGAGGTGTATTTTAAGTCGGTTCACATTTTCAATTCAAAATGGCCGCCTTCCCGTGTGTGATAGGGTGTGGTCCCCATTGGCTTTTTTGTTCATAAGCCCATGCTGGATGTGTGTACCAAGTTTCATGTGCCTACGACAAACTAAAATTTTCACTTCCCATTGACTTTTTCCAAATATTTGGGACGTTGCTATGGCAACACATTTATAGATAGGGGGTGGTTGTCATTGGCTTTTATGCTCGTCATGACATAAGAGATGTGTGTACCAAATTTTATGTCTCTATGACAAACTAAATTCTTGGGTCCCATTATAAGTTTGTAGGGGCGCTGGAGAGCCATTTCTAAAGATAACCCTTTTATTTACATATTTTTTGTTCAGGTCGTGAATGTGCACAAACGCCTTTTGGGTCAAACTCGATCCGAGAAGGCGTTTGAGAGTTAAGAGACGCTTTATTTTCACAAAATGGCCACCTCGTTACAGGCTTGCCACACCCATACCCGATAAGATATCAACAACAAAGTCACAACTTTGGTTGGCACATGTGTCTAGATGATACTCACCAAATTTGGGGCAATTTAGATTAAAACACAATGATTTGCATCTTTCTGCGCAAGGGGTGCGAATTTAGTGGCCTCGCCTTTCACCCCACATGGTGGACTTCCTGAAGAGTTTAGAGTGTGGCTGTCATTGACTTTTCTATTTGCCCTGAGGTGTCCTATGGATATACCAAGTTTCATTTTTCTACGTTGGAAAAAGTTACTTTCACTTTCCATAGGCCCAATGTATTTTGACTTTTCTAGGGCCGCCACTGAGTCATTTTTCGTATTTTTTTCGGGGACTTCAAATACATAAATTTTTGCCGGGCTTGAAGTCTGGGACCAATAAAAATGACTTTTAGTTGTTCGTTTACTGGGTTAAATTGAGGATCATTTTGCAGAAAAATTATAATAAAAAAATATATACCGAATTATAATAAAAAAATATAACTCGAGCAAAAAGTCTAGAAAAACACTTGTCTCTTTTACATACATGTGTTTAGCTCATTTTGCCCAAGTTTGGTGTCTGTGGAATGAAGCAGCTATTGTCTGTGTACTTTTAAAAAAGAGGTGTATTTTAAGTCGGTTCACATTTTCAATTCAAAATGGCCGCCTTCCTGTGTGTGATAGGGTGTGGTCCCCATTGGCTTTTTTGTTCATAAGCCCATGGTGGATGTGTGTACCAAGTTTTATTTGCCTACAACAAACTAAAAATTTCACTTCCCATTGACTTTTTTCACATTTTTTGGGACGTTGCTATGGCAACACATTTATAGATAGGGGGTGGTTGTCATTGGCTTTTATGCTCGTCATGACATAAGAGATGTGTGTACCAAATTTTATGTCTCTATGACAAACTAAATTCTTGGGTCCCATTATAAGTTTGAAGGGGGCGCTGGAGAGCCATTTCTAAAGATAACCCTTTTATTTACATATCTTTGTGTTCAGGTCATGAATGTGCACAACCGCCTTTGTGGGTCCGACTTGATCCGAGAAGGCGTTTGAGAGTTAAGAGACGTTTTATTTTCACAAAATGGCCACCTCGTTACAGGCTTGCCACACCCATACCCGATAAGATATCAACAACAAAGTCACAGCTTTGGTTGGCACACGTGTCTAGATGATACTCACCAAATTTGGGGCCATTTAGATTAAAACACAATGATTTGCATCTTTCTGCGCAAGGGGTGCGATTTTAGTGGCTGCTTTCACCCCACATGGCGGACTTCCTGTTACGTTTAGGTGTGACTGTCATTGACTTTTCTGTTTGCCCTGAGGTGTCCTATGGATATACCAAGTTTCATTTTTCTACGTTGGAAAAAGTTACTTTCACTTTCCATAGGCCCAATGTATTTTGATTTTGTAGGGTCGCCACTGAGTCATTTTTCGTATTTTTTTTTCGGCGACTTCAAATACATCAATTTTTCGCCGAGCTTGAAGTCTGGGACCAATAAAATGACTTTTCGTGCATGTTCACTGGGTCAAATTTAGGATCATTGGGTCGGAAGAAAAAAAAAAAAAAATCCGAGCAAAACAATAGGTCCTCCCGGTCATCACCGGCTCGGGCCTAATTAAAGCCGCAAGCGGCGATAAAGGCCCTCGCCTCCCTTGAGACCGCGGGGACACATATATTCGGAGGATTGCATGTCGTGCTTTAAAGCAAATTTGGAGCTGTTTAGATGAAAACCCTTTAGCACAAAGTGTACGATTTAGGTGGTCATGTATTCCACCCAACATTTTCTGTTGAGAAGGATCCTGGCAATTGGGAAATGGCATTTATTTCCCAATAGTTGCCTCTTCACAGACTCATTACGACCACAGCCACAAATCTATCAAAAAACAAATTGATAACTTTTTTTTGCACACGTGTCTAGACAGGGCTGGACTGGGACAAAAAAAAGGCCCTGGCATTTTTGCTCAGACCGGCCCACCACAATCGGTCAGACACAACCAACTAGTACACCATCCTTGCGGTCCCTGTAGATATGCATATCTACTGTTCCATTCCAAAAACCCCTACAAAGCTGAGAAGTAAGTGCCATGGACCAGTGTACCAGTGCAAGTGGCCCAGTGTACTCACTCTCTCTTGACAGACTCCCTGGTGATCAAAGGTTCCTCCCTGTCTCTCTCCTCCACTGCTAACTCAACCTGGCTTGACTATACATAAGGACAGAGAGAGAGAGGATTACAATTATTTGGAAGAGTTATTAAAAGTACACTTAGTAAGGATCCATTTTGGTTATATAGTCCTGTATACTTGAAGAGCAGGATATCTAGATGGACAAAGTGCTCCGTGTTATAAAAGCTAGTTAACCCTTTAGAACCCAATAAAATGTGGATGTAGAATACTGCTAATTCTAAAATAAATGTTTTTTTTCAATGAACCGGACAGCAGAAAAACTAGTTTACAATTGCAAGTATAGGCTACTTTGTTTTAAAGAGCACAAACCCCTCTTTAATATGACACCAAACAAGATTTCCCTCTCATTGTTGAGATACTCCTTAAAAAAAAGAAAACCAACCTATACTACCAAATTACTCACACAAAACGTCCTAAAAATATATGATATTCATATTATTCACTCACTGTAAATATTGCATATTAATGATGTTGGAAATTCATTAGAAACATGAACAAATATCTACTTCGTTGAATATACAGCTAAACAAAAATATACAGCTTTCAAAATGCAAGGCGGGTTTTAATCCCCAAATAGCAACTGCGGTCAAGCCAGCCCGTCTTTATTTAGTGCTCCCGTATTAGCTGTTTTACGGTAATGCAAGGAAACAGCGCCTAGACGTCCTCCCGAACTGATGAATGTTAGTTTTTACATTTTCAGCTCTCAATAGCTGCGTCTGTTTTGAAAGTTAATATTCAGTTTTTTTACCATAAATATATATTATTCACACACTCAATAATCAATTCAGTTTTGAAACTTTATCTTTTAAGTTTTTCTAGAGAAGGGCCGACGGCCATTATGGGTATTAAAGGGTTAACATTAGAACAGTCAGCCAAAGTTGCAATTGAATAAGTTAACTCTGCTAACCTAGCTTATGCTGTGTTATTTGACTTTAGCTGACTGAGTGGCTAGTGCAGTGGTGACAATCTGACAGACTATATAATGGCAACAACGATGTAGCTAACATGCTTACCGTTTCAATTACACTCTCCATGTTTCTGCAAAATGTCGTCAGGTACTGTAGGCTTGGATACTGAAGCTACAGCACTAAACATGTCTGTTATTTTTGCACATGTTGAGGCATAAACCTCTAGCATTTTTATTTTTGGCCATACTTCTCCGCACCCCCTTTGCACTTTTGTTTCTCCATCCTAAATCCACAGATTTCTGGCTCTGACTGAGTCTGAGCCACTAACTGCATCTGACACAAGAAACAGAGGAGGAGGGGTGGAGCCTGTTAAGAGATGATTGGGCCAGCCCAGTGTCAGTATGAAAAATGAACCAATGGGCCGCTGTCCCTGCTTTATGGGCCGGTCATTGGCCAATTAAAAAAAAAAATAAAAATCATATTATATGGACCTTAGACATATATAAAGGCTAGATGGCTTACCGGCCCTGAGAGCCAATGGGACCCGACGACGTCACACGGCGGCCATCTTAGGACAGGACCGCTCGTCCAGTTATAACATTAAAGTCTATTGTGCATGTAGTGCTGAAATAACTATATTTTGCTCAATTTTCAACCGATTTTCAAACGGCTTGGTGTGTCATAAACGTCAGGGATGCGGCTATTTAACTGCATACTTGTGAAAAATTATAGCCACGGAGTTTATTAAGCACAAATCATAGACACGTTAATAAGGTTTATAATACACCAAACCGTTTGTAAATCCGTCAAGAATTCAGCAAGTTACGAGCATTTTAGTTGGCGTATGTCACTCACCTTCCGTCCACAGCAGCAGGGAGCAGCACTATGGCAGCACTGACCTAAGATGGCCGCCAAGTGACGACACAGCTGACTCCGCCTTGAGCCATCTAGCCTTTATATATGTCTATGATATGGACCGGCCCCCAAGTGCGTCGGCCCACCGGGCATTTGCCCGGTATGCCAGATTACCAGTCCAGCCGTGTCTAGATGATACTCACCAAATTTGGAGCTGTTTAGATGAAAAGCCTTTAGACACAAGGGGTGCAATTTAGGTGGTCACGCATACACCCAACATAGTAGATTTCCTGTTGAGTTTACGATATGGCTGTAATACATTTTTCTGTTCGCCCTGAGGTGTCCCAAGTTTCATTTTTCTACGTTGGAAAAAAGTTACTTTCACTTTCCATAGGCCCAATGTATTTTGACTTTTCTAGGGGCCGCCACTGAGTCATTTTTCGTATTTTTTTCGGGACTTCAAATACATAAATTTTTGCGGCTTGAAGTCTGGGACCAATAAAAATGACTTTTAGTTGTTCGTTTACTGGGTTAAATTGAGGATCATTTTGCAGAAAAATTATAATAAAAAAATATATACCGAATTATAATAAAAAAATATAACTCGAGCAAAAAGTCTAGAAAAACACTTGTCTCTTTTACATACATGTGTTTAGCTCATTTTGCCCAAGTTTGGTGTCTGTGGAATGAAGCAGCTTTTTCTGTGTACTTTTAAAAAGAGGTGTATTTTAAGTCGGTTCACATTTTCAATTCAAAATGGCCGCCTTCCTGTGTGTGATAGGGTGTGGTCCCCATTGGCTTTTTGTTCATAAGCCCATGGTGGATGTGTGTACCAAGTTTTATTTGCCTACAACAAACTAAAAATTTCACTTCCCATTGACTTTTTCACATTTTTGGGATGTTGCTATGGCAACACATTTATAGATAGGGGTGGTTGTCATTGGCTTTTATGCTCGTCATGACATAAGAGATGTGTGTACAAAATTTTATGTCTCTATGACAAACTAAATTCTTGGGTCCATTATAAGTTTGTAGGGGCGCTGGAGAGCCATTTCTAAAGATAACCCTTTTATTTACATATTTTTTGTTCAGGTCATGAATGTGCACAAACGCCTTTTTGGGTCCAACTCGATCCGAGAAGGCGTCGAGAGTTAAGAGACGTTTTATTTTCACAAAAATGGCCACCTCGTTACAGGCTTGCCACACCCATACCCGATAAGATATCAAAAACAAAGTCACAACTTTGGTTGGCACACGTGTCTAGATGATACTCACCAAATTTGGGGCCATTTAGATTAAAACACAATGATTTGCATCTTTCTGCGCAAGTGCGATTTTAGTGGCCGTGCGTTTCACCCCACATGGCGGACTTCCTGTTGAGTTTAGGGTGTGACTGTCATTGACTTTTCTGTTTGCCCTGAGGTGTCCTATGGATATACCAAGTTTCATTTTTCTACGTTGGAAAAAGTTACTTTCACTTTCCATAGGCCCAATGTATTTTGATTTTGTAGGGTCGCCACTGAGTCATTTTTCGTATTTTTTTTTCGGCGACTTCAAATACATCAATTTTTCGCCGAGCTTGAAGTCTGGGACCAATAAAATGACTTTCCGTGCATGTTCACTGGGTCAAATTTAGGATCATAGGTGGAAAAGAAAAATAAAAATAATAAAAAAAAAAAAAAAAAAAAAAATCAGAGCAAAAACAATAGGCCCTCCCGGTCATCACCGGCTCGGTTCTAATTAAAGCCATAGCGGCGATAAAGCCCTAAGCCTCCCTTGAGACAGCGAGGACACATATATTCGGAGGATTGCATGCGTGCTTTAAAGCAAATTTGGAGCTGTTTAGATGAAAACCCTTTAGCACAAAATTATACGATTTAGGTGGTCATGTATTCCACCCAACATAGTAGATTTTCTGATGAGTTTACGGTATGGCTGTAATAAACTTTTCTGTTTGCCCTAAGGTGTCCTATGGATGTACCAAGTTTTGTATTTCTACATTGGAAAAATTTACTTTCATTTTCCATAGAACCAATTATTTTGACTTTTCTAGAATTCGCCACTGAGTCATTTTTCATATTTTTTTGGGACTTCAAATACATAATTTTTGCCGAGCTTGAAGTCTGGGACCCATAAAAATGACTTTTAGTTGCACGTTTATTGGGTCAAATTGAGGATCATTTTGCAGGAAAATTATACAAAAAAAAAAAAAAAAAAATTATAATAAAAAAAAATAAAACTTGAGCAAAAACGTCAAGAAAAACACCTGTCTATTTTACATACATGTGTTTAGCTCATTTTGCCCAAGTTTGGTGTCTGTGGAATGAAGCAGCTATTGTCTGTGTTCTTTTAAAAAGAGGTGTATTTTAAGTCGGTTCACATTTCCAATTCAAAATGGCCGCCTTCCGTGTGTGATAGGTGTGGTCCCCATTGGCTTTTTGTTCATAAGCCCATGGTGGATGTGTGTACCAAGTTTCATTTGCCTACGAAAACTAAAATTTTCACTTCCCATTGACTTTTCGACATATTTGGGGACGTTGCTATGGCAACACATTTATAGATAGGGGTGGTTGTCATTGGCTTTTATGCTCGTCATGACATAAGAGATGTGTGTACCAAATTTTATGTCTCTATGACAAACTAAATTCTTGGGTCCCATTATAAGTTTGTAGGGGGCGCTGGAGAGCCATTTCTAAAGATAACCCTTTTATTTACATATCTTTGTGTTCAGGTCATGAATGTGCACAAACGCCTTTTTGGGTCCAACTCGATCCGAGAAGGCGTTTGAGAGTTAAGAGACATTTTATTTTTACAAAAATGGCCACCTCGTTACAGCCTTGCCACACCCATACCCGATAAGATATCAACAACAAAGTCACAACTTTGGTTGGCACATGTGTCTAGATGATACTCACCAAATTTGGGGACATTTAGATTAAAACACAATGATTTGCATCTTTCTGCAAAGTGCGAATTTAGTGGCGCGCCTTTCACCCCACATGGCGGACTTCCTGTTAAGTTTAGGGTGTGACTGTCATTGACTTTTCTGTTTGCCCTGAGGTGTCCTATGGATATACCAAGTTTCATTTTTCTACGTTGGAAAAAGTTACTTTCACTTTCCATAGGCCCAATGTATTTTGACTTTTCTAGGGCCGCCACTGAGTCATTTTTCGTATTTTTTTCGGGGACTTCAAATACATAAATTTTTGCCGGGCTTGAAGTCTGGGACCAATAAAAATGACTTTTAGTTGTTCGTTTACTGGGTTAAATTGAGGATCATTTTGCAGAAAAATTATAATAAAAAATATATACCGAATTATAATAAAAAAAATATAACTCGAGCAAAAAGTCTAGAAAAACACTTGTCTCTTTTACATACATGTGTTTAGCTCATTTTGCCCAAGTTTGGTGTCTGTGGAATGAAGCAGCTATTGTCTGTGTACTTTTAAAAAGAGGTGTATTTTAAGTCGGTTCACATTTTCAATTCAAAATGGCCGCCTTCCCGTGTGTGATAGGGTGTGGTCCCCATTGGCTTTTTGTTCATAAGCCCATGCTGGATGTGTGTACCAAGTTTCATTTGCCTACGACAAACTAAAATTTTCACTTCCCATTGACTTTTTCCAAATATTTGGGACGTTGCTATGGCAACACATTTATAGATAGGGGTGGTTGTCATTGGCTTTTATGCTCGTCATGACATAAGAGATGTGTGTACCAAATTTTATGTCTCTATGACAAACTAAATTCTTGGGTCCCATTATAAGTTTGTAGGGGGCGCTGGAGAGCCATTTCTAAAGATAACCCTTTTATTTACATATTTTTGTGTTCAGGTCATGAATGTGCACAAACGCCTTTTTTGGGTCCAACTCGATCCGAGAAGCCGTTTGAGAGTTAAGAAGGTTTATTTTCACAAAAATGGCCACCTCGTTACAGGCTTGCCACACCCATACCCGATAAGATATCAAAAACAAGTCACAACTTTTGGATTTGGCACATGTCTAGATGATACTCACCAAATTTGGGGCCATTTAGATTAAAACACAATGATTTGCATCTTTCTGCGCAAAAGTGCGATTTTAGTGGCCATGCGTTTCACCCCACATGGCGGACTTCCTGTTGAGTTTAGGTGTGGCTGTCATTGACTTTTCTGTTTGCCCTGAGGTGTCCTATGGATGTACCAAGTTTCATTTTTCTACATTGGAATAAAAGTTACTTTCACTTTCCATAGGCCCAATGTATTTTGACTTTTCTAGGGGTCGCCACTGAGTCATTTTTGTATTTTTTTCGGGGACTTCAAATACATAAATTGTTCGCTGGGCTTGAAATCTGGGACCAATAAAAATGACTTTTAGTTGCACGTTTACTGGGTTAAATTGAGGATCATTTTGCAGAAAAAATATGATTAAAAAAATATACGAATTATAATAAAAAAAATATAACTCGAGCAAAAAAGTCTAGAAAAACGCTTGTCTATTTTACATACATGTGTTTAGCTCATTTTGCCCAAGTTTGGTGTCTGTGGAATGAAGCAGCTATTGTCTGTGTACTTTTAAAAAGAGGTGTATTTTAAGTCGGTTCACATTTTCAATTCAAAATGGCCGCCTTCCGTGTGTGATAGGGTGTGGTCCCCATTGGATTTTTGTTCATAAGCCCATGGTGGATGTGTGTACCAAGTTTCATTTGCCTACAACAAACTAAAATTTTCACTTCCCATTGACTTTTCCACATTTTTGGGACGTTGCTATGGCAACACATTTATAGATAGGGGTGGTTGTCATTGGCTTTTATGCTCGTCATGACATAAGAGATGTGTGTACCAAATTTTATGTCTCTATGACAAACTAAATTCTTAGGTCCCATTATAAGTTTGTAGGGGGCGCTGGAGAGCCATTTCTAAAGATAACCCTTTTATTTACATATTTTTGTGTTCAGGTCATGAATGTGCACAAACGCCTTTTTGGGTCCAACTCGATCCGAGAAGCCGTTTGAGAGTTAAGAGGCGTTTTATTTTCACAAAAATGGCCACCTCGTTACAGGCTTGCCACACCCATACCCGATAAGATATCAACAACAAAGTCACAACTTTGGTTGGCACATGTGTCTAGATGATACTCACCAAATTTGGGGCCATTTAGATTAAAACACAATGATTTGCATCTTTCTGCGCAAGTGCGAATTTAGTGGCCGCCTTTCACCCCACATGGCGGACTTCCTGTTAAGTTTAGGGTGTGACTGTCATTGACTTTTCTGTTTGCCCTGAGGTGTCCTATGGATATACCAAGTTTCATTTTCTACGTTGGAAAAAGTTACTTTCACTTTCCATAGGCCCAATGTATTTTGACTTTTCTAGGGCCGCCACTGAGTCATTTTTCGTATTTTTTTTGGGGACTTCAAATACATACATTTTTGCCGGGCTTGAAGTCTGGGACCAATAAAAATGACTTTTAGTTGTTCGTTTACTGGGTTAAATTGAGGATCATTTTGCAGAAAAATTATAATAAAAAATATATACCGAATTATAATAAAAAAATATAACTCGAGCAAAAAGTCTAGAAAAACACTTGTCTCTTTTACATACATGTGTTTAGCTCATTTTGCCCAAGTTTGGTGTCAGTGGAATGAAGCAGCTTTTTCTGTGTACTTTTAAAAAGAGGTGTATTTTAAGTCGGTTCACATTTTCAATTCAAAATGGCCGCCTTCCTGTGTGTGATAGTGTGTGGTCCCCATTGGCTTTTTTGTTCATAAGCCCATGGTGGATGTGTGTACCAAGTTTTATTTGCCTACAACAAACTAAAAATTTCACTTCCCATTGACTTTTTTCACATTTTTTGGGACGTTGCTATGGCAACACATTTATAGATAGGGGGTTGTTGTCATTGGCTTTTATGCTCGTCATGACATAAGAGATGTGTGTACCAAATTTTATGTCTCTATGACAAACTAAATTCTTGGGTCCCATTATAAGTTTGTAGGGGGCGCTGGAGAGCCATTTCTAAAGATAACCCTTTTATTTACATATTTTTGTGTTCAGGTCATGAATGTGCACAAACACCTTTTTGGTTCCAACTCGATCCGAGAAGGCGTTTGAGAGTTAAGAGACAATTTATTTTCACAAAAATGGCCACCTCGTTACAGGCTTGCCACACCCATACCCGATAAGATATCAACAACAAAGTCACAACTTTGATTGGCACATGTGTGTAGATGATACTCACCAAATTTGGGGCCATTTAAATTAAAACACAATGATTTGCATCTTTCTGCGCAAGGGGTGCGATTTTAGTGGCCGCGCGTTTCACCCCACATGGCGGACTTCCTGTTGAGTTTAGGGTGTGACTGTCATTGACTTTTCTGTTTGCCCTGAGGTGTCCTATGGATGTACCAAGTTTCATTTTTCTACGTTGGAAAAAAGTTACTTTCACTTTCCATAGGCCCAATGTATTTTGACTTTTCTAGGGGCCGCCACTGAGTCATTTCTCGTATTTTTTTCGGGACTTCAAATACATAAATTTTCGCTGGGCTTGAAGGCTGGGACCAATAAAAATGACTTTTCGTTCATGTTCACTGGGTCAAATTTAGGATCATATGGGGAGAAGAAGAAAGATAAAAAAAAAAAAAATCCGAGCAAAAACAATAGGCCCTCCCGGTCATCACCGGCTCGGGCCTAATTATAATAAAAAAAAATATAACTCGAGCAAAAAAGTCTAGAAAAACACTTGTCTATTTTACATACATGTGTTTAGCTAATTTTGCCCAAGTTTGGTGTCTGTGGAATGAAGCAGCTATTTTTTGTTGTTTTTTAAAAAAGAGGTGTATTCTAAGTCGGACCAAATTTCCAAATTCAAATACATAAATTTTTCGCCGGGCTTGAAGGCTGGGACCAATAAAAATGACTTTTCGTTCATGTTCACTGGGTCAAATTTATGATCATAGGTGGAAAAAAAAAAAAAAAAAAGAAAAAAAAAAAATCCGAGCAAAAACAATAGGCCCTCCCGGTCATCACCGGCTCGGGCCTAATAATCCCAGTTTGGAGATCTGGAAAACTGGTCATTCTAACCATTAAGTTACAAAATACAAATAGTACAAATACTATTACTACTTACTTTTAAGTTATGGTTTAGAAAGAGAAACCTGTGTGAAAGTTGACTGTTTAGTGATTTGTTTTTGTGTGGTCAATGAATGTGTCTTTTGGCTCACAAACGGCTCTTTGAATAATAAATGTTTTAACTATGATTCTGACTGCAATACGTGTAAAAACAGTTCTAATTAAATTATTAAATGAAATCATACTCACATTGTCTCACAATTTCTTTAAAAATGCATTAATTTGTTATAAAAAAAAAGAATGCTATTAAACATTTGCATTACATTTTTTATGCCAATTCGGCCTTTTGTCGCTACAGACATTGACTTTTGCATAAACATGTCCTTTATAGAAGACTGCTTTGCTGTGGGTTGCGGAGTAGGCCTACTTGAGTGATTACATCTCCAACTGTGGAGGTGCTGGCTCCAGGTGCTCCACCACCTTCACTAGTTTCTTGAAGCTTCACAGTTGGGTGCACAGTTCGCATTTAACGATGTAGGTTGTGCAAAGAACCGGCGCGTTCAGCCCTCCCTTCTAATATAATTGGCTGACACCTCGTGTATGATTGACAGGAATAGACAGTTGAAACTAATGAGGCTTAAATAATTATATTTTTGTGTTCATTGAATTATTAGTACATTTTTTTTACTAAACTAAAATAATTCAATATTTTATTATTACATAATGGTTTAATTACTATAGGATATATTAAAAGAAATAGAGCCGGCTCTTCAGATATGTGGCCGGCTCCCATCGTTCACTTAAAAGAGCCGGCTCTTAGAGCCGACTCACTCACTCCATGACGACCCATCACTACAATCAAAGGCCATAGTTAATCTGCTCAGCTGCATTAAACACAGAGGCAGCTTTAAGACAGTCAGCACATCAGCAGCACACAATGTACAGAGAGCCAGTGTGTTGAGAAGGTGTAAATGACATTAGAGAGGACACATTATATTTATTCACACTGCTAATGCAAATGCGTGGGACATGTCCTGGATTGACAGTGCTCCTTTGACTTTTGACTGTGATCCAGAACAACAAACAGTGGTTAGATTCTGTTCCACGCTTGATCTATTTAAAACCACTGAAATGTTTGTTTTTCTGCATTATAATGAAATGAAAGCCTGTGCTGATCACTGCCATTCTCTGTTCCCACCGCTGTTGCAGAATCTTTGGAAGGTATTAAGCTCAATTCATCCATTTGGGGAAAACTAGGGAGCTGTGTTTGGCTCACAACACGGATCTTGTGTCAACAGAAAACATGGCCATTCTTTTAAATGCATGAGCGGTCGGTTTCAATGCTGCCCTGATGTTTATTGAAAAATACCTTATCTGGGAAAGTTTTAAACGGGCTTGACAGACGTATGTTGTAACCTACAAAGAATGTGACAAACATTTGGGGCCTGTTTACTCAAGTACATGTTGCAACCATTAAAGGTAAATAGGTAAGTGCAGCTCAGGAGGTGATATTGGAGAAAGATGTGAACTAATCTGGCTGGTATTGTGTGTGATTGAGAGGCTCTGGGCTAAGGGGCAGATGTTTGGGGAAACAAAGCAGAGCACCAGCCTATCTCCTGCCCCGCAGCTCAGAGGCAGATGCACCTGTCAGCCCCCGCCATATGGACACATTACACCCACCAGGAATGCACTGCAGCACGTGCAAAACCGAGCACAGAGCAGCCGTATCGTCAACAAACAGACAAACAGAACGAGCTGGGCCTCGGTTCACACTGTAGAAAGAAGTGGAATTTTCAGCTCACATTATGTGTACAGCATCTGTTTCCATGTGGAATGATCATGGTCCAAAAACGTCAACACATTTTAGACATAACCAGCCTAAAAGTGATCCAGTAAGTGCTAAATCTTATTTGATTTTTTTTACACTGTATACTTTAGGTTCTTGTGCTGTATGTGCTCAAATGTGCATAGTCTAAAGCAGGCAGCAACATCACACTCACCCATTCACCGTTTCATCTCAGCTGTCTTTCCACTAGATTATGATATGGGCCGGATAAATATGGGTACATTTCCATTGTCAAAAATTGTGTCCTAAAACAAAAGTCCTAAAAAAACATAAACACATACTGTTCCAGTCTGATAATTGTTCTGCCTTTGCTCCATTTTTCCAAAACTGGAGCTAAACACAACATAGAATAATTACTGAGGCAAAAAAGGAAATGAAACATGTCTAAAAAACCTAAGAAACAAACAAAAAAAACAAACAACGCTAGCATTTATATGCAAAAGTTGTTTGCAGTTTGCGATACATTTGCGTTGTATGCTTTTTGGGTATTTGGGTATTAGGGCGCAGTGGCTCAGTGGTAGTGCAGTTGTCCTATAACCAAAAGGTTGGCGGTTCAATTCCCACTCTCCCCTGTTCATACTGTTGTTGTGTCCTTGGGCAAGACACTTAACCCACCTTGCCTCCAGTGCCACAGCTCTGGTATATGAATGTGTGTGAGTGTAGAGGAGTTTGGTGGTGGTTGGAGAAGGCTGTGAGCGCCGTGTGAATGGCTTTACTATTAATTATCTGTATTTTAAATACTGGCAATACACCTAAGTTTGTTTTCAAATAGAAACACAACTTTTGAGGCTCCAATATAACGTCAGGGTTTGTGTAGCAGACGCTACTCTCCAATCTTTTCAGATGTTACCAATACAAAACAGTCCCATATTGTACTGAGTCTCTTGATGCAGTGAGATTGTTACCCAGGTTTAGGGCCTGAATATTTTATTCTCGAGTAAAGAATATAGAAAACACAAGAAAAGTTGTGTTAAAATGATTTACCTTTTTACTTTTTATTTGACCGGAATCTGAAATTGAGATTTTATAGATATAAAATTGTGGAAGTGACCTTAATCAGAGGATTAAAGATAAGATTTATGTGAATCAGTCCATTCCCAGTGACATGAACAAAACTAATCTAACTGCACTGGTCCACTTTTGAGGCCAGTCTGAACACAACCCGAGGTTGTCAAACAGGAGGTTATATCATTGCCAAAGTAAATGGACCATCTGTTTGTCTGACTATACAAGTGTATCCATCCTTCTCTGGGATAAATACACACTGCCTTTATGTCAGGAGCAGGTGGGAGAGCCATTTACTGTCACATCAGCCACAGCTGTAAATGCTCAGACTTTTAAACACACCAACTGTTGTGGCCCGCTCCAGATTCTTAATCCACATCATCATGCCAACCGAAATGGCAGAGTCACAACAAGTCTAAACAAAGAACCTCAGGTTACACACATTCCTGGTGCTGCGTGCAGGCAGTAAGAGCAGATGGCTGGCTCAGTACGCTGCTTCCAGGACAGATAAAGACGTTTCCTGAGGCCGCGCCACAATCTGCTCCTCCGCCACAGGCCCCAAATGGATGTGTGAGGGGTACAAACAAGCCAGAGTGGGGCAGGGAGCAGGTGTGGACCTTTGTGACACTGACCACATACCGTCCAGACCCGAGAGCTGATAGAGGAGTAGGGGTCAAACTGTGGGGTCAGGTTTGAGACAAAGTGTGAAGGCGACACAAGAGGAATAAACTATTAGACAAACTGAATTCACATAGACCATACACATCTGTACAAAAACATTTAGATTTATGCCATTAAACAGAATAAAGTAAATCTTTATTTGTAGTGGTGTGAGAAAAGCTAAAGATAGCTGTATACTGCTGCAATAAATAAATAAAATGTTTCCTGTTTATTTTAAGCTTTCTGAACTTTAAATTCAGAGAGCTGTACAAGTTTCTTATATTTTAGGGACTCACTATTATAGATGGAAATCACATGGTACCACACAAACATTTTCAATAGATACAATACACCATCCACAATAAAAAAAATATATCATGATTTTACAGACATACATTTACACCACATCTCAATCACAATAATGTATCATGACAGCTGTATCGGAATCATGATAATGTATCACAATATCTGTATCTAAATCACAATCATTTATTACAACAGAATATACTATACTTCAGTACTCAAATAAGTTATGTATTATGTTTTATGCAATGTTTTCACAAAGCGATAGCTGAATGTATTCATTCCTTCATTTTCTATCACTTTGTCCCGTTAGGGGTCGCGGGTGATTGGAGCCTATCCCAGCAGCTTTGGGCCTGAGGCGGGGTACTTCCTGGACAGTGGCCAGTTAGTCGCAGGGCTGACACTTAGAGACAGACAGTGACAGAGAACCTTTCACTCTCACATTCATTCACTAGGGACACTTTAGATTTGCCGATTAACCTATACATGCATGTGTTTGGACGGTGGGAGGAAGCCGGAGTACCCGGAGAGAACCCACAGTAACATGTGGAGGACATGCAGACTCCTCACAGAAAGACCAGAGTCGGCCGAGAATGTTTTAGTTGGCCGGGTTTTGAACTCACGACCTTCTTGCTGTGAGGCAGGAGTTGCTGTTAAAGGCTAGCTTTGTGGAAAAAGAACAACATTTAACCTTCTTTCTTCCTGGGAGATGATTAAACACATGAACAAGATAAGTTCTTTTAATTCTAAAGGCCCAATCAAAAGACAGCAGCGTTTAGCTTCATCTTTAAGTATCACACAGTTGGACCATATCCAAGAGTTTACCAAAGTAGTATGGTATACTCATTATAATTATTATAATATATGTATGTATGCATCTGGACATAGTTTGAAAAGTATTCAAACTTAAGTAGTTTTTAGGTTTCATAATTATGTCCAGATGTCTACTTCTAAACGACTCTAATGAGGTTAAAAGCAGAAGGCGGTCAAACTTTCAACATGAACTTCTGACTGTTACATCATTACTGTTTGAGCTGCAGTATGCAAAACTACAGAAGTAGTTCCACTCAAAGCATGTGGAACTGTTTGCACCGTGTGGAGACCAAACCGACTTTTCGGACTAAGTTGTGAAGAATGAGGAAATCCCACCCTGGAACAGGCAGATAAAGAACTGAAAAGGTTTCCACTGCAGCAGCAACAGAGTGCAATTGTTAGTAAACTGGATTTTCATTAAGAAAAAGTGAACTATAGAAACCCTCATGGACAATCATTTAAATTGAATTAAGCATCTTTGATAAAAGGCAAGGAAAGTAGATGAATATACACTTAAATAATTTTGTTTATAATAATGTAATAACTATAACCTTTCTAAATCCACAGCTGAACATTTGTCCATCAGTGTTGAATGTCTTCATATAAATATGTGCACAGTATATTAGCGCAAGTTTGTTTGGGAGGGGGCCCTGACACAGTTTCCTCTCTCTGCCCCACCTTGCTCCCAAATGTCTGACTTTGTGTTTCTGGCAATTTGCTCCCATTGTGCCGCACTTCCTGATAGGAGGCTCTCTGGAAGACTGGGCTCACTCAGCTGCAAAGGAATGTGACATTCCTTTCTAAAATTACGGATGTTTCTTTGGATTTCACAGGCCGATTTTTGCCACTATTCACTGCGGTGTCTGGAGAAAGGGCTTCCGGAGAGACGCACAACAGAGCACGCAGAGTACGCCTGAGACGTTTTCATATGAACGGATACAACAGACTAATGGACGCCAGCGCAGTATTTATCTACTATTGTCGCACACAAGTGCTTGTTCTATTGTCCACATCAAACAGTATAAACATCCTGAGGAGAAAATATACTGTAGTTGGACAGACATTACTTACAGTATTACTATAAATATCACGTACAGGTTTTCCCACTGTGACACTAAACAGAAAAACATAGAGCAACCTGTATTGAATATTCAATTGAACACGCCCCAACAATCTCTCGCTCTCTGCATAAGTGAAGTTAAATCACCATGCCAGACATTTCCAGGACTTTGTCTTTGCAATCCAGAACAGCATTTAAAGTTTTAATTTACTCCACAATTCTTTATTAAGCCAGGTTCATGTGTAGCCTTTACCTGGAATTATTTTAGGATTTGGCTTTGAGGTTACATTAAAATCTGAGCCCTCTGGTTAAAAGTTACATGGTTTTACCAAATGGTTTACAAAAAGGCAAACAGTAGATGTTGCATGGTTTACATAATGCCAACAATTGGGCCTTCAGATTTATAGTCACGGTCTTGAAAACAGAGATTGAGATGTTTACAAATCCTGTTATTTGGATATTTCAATAATTTTAACGATGAAAACTACTCTCCTGGTTTGAAATGACTCATGGGAACCCTGATAACATTCTGGATAGAGTTCAAAGCTCATTTTCCTCTGTTGTCTTTGGGAGGAGGCAAAGTGACCCTTGACCCGGAGGAGTAGTTGGGACATTTCTAGGATGTTTTTTTATCAGGGGAATATTTATCTCAATATCTACTTCATCATAACACCTATAAGTAACATAAGTAGCATACATATTACATCCAAATAATAACACTTATATTTTGTACTATGTGGTTGCAATGATTTGCACTGAATCTGCTAAAGGCATAAAGGCATAAAGGTAATTTATTGTGTCTAAAATACATCTCCTTAGTCCTGGGTCAGCTTTATTTCAGAGACATGGCTTCATAGTAACATATTTAAGAGTGACATTGAAACATGGTTATGTCTTATTCAGAGTTGATAAAGGTTCAAGAACAGGTTATATATAGGTTCTTGTGTCTGTACTATAACTTTTGAGCTTGTCCACAGCTCTGTCTGAAAAACAGATTGACCACCGTTGAGTCACTTCTTGGTGACTTTAACAGTAACAGGCTTGATCAATATAGATAGAAACCTTGTACGCACCAGAGTCGACTGATGGTCCTCATTCCTACTTGACTGAATACTGGTAACAAATCCAGAAAGAATAGTGGTCTCACTCTCAGGGGTAATATCTGACTTATCTTATCAGGGGTAATAACTGTCTTATACTGTGTTTGGAAAATTAAGGTTCCTAAAGTTTCTCCCAAATACATACAACTCAAACAATGTAAAACTTTTGAGATCTTTTCAACCAGATATGGTTAAAATAAACTGGCATCATCTTTCTTGGATGATGCCAAGGGTGCGCCATCAGCAGTCAGTTCTCTGCGCCACCACCTGTCGAGCTCATTCAGACCCCTGATATGTGTTTGCTCACTTCCTTCTCTCCTCTAACTGAAGCAGATGTTTCCAAGGTCATTAGTTCTAACCACCCTACTACCTGCCCGCTGGATCCCATCCCCACACATCTCCTTCAGGCCATCTCTCCATCTGTCGTGCCTGCTCTCACCCACATCATCAACTCATCTCTTTCCACTGGGTCCTTCCCCACAGCTTTCAAAGATCGCATCACACCACTACTGAAGAAACCCACTCTTAACCCTACTCTGCTTGAAAACTACAGACCGGTTTCCCTCCTTCCCTTCATTGCCAAAGCTCTGGAGCGAGTTGTGTTTACTCAGCTCTCATCCTTTCTCACACGGAACAACCTCCTGGACCAGAACCAGTCTGGGTTCAAGAGCGGTCATTCCACGAAACTGCCCTGCTCTCAGTCATGAAGCTCTGAGACTGGCAAAGGCAACATCCAAGTCATCTGTACTCATCTTACTGGATCTGTCTGCTGCTTTTGACACTGTTAATCATCACATCCTCCTGTCCTCTCTCAGGGCGATGGGTGTCTCTGGAATGGCGTTGCAATGGTTCAAGTCTTACCTCTCGGATAGGTCATTCAGAGTATCCTGGAGAAATGAGGTCTCTGAGTCCCAACATCTCAATACAGGGGTGCCACAGGGCTCAGTGCTCGGACCGCTACTCTTTCCATATACATGACATCCCTTGGCTCTGTCATCCAGAAGCATGGCTTTTCCTATCACTGCTATGCAGATGACACTCAACTCCACCTGTCATTTCATCCTGACGATCCGACGGTCTCTGCTCGCGTCTCGGCATGTCTGAGCGACATCTCACTTTGGATGAAGGACCATCACCTGCAGCTGAACCTTGCAAAACAGAACTGCTTGTGATTCCGGCCCATCCAAAGACCCACCACAACCTCTCCATTCAACTAGGCCCATCAACCATTACACCGTCCAGCACTGCCAGAAATCTGGGAGTGGTAATTGATGATCAGCTAAACTTCACAAGTCATGTCGCCAGTACCACCCGGTCCTGTAGATTCATCCTCTACAACATTAGAAAAATTAGACCTTTCCTATCAGAGCACTCCACGCAAATTCTAGTCCAGGCTCTTGTCTTGTCCAAACTGGACTATTGCAATGCCCTACTGGCTGGACTCCCGCCTGCACAACCAAACCTCTGCAGCTGATCCAGAATGCAGCGGCAAGAGTGGTCTTTAATGAACCGAAGAGAGCGCACGTATCTCCTCTATTCATTAGGTTACACTGGCTCCCGGTTGACGCCCACATCAAGTTCAAAGCTATGCTCTTGGCCTACAAGACCACCTCTGGTTCTGCACCCCCATATCTCCACTCACTAATACAGACCTACGTTCCTACCAGATCCCTGCGCTCTGCAAATGAACAACGTCTGGTGGTACCGTCCCAAAAAGGTACAAAATCACTCTCACGTACCTTCTCTGGATCTGTTCCACATTGGTGGAATGATCTACCTGCTGCTACAAGATCAGCAGATTCTGTAGCCATCTTTAAAAAACACCTGAAAACACATCTCTTCCGTCAACACCTGACTGACAAACACTGAGTCCTACTTCCTTTCTATCGATTCCTTTCTATAAAAAAAAAAAAAAATTCTCTTATCCTTAGCATTGTATACTGCGCTGGGTTTAAACTGACTAGTTTTTTGTGCACTTATGCTTTTTGTACCTTGTGTTGTTAAAATTGCTTCCATTGTTATCCTCACTTGTAAGTCGCTTTGGATAAAAGCGTCTGCTAAATGACTAAATGTAAATGTAAATGTTATACCTATACTTATACTATCAATAATGCCAAGGACTTTTATTACACAGAATTTATGAATACAATCAATAAGCATGTCCCAATAAAAACTATTTGATGAGTTGATCATTACTTTCTTTTAGACAAACATTATTTAATGGTTTTATGAATGTATGAATGTGTGAGTATGTTTGGAGGTTGGAGAGTCTGTAGGCGCCACATCTCCACCACCAGTGTGTGACTGTGGAGTGAATGAATAATGGACTCTGTAAAGAGCTTTGAGAGCTTTGAAAAGCGCCTTACAAATCCAATCCATTATTGTTTATCATCATATACTGATGGACCCCAAGACACTTCAAAACACTTCACAGTCAGATTTCTCTAAGAATCAAAAATGGCTTCACCAACATAATCTCATACTAAATGAGAAGAAATCATACAAAAAAAAATCATGTTTGGGACAAGATACTGTAAGTCCTTTCCATTCAATTTTCAGAATAATTTGAATAATGGCTCATCTTTTGAAAATGACCCCTCATCCAAGCCTAACATTGATTATATTGTTAAAAACGTTAAAGCCTGTTTGGGTCAATTATACCAATTGATTGGTATCTAACTTCCCTCATTTCAACGTATTCCCCGTATTCTCCCACTTATTCTATTAATAGATTATGGTGACATTGTTTAAATACTAATAGTGTAGTTCTAAGACTTTCTTTTCAATGCCATCTGCAGGTTTGTGTTGAGCTGTCCATAGTGTACACATCACTGTAACATGTATGAAGCACTTGGTTGGCAGCAGACCAAAGGAAGAAGAAAATATTATTGGTTTAATTTTATGTTATACTGCACACAAAGTTATAAATGCCCTACTTACCTTAAACAATAGTTGGTTCCACATCACTCCCAATTTCCTTTAAGGCCATTCCCATTTTTCTCAGTGCTACGGTTTAATAAAGGGGTAGGACGCAAACTACCCAGACTGGAATATTCTTCCCTCGCCTCTAAGAGCTATCACCTCATAACATATTTTTAAAACCTCATTAAGCACACACTTCTAATGTACCTTTGTCATTTCTTCTAAATGTACTGTTGTTTAATGTCATAAATAAACTGAATACATCCGCCCGTTTTTACTTTTCATTGATTTATTTTTAGGACAGCGTACAATGTACATTAAGCCGAAGAAAAGATTATATTTTACCAACTCATTTCCATCTGTAGTCCTGTATTGTACATGTTTTTGGTGGGTGAAACCGGAGTACCCGGAGGAAACCTACGCTGAGGGACTGAAGTGTAAACTCTAACTGGGGGGATGTGTGGCTGTGATGTTGTTGAACTGAATGTGTTCTGGACCCCCCACATCTCAAGGGGCTATCTGTAAATAAATTCAAAATAAGTAGTGGGACTCCATCAAAATAAAAGAAACAAAGATGGAGTAGGTTGCAGAGAATGTATGGAGAGTAGATTCCCTGTTCGTCTTTTAAACACAGTTGTAAAGATTGAATGACAAACAATTGCTGTAGAACTCCTTTTCTAGATTTCTTTCTGTTAATGTTGTTTTTAAGCCAAGAAATATCACAACACACCCATTGTTCTTTTGTGTTTCCTTAAAATGTATTCTCTTTCAAAGTCTTTTATAGTGTGACAGTGGCTCGCACCTGTTACTAGTGATGCGTCTGAATGTGTTTTGATTGCGTTTTTCACTCAAAGACCTCTGTGTGCGCCTCAGTATAAAGGGGACAGATGCTGGCTGTGATAAGAGCTCCTCCAGATGGTAGACTGCAGTTAAAGTGCCCAGAGGAGCCAGAGAAGGGGCCCGTTGTGAGGAATGAGGAAATCCCACCCTGGTCCCGGCAGATACAGCATATAGTCAGGAAGTGGTCCCATTTGCATACACCTCAGCGGGACAGCATGTGCAGCTAGGGGTGAGCGGGGTTAAAAGCCTGGGAGGAGAGCTGCAGAGCACTGATAGGGCCAGGGTCAGGTGGCCCTTACCACTAATGACATTCACAGGCTGCGCAGATAACGAGCAGGCATTTACTGCATCACCATGGCTCCCTTTCATTAGACAGCAGCTGAAGTGGAGCGTTCAGGACGGAGTGTCTGTCCGCTCACAATTAAACGTGGCCTGGGAATATATATTCAAAACATTCATCAATGATTTCAAAACTACTTGGATGTTTTACATTCCTTGTTGGGGAATGGGAATGTCTAATTAGCCAAAACAAGCAATAAATAACAGCTTGTCAGATAAATCATACAGACAAAGGTGTACCGTAAAAACATGGCCAAAATGAATGCCACACATTCTTTGGGCCTCACTTTAATAATAATAATAATAATTAAAGCCGCAAGCGGCGATAAAGGCCCTCGCCTCTCTTGAGACCGCGGGGACACATGCACTCGGAGGAGTGCATTTCGTGCTTTAAAGCGTAAACTTCACGGTAAAAGGATTCTGAGGAGTTTTCTAAGACTCTAGCCGTGGCTCTGGAGGGGCCTCCTCTAAAGGAAGGATCCTGGCAATTGGGAAATGGCATTTATTTCCCAATAGTTGCCTCTTCACAGACTCATTACGACCACAGCCACAAATGTATCAAAAAACAAATTGATAACTTTTTTTTGCACACGTGTCTAGATGATACTCACCAAATTTGAAGCTGTTTAGATGAAAAGCCTTTAGACAGAAGGGGTGCGATTTAGGTGGTCACGCATTCCACCCAACATAGTAGATTTTCTGTTGAGTTAACGGTATGGCTGTAATAAACTTTTCTGTTTGCCCTGAGGTGTCCTATGGATGTACCAAGTTTTGTATTTCTACATTGGAAAATTTTACTTTCATTTTCCATAGAACAAATGTATTTTGACTTTTCTAGGGGTCGCCACTGAGTCATTTTTCGTATATTCTTTTCGGGGACTTCAAATACATAAATTTTTCGCTGGGCTTGAAGTCTGGGACCAATAAAAATGACTTTTAGTTGCACGTTTACTGGGTCAAATTGAGGATACATTTTGCAGAAAAATCATAATAAAGAAATTTATACCAAATTATAATTAAAAAAAATATAACTCGAGCAAAAAAGTCTAGAAAAACGCTTGTCTATTTTACATACATGTATTTAGCTTATTTTGCCCAAGTTTGGTGTCTGTGGAATGAAGCAGCTATTTTCTGTGTTCTTTTAAAAAAGAGGTGTATTTTAAGTCGGTTCACATTTTCAATTAAAAATGGCCGCCTTCCCGTGTGTGATAGGGTGTGGTCCCCATTAGTGTTGTCAAAAATATCGATATTTCGATAAATATCGATACTGAAATATCTCAAACGATACGATACTCATTTCCCGAAGTTTCGATACCGAGTTTCGATACCGAGTATCGATATTGAGTTTTTTTTTTTTACTGGCACTATTGGTTTCTGAAAGAATGACAATCTGAGAGGCCTTTGAACAAGTGCACTACATCAGGGGTCTTCAAAACCACAATCTGGACCGCAAGACAGTATGTTTTAATTACAAGTGCATTGTGTAAAACATATTTTTGAACCGGCACTTCTAGGACAGCTACGTCAACACATGCGGGTCCTCAGGTTACTATGGTTACGGACAGAGCAGCCAAGCCTCTCCCATGGAACCTCTAAAATGGTCCTCGTGTAAGGGCGCCGCCATACGGTGATTTTACAGTGAAATACAGCGATATACCTCCGTCCACCAGAGGGCAGGCTCCAAAAGCGGAAATATAAGGAGAAACCCAATGGTGACTTTACAAGATTAAAACTCATGTTTATAGCCTGGTACAAAAGATGGCTCCGGTCTCTAGAGCTAAGTTTTTACTACATGACAACTCTGGGGGGGGGGGTGCATTTTTGATTAATATGTTTGTTTATGCTATCTAAAAACTATTGATTTACTATGGAAAAAGCCCGGATGTAACGGCCATTTTATTGCCCATTCGTAATGACAATATTGGTGAATAGGGGACCAATGGGCGGATATCATCCATATTTATACAATCTATGAGAGCAGCGGGAAATTTCAACATGTTTAGCTTAGCCTGACAATGAGTTAGAAACAACTAAAATTTAAAAGCCTTGGCAAAACATAATAAAGATTCACTGACGTTATGGACGGGAGGGAACGTTTATTTTAATCAGAAAATAATTTGGCTTGAATTGATGATTTTGTATTTAAAATGTTCTCACACATGAAGGAGTACTAGGCATAATATGCAGGATTCCAGGCTGTTGTCATTAAACCACCAGGTCCTGAGCTTTAGCTTTAGCTTCTTTTGATTTTGTAGTATTTTCCTTTTGTCTGTGAGCTGTGTTTTGCGAAAGCTAAACACTCAAACATCCTCCTCATGTAACCAAAGAATAAAATACAGAAAACAATGGATTATCAACATTCATCTCCATATTGTTTAAGAGGCTGTAGGTGTGGAATAAATAAGACTTTACTTTAAAGAATTATATTCAAACACATCCTTTTATTAAAAATTTCCGGACCCCTCACGGTGTTAACTAAGGTCTAACCGGACCTTGGCTGATTTTATATTTATCTTTAAATAAAAAAATTTAAAATAATAATATTGTGACAGTTGTTTTCCCTTTGGTATCGAAAATGGTATCAAATATCGATATTTTTGAAGGTATCGTATCGAAGTTAGAAATTCCAGTATCGTGACAACACTAGTCCCCATTGGCTTTTTTGTTCATAAGCCCATACTGGATGTGTGTACCAAGTTTCATTTGCCTACGACAAACTAAAATTTTCACTTCCCATTGACTTTTTCCAAATATTTGGGACGTTGCTATGGCAACACATTTATAGATAGGGGGTGGTTGTCATTGGCTTTTATGCTCGTCATGACATAAGAGATGTGTGTACCAAATTTTATGTCTCTATGACAAACTAAATTCTTGGGTCCCATAATAAGTTTGTAGGGGGCGCTGGAGAGCCATTTCTAAAGATAACCCTTTTATTTACATATCTTTGTGTTCAGGTCATGAATGTGCACAAACGCCTTTTTGGGTCCAACTCGATCCGAGAAGCCGTTTGAGAGTTAAGAGACGTTTTATTTTCACAAAAATGGCCACCTCGTTACAGGCTTGCCACACCCATACCCGATAAGATATCAACAACAAAGTCACAACTTTGGTTGGCACATGTGTCTAGATGATACTCACCAAATTTGGGGCCATTTAGATTAAAACACAATGATTTGCATCTTTCTGCGCAAAGTGCGAATTTAGTGGCGCGCCTTTCACCCCACATGGCGGACTTCCTGTTAAGTTTAGGGTGTGACTGTCATTGACTTTTCTGTTTGCCCTGAGGTGTCCTATGGATATACCAAGTTTCATTTTTCTATGTTGGAAAGAAGTTACTTTCACTTTCCATAGGCCCAATGTATTTTGACTTTTCTAGGGGCCGCCACTGAGTCATTTTTCGTATTTTTTCGGGACTTCAAATACATAAATTTTTCGGGCTTGAAGGCTGGGACCAATAAAAATGACTTTTCGTTCATGTTCACTGGGTCAAATTTAGGATCATATGGGGAGAAGAAGAAAAAAAAATAAATAAATAAAATAATCCGAGCAAAAACAATAGGCCCTCCCGGTCATCACCGGCTCGGGCCTAAAAATATAACTCGAGCAAAAAAGTCTAGAAAAACGCTTGTCTCTTTTACATACATATGTTTAGCTCATTTTGCCCAAGTTTGGTGTCTGTGGAATGAAGCAGCTATTGTCTGTGTACTTTTAAAAAAGAGGTGTATTTTAAGTCGGTTCACATTTTCAATTCAAAATGGCCGCCTTCCCGTGTGTGATAGGGTGTGGTCCCCATTGGCTTTTTTGTTCATAAGCCCATGGTGGATGTGTGTACCAAGTTTCATTTGCCTACAACAAACTAAAAATTTCACTTCCCATTGACTTTTTTCACATTTTTGGGACGTTGCTATGGCAACACATTTACAGATAGGGGGTGGTTGTCATTGGCTTTTATGCTCGTCATGACATAAGAGATGTGTGTACCAAATTTTATGTCTCTATGACAAACTAAATTCTTGGGTCCCATTATAAGTTTGTAGGGGGCGCTGGAGAGCCATTTCTAAAGATAACCCTTTTATTTACATATCTTTGTGTTTAGGTCATGAATGTGCACAAACGCCTTTTTGGGTCCAACTCGATCCGAGAAGGCATTTGAGAGTTAAGAGACGTTTTATTTTCACAAAAATGGCCACCTCGTTACAGGCTTGCCACACCCATACCCGATAAGATATCAACAACAAAGTTACAACTTAGGTTGGCGCACGTGTCTAGATGATACTCACCAAATTTGGGGCCATTTAGATTAAAACACAATGATTTGCATCTTTCTGCGCAAGGTGCGATTTTAGTGGCGCGTTTCACCCCACATGGCGGACTTCCTGTTGAGTTTAGGGTGTGACTGTCATTGACTTTTCTGTTTGCCCTGAGGTGTCCTATGGATGTACCAAGTTTCATTTTTCTATGTTGGAAAAAAGTTACTTTCACTTTCCATAGGCCCAATGTATTTTGATTTTGTAGGGGTCGCCACTGAGTCATTTCTCGTATTTTTTTTTCGGCGACTTCAAAAACATACCATTTTCGCCGAGCTTGAAGTCTGGGACCAACAAAAATGACTTTTCGTGCATGTTCACTGGGTCAAATTTAGGATCATTTGGTCACAATAAAAATAAAAATAATTAAAGCATAGCGGCGATAAAACCCTCGCCTCCCTTGAGACAGCGGGGACACATATATTCGAAGGATTGCATGTTGTGCTTTAAAGCAAATTTGGAGCTGTTTAGATGAAAAGCCTTTAGCACAAAGTGTACGATTTAGGTGGTCATGTATTCCACCCAACATAGTAGATTTTCTGTTGAGTTTACGGTATGGCTGTAATAAACTTTTCTGTTTGCCCTAAGGTGTCCTATGGATGTTCCAAGTTTTGTATTTCTACATTGGAAAAATTTACTTTCATTTTCCATAGAACCAATGTATTTTGACTTTTCTAGGGGTCGCCACTGAGTCATTTTTCATATTTTTTTAGGACTTCAAATACATAAATTTTTGCGGGCTTGAAGTCTGGGACCAATAAAAATGACTTTTAGTTGCACGTTTACTGGGTCAAATTGAAAATCCTTTTCAGAAAAATTATAATAAAAAATATATACCAAATTATAATAAAAAAAATATAACTCGAGCAAAAACAACAAGAAAAACGCCTGTCTATTTTACACACATGTGTTTAGCTCATTTTGCCCAAGTTTGGTGTCTGTGGAATGAAGCAGCTATTTTCTGTTGTTTTTTAAAAAAAGAGGTGTATTCTAAGTCGGTTCACATCTTCAATTTAAAATGGCCGCCTTCCCGTGTGTGATAAGGTGTGGTCCCCTTTGGCTTTTTTGATCATAAGCCCATACTGGATGTGTGTACCAAGTTTCATTTGCCTACGACAAACTAAAATTTTCACTTCCCATTGACTTTTTCCACATATTTGGGACGTTGCTATGGCAACACATTTATAGATAGGGGGTGGTTGTCATTGGCTTTTATGCTCCTCATGACATAGGAGCATAAAAGATGAATTTCATGTCTCTATGACAAACTAAATTCTTGGGTTCCCATAATATGTTTGTAGGGGGTGCTGGAGAGCCATTTCTAAAGATAACCCTTTTATTTACATATTTTTGTGTTCAGGTCATGAATGTGCACAAACCCCTTTTTGTTTCCGACTCGATCTGAGAAGGCGTTTGAGAGTTAAGAGACGTTTTATTTTCATAAAAATGGCCACCTCGTTACAGGCTTGCCACACCCATACCCGATAAGATATCATAAACAAAGTCACAACTTTGGTTGGCACACGTGTCTAGATGATACTCACCAAATTTGGGGCCATTTAGATTAAAACACAATGATTTGGATGTTTTTGCGCAAGGGGTGCGATTTTAGTGGCCATGCGTTTCACCCCACATGGCGGACTTCCTGTTGAGTTTAGAGTCTGGTTGTCATTGACTTTTCTGTTTGCCCTGAGGTGTCCTATGGATGTATCAAGTTTCAGTTTTCTACATTGGAAAAAAGTTACTTTCACTTTCCATAGGCTCAATGTATTTTGACTTTCTAGGGTCGCCACTGAGTCATTTTTCGTATTTTTTTTTCGGGGACTTCAAATACATAAATTTTTCGCTGGGCTTGAAATCTGGGACCAATAAAAATGACTTTTAGTTGTACGTTTACTGGGTTAAAATGAGGATCATTTTGCAGAAAAAATATGATAAAAAAATATATACCGAATTATAATAAAATATATAACCTGAGCAAAAAGTCTAGAAAAACGCTTGTCTATTTTACATACATGTGTTTAGCTCATTTTGCCCAAGTTTGGTGTCTGTGGAATGAAGCAGCTATTGTCTGTGTACTTTTAAAAAGAGGTGTATTTTAAGTCGGTTCACATTTTCAATTCAAAATGGCCGCCTTCCCGTGTGTGTGATAGGGTGTGGTCCCTATATTTTTTTGTTCATAAGCCCATGGTGGATGTGTGTACCAAGTTTCATTTGCCTACAACAAACTAAAAATTTCACTTCCCATTGACTTTTTCATATTTTTGGGACGCTATGGCAACACATTTATAGATAGGGGTGGTTGTCATTGGCTTTTATGCTCGTCATGACATAAGAGATGTGTGTACCAAATTTCATGTCTCTATGACAAACTAAATTCTTGGGTCCCATTATAGGTTTGTAGGGGCGCTGGAGAGCCATTTCTAAAGATAACCCTTTTATTTACATATTTTTGTGTTCAGGTCATGAATGTGCACAAACGCCTTTTTGGGTCCAACTCGATCCGAGAAGGCGTTTGAGAGTTAAGAGACGCTTTATTTTCACAAAATGGCCACCTCGTTACAGGCTTGCCACACCCATACCCGATAAGATATCAACAACAAAGTCACAAATTTGGTTGGCACATGTGTCTAGATGATACTCACGAAATTTGGGGCCATTTAGATTAAAACACAATGATTTGCATCTTTCTGCGCAATGGGTGCGATTTTAGTGGCGCGCTTTCACCCCACATGGCGGACTTCCTGTTGAGTTTAGGTGTGACTGTCATTGACTTTATGTTTGCCCTGAGGTGTCCTATGGATGTACCAAGTTTCATTGTTCTACGTTGGAAAAAGTTACTTTCACTTTCCATAGGCCCAATGTATTTTGATTTTGTAGGGTCGCCACTGAGTCATTTCTCGTATTTTTTTTCGACTTCAAAACATACCATTTTCGCCGAGCTTGAAGTCTGGGACCAATAAAAATGACTTTTCGTGCATGTTCACTGGGTCAAATTTAGGATCATTTGGTCACAATAAAAATAAAAAAAATCCGAGCAAAAACAATAGGCCCTCCCGGTCACCGGCTCGGGCCTAATTAAAGCCGCAAGCGGCGATAAAGGCCCTCGCCTCCCTTGAGACCGCGGGGACACATATATTCGGAGGATTGCATGTCGTGCTTTAAAGCAAATTTGGAGCTGTTTAGATGAAAACCCTTTAGCACAAAGTGTACGATTTAGGTGGTCATGTATTCCACCTAACATTTTCTGTTGAGAAGGATCCTGGCAATTGGGAAATGGCATTTATTTCCCAATAGTTGCCTCTTCACAGACTCATTACGACCACAGCCACAAATCTATCAAAAACAAATTGATAACTTTTTTGCACACGTGTCTAGATTATACTCACCAAATTTGGAGCTGTTTAGATGAAAAGCCTTTAGACACAAGGGGTGCAATTTAGGTGGTCACGCATACACCCAACATAGTAGATTTCCTGTTGAGTTTACGATATGGCTGTAATACATTTTTCTGTTTGCCCTGAGGTGTCCTATGGATGTACCAAGTTTCATTTTTCTACGTTGGAAAAAGTTACTTTCACTTTCCATAGGCCCAATGTATTTTGACTTTTGTAGGGTCGCCACTGAGTCATTTTTCATATTTTTTTGGCGACTTCAAATACATAAATTTTTCGCCGAGCTTGAAGTCTGGGACCAATAAAAATGACTTTTAGTTGCACGTTTACTGGGTCAAATTGAGGATCATTTTGCAGAAAAATTATAATAAAAAAATATACCAAATTATAATAAAATAAAATATAACTCGAGCAAAAAAGTCTAGAAAAACGCTTGTCTATTTTACATACATGTGTTTAGCTCATTTTGCCCAAGTTTGGTGTCTGTGGAATGAAGCAGCTATTTTCTGAGTTCTTTTAAAAGAGGTGTATTTTAAGTCGGTTCACATTTTCAATTCAAAATGGCCGCCTTCCCGTGTGTGATAGGGTGTGGTCCCCATTGGCTTTTTTGTTCATAAGCCCATACTGGATGTGTGTACCAAGTTTCATTTGCCTACGACAAACTAAAATTTTCACTTCCCATTGACTTTTTCCAAATATTTGGGACGTTATGGCAACACATTTATAGATAGGGGTGGTTGTCATTGGCTTTTATGCTCGTCATGACATAAGAGATGTGTGTACCAAATTTTATGTCTCTATGACAAACTAAATTCTTGGGTCCCATTATAAGTTTGTAGGGGCGCTGGAGAGCCATTTCTAAAGATAACCCTTTTATTTACATATTTTTGTGTTCAGGTCATGAATGTGCACAAACGCCTTTTGGGTCCAACTCGATCCGAGAAGGCGTTTGAGAGTTAAGAGACGTTTATTTTCACAAAATGGCCACCTCGTTACAGGCTTGCCACACCCATACCCGATAAGATATCAACAACAAAGTCACAACTTTGGTTGGCACATGTGTCTAGATGATACTCACCAAATTTGGGGCCATTTAGATTAAAACACAATGATTTGCATCTTTCTGCGCAAGGTGCGAATTTAGTGGCCGCGCCTTTCACCCCACATGGCGGACTTCCTGTTAAGTTTAGGTGTGACTGTCATTGACTTTTCTGTTTGCCCTGAGGTGTCCTATGGATATACCAAGTTTCATTTTTCTACGTTGGAAAAAAGTTACTTTCACTTTCCATAGGCCCAATGTATTTTGACTTTTCTAGGAGCCGCCATTGAGTCATTTTTCGTATTTTTTTTTCCGGGGACTTCAAATACATACATTTTTTGCCGGGCTTGAAGTCTGGGACCAATAAAAATGACTTTTAGTTGTTCGTTTACTGGGTTGAATTGAGGATCATTTTGCAGAAAAATTATAATAAAAAAATATATACCGAATTATAATTTAAAAAATATAACTCGAGCAAAAAGTCTAGAAAACACTTGTCTCTTTACATACATGTGTTTAGCTCATTTTGCCCAAGTTTGGTGTCTGTGGAATGAAGCAGCTTTTTCCTGTGTACTTTTAAAAAAGAGGTGTATTTTAAGTCGGTTCACATTTTCAATTCAAAATGGCCGCCTTCCTGTGTGTGATAGGGTGTGGTCCCCATTGGCTTTTGTTCATAAGCCCATGGTGGATGTGTGTACCAAGTTTTATTTGCCTACAACAAACTAAAAATTTCACTTCCCATTGACTTTTTCACATTTTTGGGACGTTGCTATGGCAACACATTTATAGATAGGGGTGGTTGTCATTGGCTTTTATGCTCGTCATGACATAAGAGATGTGTGTACAAAATTTTATGTCTCTATGACAAACTAAATTCTTGGGTCCATTATAAGTTTGTAGGGGCGCTGGAGAGCCATTTCTAAAGATAACCCTTTTATTTACATATTTTTTTGTTCAGGTCATGAATGTGCACAAACGCCTTTTGGGTCCAACTCGATCCGAGAAGGCGTTTGAGAGTTAAGAGACGCTTTATTTTCACAAAAATGGCCGCCGTTACAGGCTTGCCACACCCATACCCGATAAGATATCATAAACAAAGTCACAACTTTGGTTGGCACACGTGTCTAGATGATACTCACCAAATTTGGGGCCATTTAGATTAAAACACAATGATTTGCATCTTTCTGCGCAAGTGCGATTTTAGTGGCCGCGCTTTTCACCCCACATGGCGGACTTCCTGTTGAGTTTAGGGTGACTGTCATTGACTTTTCTGTTTGCCCTGAGGTGTCCTATGGATATACCAAGTTTCATTTTTCTACGTTGGAAAAAGTTACTTTCACTTTCCATAGGCCCAATGTATTTTGATTTTGTAGGGGTCGCCACTGAGTCATTTTTCGTATTTTTTTCGGCGACTTCAAATACATAAATTTTTGCCAGGCTTGAAGTCTGGGACCAATAAAAATGACTTTTAGTTGTTCGTTTACTGGGTTAAATTGAGGATCATTTTACAGAAAAATTATAATAAAAATATATACCGAATTATAATAAAAAAATATAACTCGAGCAAAAAGTCTAGAAAAACACTTGTCTCATTTACATACATGTGTTTAGCTCATTTTGCCCAAGTTTGGTGTCTGTGGAATGAAGCAGCTTTTTCTGTGTACTTTTAAAAAGAGGTGTATTTTAAGTCGGTTCACATTTTCAATTCAAAATGGCCGCCTGTGTGTGATAGGGTGTGGTCCCCATTGGCTTTTTGTTCATAAGCCCATGGTGGATGTGTGTACCAAGTTTTATTTGCCTACAACAAACTAAAAATTTCACTTCCCATTGACTTTTTCACATTTTTGGGACGTTGCTATGGCAACACATTTATAGATAGGGGTGGTTGTCATTGGCTTTTATGCTCGTCATGACATAAGAGATGTGTGTACAAAATTTTATGTCTCTATGACAAACTAAATTCTTGGGTCCATTATAAGTTTGTAGGGGCGCTGGAGAGCCATTTCTAAAGATAACCCTTTTATTTACATATTTTTGTGTTCAGGTCATGAATGTGCACAAACGCCTTTTTGGGTCCAACTCGATCCGAGAAGGCGTTTGAGAGTTAAGACGTTTATTTTCACAAAATGGCCACCTCGTTACAGGCTTGCCACACCCATACCCGATAAGATATCAACAACAAAGTCACAACTTTGGTTGGCACACGTGTCTAGATGATACTCACCAAATTTGGGGCCATTTAGATTAAAACACAATGATTTGCATCTTTCTGCACAAGGTGCGATTTTAGTGGCCGCGTTTCACCCCACATGGCGGACTTCCTGTTAAGTTTAGGTGTGTGACTGTCATTGACTTTTCTGTTTGTTCTGAGGTGTCCTATGGATATACCAAGTTTCATTTTTCTACGTTGGAAAAAGTTACTTTCACTTTCCATAGGCCCAATGTATTTTGATTTTGTAGGGGTCGCCACTGAGTCATTTTTCGTATTTTTTTCGGCGTCTTCAAATACATACCATTTTTGCCGAGCTTGAAGTCTGGGACCAATATAATGACTTTTTGTGCATGTTCACTGGGTCAAATTTAGGATCATTTGGTCACAATAAAGATAAAAAAAAATAAAAATAAATCCGAGAAAACAATAGGCCCTCCCGGCCATCACCGGCTCGGGCCTAAAAATCCGAGCAAAAACAATAGGCCCTCCCGGTCACCGGCTCGGGCCTAATTAAAGCCGCAAGCGGCGATAAAGGCCCTCGCCTCCCTTGAGACCGCGGGGACACATGCACTCGGAGGATCGCATTTCGTGCTTTAAAGCGTAAACTTCACGGAAATGTCAAATAACCGGGCCTGTGCTACTACCGGGGCCTGCTACACCACCTTGTAATTTAGAGTTAAAGGTCTCCACAATCCCTGGTTTTCCTTGGAGCTGTCTGAACCTTTGAAAATAATAGATTATGCTTGGGCTATGGCAAGAAAAACAAAGTACTGGCTGGAGATTTGAGATGACTCAGGAATCGCTGCACCCCCTGTTTAAAAAGGCAAAATGTAAATATAACTTGTCTAAAAGTACAAGGTTACAAGTTCCAAAGGATTCTGAGAAGTTTTCTAAAACTCTAGCCGTGGCTCTGGAGGGGCCTCCTCTAAAGGAAGGATCCTGGCAATTGGGAAATGGCATTTATTTCCCAAAGAAATGGCTGCCTCTTCACAGACTCATTACGACCACAGCCACAAATATATCAAAAAACAAATTGATAACTTTTTTGGCACACATCTCTAGATGATACTCACCAAATTTGGAGCTGTTTAGATGAAAAGCCTTTAGACACAAGGGGTGCGATTTAGGTGGTCACGCATTCCACCCAACATAGTAGATTTCCTGTTAAGTTTACGATATGGCTGTAATAAACTTTTCTGTTTGCCCTGAGGTGTCCTATGGATGTACCAAGTTTCATTTTTCTATGTTGGAAAAAAGTTACTTTCACTTTCCATAGGCCCAATGTATTTTGACTTTTCTAAGGGTCGCCACTGAGTCATTTTTTGTATTTTTTTTCGGGGACTTCAAATACATACATTTTTCGCCGGGCTTGAAGTCTGGGACTAATAAAAATTACTTTTAGTTGCACGTTTACTGGGTGAAATTGAGGATCATTTTTTAGAAAAAAATTAATAAAAAAATATATACCAAATTATAATAAAAAAAAAAATAACTCGAGCAAAAAAGTCTAGAAAAACGCTTGTCTATTTTACATACATATGTTTAGCTCATGTTGCCCAAGTTTGGTGTCTGTGGAATGAAGCAGCTATTTTCTGTGTTCTTTTAAAAAAGAGGTGTATTCTAAGTCGGTTCACATTTTCAAATCAAAATGGCTGCCTTCCCGTGTGTGATAGGGTGTGGTCCCCATTGGCTTTTTTGTTCATAAGCCCATGGTGGATGTGTGTACCAAGTTTCATTTGCCTACAACAAACTAAAATTTTCACTTCCCATTGACTTTTTCCACATTTTTGGGACGTTGCTATGGCAACACATTTATAGATAGGGGGTGGTTGTCATTGGCTTTTATGCTCGTCATGACATAGGAGATGTGTGTACCAAATTTCATGTCTCTATGACAAACTAAATTCTTGGGTCCCATTATAAGTTTGTAGGGGGCGCTGGAGAGCCATTTATAAAGATAACCCTTTTATTTACATATCTTTGTGTTCAGGTCATGAATGTGCACAAACGCCTTTTTGGGTCCAACTCGATCCGAGAAGGCGTTTGAGAGTTAAGAGACATTTTATTTTCACAAAAATGGCCACCTCGTTACAGGCTTGCCACACCCATACCCGATAAGATATCAACAACAAAGTCACAACTTTGGTTGGCACACGTGTCTAGATGACACTCACCAAATTTGGGGCCATTTAGATTAAAACACAATGATTTGCATCTTTCTGCGCAAGGTGCGATTTTAGTGGCGCGTTTCACCCCACATGGCGGACTTCCTGTTAAGTTTAGGTGTGACTGTCATTGACTTTTCTGTTTGCCCTGAGGTGTCCTATGGATGTACCAAGTTTCATTTTTCTACGTTGGAAAAAAGTTACTTTCACTTTCCATAGGCCCAATGTATTTTGATTTTGTAGGGGTCGCCACTGAGTCATTTTTCGTAATTTTTTTTCGGCGACTTCAAATACATACATTTTTCGCCGAGCTTGAAGTCTGGGAGCAATAAAAATGACTTTTCGTGCATGTTCACTGGGTCAAATTTAGGATCATAGGTCGACAAGAAAGATAAAACAAAACAAAAAAATCCAACCAAAAACAATAGGCCCTCCCGGTCATCACCGGCTCGGGCCTAATAAAAAAAAAAAATAATCCGAGCAAAAACAATAGGCCCTCCCGGTCATCACCGGCTCGGGCCTAATAAAATTTGTACAATATATGAACTATTTAAACAAACCAAACTTATGAACTGAAGTGACATTATTACAGTAAATCACACATTGTTCACTTTCTTTAAATCTCCAATCTCAAGTAAGCCTCTCCCATGGTACCTCTTAAATGGTCGTCGTGTAAGGGCGCCGCCATACAGCGATTTTACAGCGAAATACCTCCGTCCACCAGAGGGCAGGCTCCAAAAGCGGAAATATAAGGAGAAACCCAATGGCGACTTTACAAGTGTAATAATCATGTTTACAGTGTTATGGCCAATGGCCCAGGAACCGGAAGACTCCAATGCAAAACCCCCAGACACAGGCAAACAGTTAAAATAAAGTTTATTGGTCCAACAGGTACAAAACAAAATACAAGAACCAGGGAAAAACCAAGGCTAGGGTCCGAGCAGAATAATCCAGGAATATGATACAAGCTAATACAAGCTGAAACAAAATCAAAACGGGGCGCTCGGGGAAGAACAGAGGCGTCGGGTCCGGCCCTCGGAACTGGTTGGCCGGACGGGGCGCTCGGGGATAACAGAGGCGTCGGGTCTGGCCCTCGGAACTGGTCGGCCGGACGAGGCGCTCGGGGAGGGAGGTGGTGCCGGGACAGGCACTAGGGGGGAAACAGGTGTGCCGGGACGGACAGACTCAGACATAGGGCACCCAGGATACTCGGACAGGGAGTTCTCAGACGGGGCAGGACTCAGGATCAGGCAGGGGCAAAATCAGGCAGGGGGAGGACCAGGCAGGGGCTGGACTCAGGACTCAGGATCAGGCAGGGGCAAAATATGGCAGGGGCAGGACTCAGGACCAGGCAGGGGCAGGACTCAGGACTCAGGACCAGGCAGGGAAACAAAGAACTCAGGACCAGGCAGGGAAACAAAGAACTCAGGACCAGGCAGGGAAACAAAGAACTCGGGACCAGGCAGGGAAACAAAGAACTCGGGACCAGGCAGGGGAAAAAAAAAAAGGACTCGGGACCAGGCAGGGGAAAAAAAAAAAAACTCGGGACCAGACAGGGAAAAAGGACTCGGAACCAGACAGGGGAAAAAGGACTCGAAACCAGACAGGGGAAAAAGGACTCGGAACCAGACAGGGGAAAAAGGACTCGGAACCAGACAGGGGAAAAAGGACTCGGAACCAGACAGGGAAAAAAAAGTCGGGATAGGCTAAAAACAATCTCAGGACCGGGACAGGGCAGAAAAAGGAATCTCAAGACCGGGCGATTGAAAAAAATTACAAAAGGACCGGGCGAGGGAAAAAATGCCAAAAGGACCGGGCGAGGAAAAAAAAATGACAAAAGGACCGGGCGAGGGAAAAAATGACAAAAGGACCGGGCGAGGGAAAAAAATGACACAAGGACCGGGCGAGGGAAGGGGCTGACACAGGAAAGGGAACCGGACGGGGCTGACACAGGAAAGGGAACCGGACGGGGCTGACACCGGAAAGGGAAAGATGGGGATGGCCACACGGAGATGCTGGGGATGGCCACACGGAGATGCTGGGGATGGCCACACGGAGATGCTGGGGATGGCCACACGGAGAGGCCGGGGATGGCCACACGGAGAGGCCGGGGATGGCCACACGGAGATGCCGGGGATGGCCACACGGAGATGCTGGGGATGGCCAGACGGGGAAGACCGGGATGATGAGGGTCCGGCGGAGGCACACGAGGGTCCCAGGCGTAGAGGGAACCAGGCGTAGAGGGAACCAGGCGTGGAATGCAGAGTCTCCTTGAAGTCTAGGTGTCCCAAGTCCCAGGTAGGCGCGGAGAAGTCTCTAGGTGGCCCAGGTAGGCGCTGAGAAGTCTCTAGGTGGCCCAGGTAGGCGCTGAGAAGTCTCTAGGTGGCCCAGGTAGGCGCTGAGAAGTCTCTAGGTGGCCCAGGTAGGCGCTGAGAAGTCTCTAGGGGGCCCAGGTAGGCGCTGAGAAGGCACGAAGACTCAGGAGGCACGAAGACTCAGGAGGCACGAAGAAAAAAAACTCAGGAACTTGGAGTGACTCAAATCTTCGGCAGACTCGGAGGTTCAGCAGACTGCCATGGGGTTGCGGAGTCTCAGTTCTGGCCAGGTCGTACTGTTATGGCCAATGGCCCAGGAACCGGAAGACTCCAATACAAAACCCCCAGACACAGGCAAAGAGTTAAAATAAAGTTTATTCGGTCCAACCGGTACAAAACAAAATACAAGAACCAGGGAAAAACCAAGGCGGGTCCGAGCAGATAATCCAGGAATAATATAATACCAGAAAACAACAGACTAGGAAAACAAAAGAACCTCCACAGAAAACAAGGACTACGATAGATCAGACACAGGGAAACACAGAATAGACTCACGGGTAGGGAGACGACGACCTGGCCCTGAGCAGGGGAAAACACACAGGTTTTAAAGACACTCAGACAACAAGGAACAGGTGAAACACATCAGGGCGGAGCAGGCAATCACACAGAAGGAAAAGACACAAGGCAGGAAGTCAATCAACAGACACAGACAGGGTAAAAACACTTCACAATAAAACCAAAACTATTATACAAGCTGAAACAAAATCAGATACATGAACCAAACTGGAAATCAGACAATAATGAAACCACTAAGATACTTAAAAGAACCATAACATCACAAACAAAACAGACAGACTTCTTTAACAGACATGAATCCTGATATACAGCCTGGTACAAAAGATGGCTCCGGTCTCTAGAGCTAAGTTTTTACTACGTGACAACTCTGGGGGGGGGGGTGAATTTTTGATTATTATGTTGGTTTATGCAATCTAAAAACTATTGTTTTACTATGGAGTAAAAGCCGAAAAGCCCGGATGTAACGGCCATTTTATTGCCCATTCGTAATGACAATATTGGTGAATAGGGGACCAATTGGCGGATATCATCCATATTTATACTATCTATGGTCTCAAGTACCATTTTAAGTGGGGTTACCACGGAAACCTGGCATCTTTTAGCTTTCACAAGTGCCTCAATATCAGGCGTCACATCCTGATTTGCATCCAATTTCAGGATTTCATTCAAGTCAAGCACTTTTAATGAGTGAGCTTTGAGCGCATCTTTGTTTTATTGATGCTCCTTACAGAGAAAACTTGCTCACAAAGATATGTGCTTCCAAACATGCACAACACTTTTGATGCGACGGCTGTCAAGTTGGGGTAGCCCAACAAGAGATACTGATAAAATGTGTCCAAGCCAGCTACAGCAATTTTGCCCTTCAAACCGTGTCACACTGCAAGTCTATTATTTCAAGTTGGATGTTGACGGGCAGATCAGAGGCATTTATGGTGAATGGTGAGAAAAACAAGTCTTTCTCCAGTTGACCAAAAATCTGAAAACGCTGCTCAAACTCCCGCAATTGTCACGTTATTTTATCTTTGAACCGATTCATGTCTGCGTCATCTGCGCACACATCATTCAGAAAAAAAAAGGGATCAGCATCACCGCGAGTTGTGTCTCCAACAATCACAGCTTCAACTTGAATGCACATATACTGTCATAATACTGCGTGACAACTTTGTTGTGCCCTTGCAGCATTTTATTCAAATTATTGCAAGTGCTCTGTAACATCCACCATAAATGCAAGGTCTGCATCCATTCTGTGGACTGAAATTCTAACACTGGTGTGCCCTTTTTTTCCATGAACTGTTCAGTTTCCTCGCGTAAATAAAATAAACGCCTCAGCACAGTACCTCGGCTTAACCATCTTACCTCGGTGTGGTATAACAGGCCGTAGTTGTGGTCTTTCTCTCTGAGAAGGCTGTAAAAACTGACGGTGATTCAAGCCTCTGGACCGGATGAAATTAACAGTTCAGACTACTGCCTCCATGACTTTATCCATCTTTAATGACTTGCAACACAATGCGTCCTGATGCAAATTACAGTGAAAAGTCTAAAACTCATGTCCTCCATTTTCAATCTGGACTTTGTCTCTGACTTTTGTCACAACACCTGCTATTTTCCCGATTATTGATGGAGCACCATCTGTAGCCAAGTTGACAGCGCAAGACCAGTTCACTTCGACCTGGGCGCTCCGACGAGGGCGGTGGAAAAAAATTCTCTTTTGTCCTTTGCAAGTTTTAGTATATAATGTCATAAAGAGTCTCATAGTGGCGTCTAAGATTATTATTGTTATTGTTATTATTGTTTCAGCACTGAAACCTGCTGTGAACACACCAAACACACAGGTTTTCTATTAACTTCCGTAAATAAAAATTACGATGACCATTTTTCTTGTCCACTTTTCTGTCCACTTTTCTCTTTTTTGACAGTGACACTTTGGGCCAATGAGGCTTCCAGAGTATGTTCAAAGCAGATGACGTAGGATAGGGTAATTGGCAGAACTCCAGTTCTGTCAGGTAGTCTATACTTGCTCAGCCCAAGTATGAACAGATTACTTGCGCTATTGTGTCATCCAGTGGACACATTTAGAACAGCAGTTTCTTTCATTAAAAATTTGCAGCTCATTTTATACTTTGCTTATTTTAATACCTCAGATATTATATATCTTACAGGCCGGATTAAACCCGTAAGACTGACACCCCTGCTTTACATGCTTCACTCTTAAGTTTTGCTCAAAGTGACAAAAGGGGGATTTATTTTGAAGGTAAAATGTGGGAATGATTCAAACAAAGATACTACGTTTTGGTGAAACTGTTCATCTGTGAGATCAGCAAATCAGAACTGAACAAGCTTCTTAGATGAGAAGAAAAATAGCTTTCAGCTTACAGCCATCTACAGTATATTACTATCTAGCCGACAGAAAGACAGTTCCAACAGTCCATAAGTAAATGTCAAATATATTTAAAATAAAGGCTAATGTTTGTCTAATTTAAAATTTAAATAAAAATATATAATAAACATGAATAAAATCCAATTCCACATGTGTTTACATACAAATTAATTTACCTATAAGGCTAGATACTTTAAAAAGTGGATATTAAAGTTAGTAAAAATCTAAAAGTTAAATATAAGTGAATATTATCAAAGTAACTTAAAATTCCCAATAAATCTGCCTCTGATGGATTTCGATCTGATTAATTAATTTGTGTTCAATAATTAGTTCTTATTAACTTTAGCAGAGACCTAAAACATCTTTAGATCAAACCCAATAATAAACACTGGTCTCATGTGTTTCCATAAAACAGTAGAACTTTATCAAAACAACTCTTATATTTTTAACTGTTACCTTTATACATTTTCACCTATTGTTTAATAATAATAGCAAGAATGTATTAAAAGTAATAATTAATGTGAAGACCAGAAGTACTTCACAAAGGACTGGGTTTGGTTTGCGGACCTTAAGTTGGACACCCCTGATCTTTACTCTCAGTGGATGCAGCAGAGACACAGAAGGCAGCACATGTTACAGAACATTATAACATCTCTTTGACAAGGGCCTCAAACAGATGAACACTTTTTTGCTAAAGTTTTTTATTTATGCTGCCACACCTCTGAACGAGGATGAGACTTCCTCAATATCAACATCCACACTCGTTGCCATGTTGTTTGCAACAACTTTTTGAACGTGAGTTTGCAGTAAAAAGAGCGTCCCCTGTTGTTCAAAACATGAATTGAATTAACATCTCAACCGACTGGAAACGTTACATGTGAATCAATTTTCAACCGGCTCACAGTTATTATTATAATTATTACATCAATTTTATATAGCGCTTTTCCGGGGACGCAAAGACGCTTTACATTTAAATTATTTATTCACTCCACAGTCACACGCTGGTGGTGGAAAGCTACATCTGTAGCCACAGCTGCCTGGGGCAGACTGACAGAGACGTGGCAGCCATTCCGCGCCTACGGGCTCTCCGACCATCACCAAATACATTCATACACCAGTGCCACAGACACTGGAGGCAAGGTGGGTTAAGTGTCTTGCCCAAGGACACAACGACAGTATGAACTGTGGGGAGAACGGGATTAATCCTTACATCCCTAAACAACCTTTTACATATTTTGGAATCCTAATTAATGACATTCTCAGTTTTAAGCCACATGTTGATCAACTAATTAAAAAACTGAGACCTAAAATAGGCTTTAATTTCAGAAACAAGTTATGTTTTTCTTTTTATGCAAAAAAAAAAAGTTGTTGCAGCAACATATTTTACCAATCCTGGATTTCAGCAACCCTGTTTATATGAACGCTTCAGCCCAAGGACTAAAATGGTAGGACTCTATTTATCATGCTTCACTGCGATTTATTACAAACTGTAAACCTTAAACACACCACTGTGAACTGTAGAAACTTGTTGGCTGTCCAGCTCTGGAAGTGCGCAGGCCAAACCACTGGTACATGTTTATTTACAAAAGTATTTTAAATCTACTTCCTTCATGTCTGTGTGCATATATTCTATAAAAGACTGTGATCGGATCGACAATTATTAATGTTTGCACTGAAACTGGTAAAACTGCATTTCAATATTCTGCTCCCTGAACTTGGAATAACTAACAGAACATTTTGAAGCTAAATCATTTAATTTCAATAGTTCAGTTCTTCTGTCCTCTCACTGTCTCACTTCCTCTTATCTAACCTCTTCCTCTGGAAACTCTTCTGTAATTCCTCCTTCCATTACAAAATCTCCTCTTTACACGTTCCTCTCCAAAAGCATCTAATCTAGCACTTGATGTTGAATGATAATGAAATTATTTTGCCTTAATAATAAATAAATTAATACTTATTTATTGCTTTACTACTAATAAATAATCCCATGCATAATCTGGTTATTCATTGTTTATTTATACTTAATCAGTGCACCTTTCTTTTGTGTCAGAAATGGATTTCAATAACATCAAATTCCCTTTTTCCTACAATAAGTTGGTTTGTGCATCTTCTCATCCTTTCAGTCGCTGTCACACAGTGTGTATGTGATGCAGAACTGCACTGGAGTCGTCTATCATATTGTTACTCCGAAAACAGTTCCTCTCGGCTCTTTTTGGTACGAGTGCTGGAGCTAAGACTACTTGAATAAAAACTATAAAACCAATATAAAGTTTGTTTTTTAATTCCACTCATAAAAAGGTATAAGGACAGCGCTGTTACACAACACAATGTTAACATGTTGTCAGCCCACGTGTTGTGCTGCTGGTCAACCCAATGCCCCAAAAGTCCTAACCTTTGGCCAAACCTCACACAATAGGGGGAACATCCTGCCCAAGTATCAATATTTTCCACTAAGTGTCCAGTCAGCTGTGACCAACTGGTTCTAACTGGTTTAAACAGATGAGGTATTTAGTGTCCTAATCTAGGGCGCAGTGTAACATGCAAAGTGTACAAATAACTTCTTACTATAAAACACTAACAATGTGCTAACAATAATGCTCATTAGTTTACATACCATGGCAGAATTTGTGATTTTTTTTTGGGCCAGAGAATATGAAAGATAACACAAAAACATTTTTTTTATTCATAGTGAGTTGTTGGGTGAAGCCAATTATTGTAAGAAGTCCAGAAACTCACTGACCTTTTATACACACTCACTGATTACACACAAACAGATCAAAGGTCATGATGGCTACCTTTAGTAGCCATTCAAACCTGTTTGTGTCACTTGTGTGCATCACCAGGGTATGTAAACTTTTGATCAGGGTCATTTGGGTAGTTTCTGTCATTATGATTTAAAAAGAGTAAACACAATTGTTTGACAACAAATGGCTTCAACCACAAAGTGAAAGAAAGTTTATTTGTGTTATGAACACAACTGTAGTTTTGGATTCAGAGTTTTTGGATTCTCTATTAAATAAAATAAATAATTACAATTGTTTATGTGTTTCATACATAATTGGTAATAATGCAATTCCTTCTTAAAGTTATGTTTTTTTTTTTTTATTCACCAGTACGGTATTTTGGATCCCTACAGGTGGTAGAGCGGTCGTCCTTTAACCAGAAGGTTGGCGGTTCGATTCCCGCTCTCCCCACAGTTCATGCTGTCGTTGTGTCCTTGGGCGAGACACTTAACCCCCCTTGCCTCCAGTGGTGTTCCAGCTGTAACACTGGAGTCTTCTGAATGACTAAACACAAATAAGCAAACACACAGTCACATGTTTGTTGGTGTAAATAACTGTGGTCTTTGTGTGAGACGGCAGGGTTTTATTGTGTGTGAATGCTTTTCTTTGATGTGTTGTGCTTTTATATTTATGCATGTCATCCAGTTGTATGTTTTTAAATCCTGCTCCGTTGCACTCAGCCCTTTGTTGAATTCACCTGTACAACACGGCTGTATTAGCTGTGGACGAGGAACCGACTAAAGGAGATACTCACATTTCCTTTTGAACATTTACACTATAGCATTTAAATGATCTCCTTTAATAGTTATAATGGCCTCTTTCCAAATGTTAAATCACACTTTTTACATACATTTTATTCACACTGGATCATTAATCATGACATGATCAAATCATCACATTCATCTCTACAATTGTGGATCAGGTTGATAAAATCCAGTTTTAATTAATAAAGGTTTAAGTCCATTTTTAACTGCACGTCTGCTTAGAGCACTCACAGATCTAAAAGCCATCAGTTTATTAGCCATTAGTCATCAGAGATATTAGTTCTGCTGGAGAAGATAGATGCCATGGTCTCAGAGAATGAGCCACAATGTTTCACCAGACCACAGAGTGAAGGACAGGAAGGAGAAGAAGAAACAAGTAACTCTTCACTGTTGCAGGTGAGAACGCTCAGGTTTAATGTGTACACATTTTCGAATATAATTACTTCAATAAAATATGCGTATTATAAAGGGTTGAAATTATTTATTTTATCAAGTGTAATACTGTATTAAATGCAGATGCTTATTTGGTTTAATGTAAAATTTTGATTGTGTGCAAAGAAACTAAACTAAAAATAAAACTGTTTCAAATAAATGTCATAATCTGATCTCCCGGGCTGCCCAGTTAGAATAGGTGAGAGGGGAGCTATGTAGTTATAATAAAGCACAAAGAAACTATTACTCATGTTATAATATCACAACCAACCTTGAAGCACCTTTGGGCCCAAACATTCTGCTTATTGTATGCTTTTGATTCTAAATATATCGGTCAGTTTAAAGACTAATTGTATGAAACTTGGCCAGGATTTGTTTTTTATCAGTATTTTTTAAATTTCATGTTGCAAGGTATTTAGATTAGGAGATATGCATTTTACAGACACTCTTTACCCTTAGGCTTGATTTGGTCCCATTGATTATAGTCACATATTTTTGATATATCGTAATGCTGACATATTATATACTGGGAAAACATGTTTTAGGTGTGGTGACCCCCTTAACCACCAGGGGGCAGCAGAGCTTTAGTACATAAAGTTTCAATTGAGTCCTGTTTCTCTTATCCTTGCAATAATCATGACAATAAAAAAGCTGGTCTTGATGTGTTGAGATTGATCTTTCAACCACATTCTGGTGTGAATGTGGTTAAAATAATATTGAGTTTGCAGGTGAAGTGAAAACAAACATTGAAATCTGTGTTGGAAGAAAAGGTAAACAAATGTCTTGATGAAAAACAAAAATATATATATTTTTGTATATCATAGCCATGGTATTAAAAACATAAATTGATGGGAAAGCATCCTGGATTTAGTGTTTCATCTGATTCACTCATTTCCTTTTTGATTGATCTGCAGAGATATGACATGGTATTTCCAATAGGCTACATTATGTGTATTCCAGTTAGAACATTGGCACATGCTTTTAGTTACTGTACCTCCTCACATTAACTTTTATTAGTTTGAATCTATGAGTGCGTATTCAAGAATAGAGAACGCAGTGTGTAATTATTAAAATGTGAATATGTTGAAAAGTGTGTAATGTACCCTCTTCTGAAGACACTTAACCCACTTTGCCTCCAGTGGTGTTCCAGCTGTAACACTGGTAAAAGTGCTTTGAGTCCCTACTAGGTGTAAAAGCTTCTCTACCCTCTCTACCTCCTCCCCATGTATGCAGTGGGCAGAGTGCTCTGTGTGCTTTGATTTCCTGAAGTCCAGCATAATTTCCTTGGTTTTGCTCATGTTTAGGTCAAGGTTATTGTGAAAGAACCATTCTGTGAAATGCTGAATCTTTTCTCTGTACGCTGTCTCACACTTGTCTGATGTCAAACCTACTATTGTGGTGTTATCAGCAAACTTAACAATGGTGCTTGTGATATGGATGAGGGAGCAGTTGCTGGTAAAAAGTGAGTAGAGGAGAGGACTGAGAACACATCCCTGTGGTGTGCCAGTGTTCAGGATGAGAGTGGATGTTTCCCATTCTGACAATCTGGGGTCTGTTACTTAGAAAGTCCAGTATCCAGTGTCCAGAGCACAGTGAGCTGACAAAGGCAAATTGATATTTGTCGAGGTCAGCAGTGATGGCAGTTTTAATATTCGAGAGAATGAGCCGCTCAAACAATTATATTAGACTTAAGGCAGGTAGGGATGATAGATTGTAGAAGGAAGAGATTGAAAATGGTGGTAAATATCCCTGCTAGCTGGTCTGCACAGGTCTTCAGGATTCTCCCTGTGACTCCATCTGGACCAGCTGCTTCCCTTTCTTAATTCTGTGAAAGGTACATTTTACTTGATGGTGTTGCAGTTGTATGGGGTTGTCTCTCTTCACTGATGCAGAGAGAGGCACTGGAAATGCAGTATGTATTGTTTTATTGTTACGGAAATCAAAACGAGAAAAGAATGTGTTAAGAGTGTCTGAAAGTGAAGTGTCTTTGGTGTCTGTGTCAGTGAGAGTTTTTATTCTCCTACACATACATCTGGAGTTGTTATTAGCTAAAGTGTTCCTCCAAGCACTGCCTGTACCTGCTTTTTACCTCTCTGATGCCCTTCATTGAGTTGTTTCGGGTCTTTCAAGGCGTGCAGGTCCCCTGATTGAAAAGCAGCATCCCACGTTCTGTGCGGGGTTCTCACCTTGCTATTAAACCACTGTTTTTGATTAGGAAATACTATACGTCATATACTATATTATACTATATAGAATGGACAGTAAAGGTGTCAATGACACACAATCATACATAATTACCTCACACATCCATGTGCTTAGTCTTGCAATTCATAACAGTGTCACAACTTCTGCAAATATGGCCAATATTAAAAACAAATTGATTTTTAATAAATTTAATTTACCTTTAAACAAGAATGCAACTCTCCCTGGTTAGTTTTTAACATTTATTGTGGTTACCGACAACAGGACTGTGTGTGTGTTACTGTAGAGGTGAGTTCGGTGGTGGTCGGTGTTGCGAACGTCATTAATGGTCAAACGGTCAGTTACAATGTTCGAGAGTCATCCCTTCTGTGAGGACTTCCTCCCTGGTATTTCCTATTTAAATGAGACTCTAAAACAGTACTCGCTTTTACACATTATTGACTTCAGCGGCTGACAGATCACTGTAGGCGGATGCAAGACCCGATTGCAAGTCGGTTGGTTAAAGCCTGGTCTAACCCTAAAACAGCTCCGTCTATAAAATTGGGCCCCAAGTGTGTGACTCCTCTAATGAGCGCTATCCCTCAAGACAGTCCCATTTATTTTATAAATTTTAGTAGAGGTCTTACCTTAGGCTTATGTGCGGCGGTCGAATCTCCCTGTTATTCTGATGTCCAGTGGACGATTGGGACGGCCTGCCTGTTAGTGAGTCTGATTCTGATAATCAGACCTCTGTGCCGATGGGAGAGGCTGGGAGGAGTTTAAAGACCTGGAGATGGAATATGTCTTTATCCTAGTTTTGAACTAGGTTTTTATTGAATGATTAAACAAAAATTACAGTATGAAAACTTAACATGTAAATTTTTTTTTACTTTCTCACAATATAACATCTTACATTATAACATAGACTGGAAATTAGTATCCGTGGGGAAGATTCTTAGTGGATAGCTGAGGGAAAAAAGGGCGTGTTCCCTTAGGCCTGAGCCCAGAGAGAAAAAAAAAATGGATAGAACATTAGAAGTAGTTTTTAAAACACAAAACCTTTAAATACTGACACAAAATAAAACCTTGACTTGAGTATGTGGTTTGAGAGTAGAGTGAGTGAGACAGATCTTAGAGGAAGAAGTAGCTTATCTTCGTATTCAACCCAGACCGGAAAATTTTATCCGTGGGGAAGATTCTTGGTGAATAGTTGTGAGGGAAAAAAGGGTGTGTTCCCTCAGGCCTGAGCCCAGAGGGGGAACAAAAATAGATAGGACAGTAAGAGTGGTTTTAAAACTCAAAACCTTCAAAGACAAACACAACACAAAACCTCAACTCGTGTACTAGACTTGATGTGGTTTCAGAGTGGAGAGCGTGAGACAGATTTTAGACAGAGATTTTTTAGAGGTGTTCGACCCAGACCGGAAAATTAGTATCCGTGGGGAAGATTCTTAGATACAGGGTTGAATAAGGTGATTTGAATAAGTGAGATAGATTTTAGACAGAGATTTTTTAGAGAAAAAGTGGGGTTTATGCTGTCCATACTTTGATACAGGGTTGCCCCTGAATCAAAGGGATCAGCCAGACCCGCTTGCTGGAGATTCAAGCCTCCTTTTATACCTTCTGGACAGAGTGTAGTTGTGACGTCAACACACATGCGCTCTGACAAATATTTACACCCTGTGAACTCTGTATGTGGCACACCGAGTTCTCTTTGAACTCCTGTGCCCTGTCCCTTGTGAAGTTTGTGTGCATTTGTCGTACAGAACTTTGTATGTGTGCCCCTGTCCTCTGTGAACTCTCCGAGTGGCACTGCCCTTCTGTGAACTTCGTGTGCCCTGTCTCTTTGTATCTGCCTCTGTGTGTGTCCCTGTGTGTCATGACTTCCTGTGCTTTTGCTCACAGGCACAGAATTTGACCTATTTCAGTTTCCTGATTCTAGGCCTATTTAGATTTTATTTCTTGGTTTTTCTTTTACTTCTTAACACATTTTATTCTTCCACACTTCCAAAAACATCATTTAAATATATTTAACTTTAACATTACTCTTAAGCATTTTAATTTCTATTAATTATTTTTAAGTCTTCACATTTTAACCCAGTTTCCTTGTTGGTTTGTGTCTCCCTTGGTCCTCGAATTAATTTTCCGCATTTACTACATCGGAGAAGCCTGTGAGTGCCATGTGTATGTCAGCCCCCCTCTCTGTCTGCCCCAGGAGTGAATGTGGGTGAATGGAAGCACAATGTAAAGCACTTTGGGTGCTCAAGAAGGGTACTGATTGACGACAAACTACAAACAAACTCTAACCTGTTGCTACGGGCCACGCCTTCTTTTCCTCTCCCGGTTCTGGTTCTTTACACCACCTCTAACCAAACATTATGTTTAGTTTCTTTTGACTCTTCTTACTATTTAGGAAAATAATACATTGTTAAAAAACCCAGTTGTCTCAAAAAGTCCTTTTGACAAATCATTGAAAAATTAAGGACCGAACTCATGTTACGCAATTAAATTAAAATATGTTCTCTGTTGCTCTGTATGTACAAAAAAACAGGGGTTATAGAGGGAGGGGTTTGACCTAAAAATGACATTGATGGGACCAGGCTGTTCTGGTCTCATAGATGTTAGCTCTGAAAGAACAGTGTCTCCTGTGGCTCAGGAGAGTTGTTAGTGACGCTGTTCCATTCAGTTGTTGTTGTTCTAGAGAGAAACTGTTTTGATTTAGGTTTCAGAACACTTTTATAAATACAACGCAACATGAATTTGAGGTCACCTATTTTGTTTAGAGAGGGCTTTTCCATTTCCTCTCTGGCCAAATTTTTTCTGATGCAAAAATTAAACGTTTCCTGTTTTGTTTCTGAAAAGAAAACTGAGCTTTAGCTTCAGTTTAGGTACAAGATGCTCAATGTGTTGTTTAAAGGACAAATTTTCATCAATAACAAAGCCTAAATACTTGAATCAAGTCCAAGTCGAGTCTACAAAGTTAGTTACAAATCAGAATACTCTGGATATTTTAAATAAAAGACATTTAATAGATTATTATTTTGTGACAAAGAGGGTTGTGTTCACTTTGTACCATTATTCAATTTATTACTTTATTTTTTTCATTTGTGTATTTGTTTGTTCATTTTGCATATGATTGAGAATATACAACTAAACTAGACATTTCTATTCAGGGTTTGTGTTTTTTTTAGTAAAAGTTTATATTTACTTTCATTTACCACACTTAAACATATTTAATTTAAAATGTTTTATTTGGTTAAAATTATTCAGTTAATTTTAAAATGTACATTTACATCCAAATACAGTCCACACTTACCTGTTGTAAGGATAATTATATATTTCCTATAGTTATTACTGTTTAGTCCTAGTCCTGGTCATGTCATGCCCTTCATGCTAATCCAAACATTGACATAACTTGCCAAGGACTACATCCTGCACCTGGGAACTTGTCATGGGGGTTGTGAACAATACACCTGCTACCACTTTCTTTACGGCATGATATAAAATCTCATGTATTGTTTATCTTTTTTTAAGCAAACCTTATCCTGTACCATTCTAATATGTGTATACCTTAGCATTCATTCGAAATTGTACACTGTTTCCATCGTCTCTCATTGATCTGAACTATAGATTATTTTAACACCACATGACTTGAACAAAGAGGAGGTGTGTCCTTTCTGCAGCCATTTTTAAAATATGTTGACGTCATGGGCCGTACCACACTGAAAAAAAAAAGTTTTCAAAGGTTTTAAATTAAGGCCACAACGTCTTAAGTTGTATTTTCCCTTTAAGGTGGCTTAAATTTTTAATGACACTTTGATGTATCTAAATACTTTACCAAATTAAAACTATCTTATAGTGTTCTAAGATAAAATTATTTTGTAGATTTTCTTGTTCATGCGGCATTAACAGGCAGCTTATGTAGCCGACTGTCTCCTAATTCAAATCTTTTGATGATAAATTAATTGGTTAGTGCTTTCTACTTTTGACTATTGCCAAAACGTTCTGTCTCGCCCTCTCTCCCACTCCTTTGCTTCTCTCTCTTATGCAGGATATCAGAGTTCTCAGATGGAAACATTTCATTGGCCTTAACCAATGTTATGGTAGGAGAAACCCTCTAGAAGTATTTGTACAGGTGGGGGGAGTTGTTTTATTTGGTGGGAGCTAAGGGTTTTTGGTTAACAGACAGATGTGGAGATGCGACTTCCTCAAGCCTTCCTCAGTCAGAAAGGACAAAACTGTGGACCACAAGCTGGACTCGAGCTGGTGCTGGGGCCAAGTCTGGAAGCTGGAACATGGGTGAGTCAGGATCTGGAACAGGAACCAAAGGCTTTAGCCAAGCTGAGGAGCTGGATCCATATTTTTTTTGTTTGTTCAAAATAAATAATTTCTATTAACTCTATTAACTTAACTTGATTGGAGAAATTATAATTTTTAATACATATTTTTTAAATGAGAAGTTTTGTTTTGATTAAATCAATATATTTTTGTTTAGATCAAAATTAGAATTTAAATTAATCAACTTTCTTCAACAAGAAAAATATACTTTGTGCCAGGTTTTGTAAAATAGTTTTCATGGACACAGAAATATTGGTTAGGGGAAGTTATTTATTTTTCATTGGCTCAAGTTATAAAATATATTTGTTCTTTGTTTTTCTGCTTTAGTTAAAAGTACTTGTATTGTAAAAGTAATTGTATGGATCAACAAACCTGTAAAAATAACATTAGTGATTACCTGCTTGTTAATGTTAGCTGCCTTACACATACTTGAAGGATTAGTACGTACTTGCTCTGCTGCTGTCACTCCGATACTCAAAAAACCTGGTTCAGACCACACCAATCTTAATAACTTTCGCCCTAATCTCTAATCTTCCTTTCATCGCCAAAATTCTGGAAAGAAATGTTGCTGCTCAAATTCACACCCACTTATCGAGCCCTCCACAGCGCTGGATCTGCCCTCCTTAAAATAACTAATGATCTTCTCCTCTCTGCTGACTCCAGCTCACTCTCCATCCTCGTTCTGCTCGATCTAACTGCTGCCTTTGATACCATCTCACACTCCATCCTTCTGCACAGACTCTTCTCTATCGGCATCACAGATACAGCCCTCACTTGGTTCCACTCCTACCTCTCAGGACGCACTGAGTTCATCCAGCTCAAATCGTTCACCTCCCATCCTCTCCCCGTCACCACAGGTGTACCTCAGGGCTCGGCACTAGACAAGACAAGACAAGACATTTATTTTTGTATAGCCCAATATAACAACAACAGTCACCTCAAAGTGCTTAACAGACTGCACTAGACAACATCCCCTGTCCTTAGACCCTCCATCAGGGTAAGGAAAATCTCCCAAAAAAACCCAGCGGGGAAAAAAGAGAAACCTCAGGGAGAACCACAGAAGGAGGGATCCACTCCCAGGATGGACAGGCCGTGCAGGAATGTGTCCGGGACAGTTGAAAAATACATAGAAATACACAAACCATTTCACAAATAAAAACATTTATATTGGCAGTGTCCAGTGTCCACTCTGAGTGTGCAATAGTGGATGGGGCCGCAGCCAACATCAAGGTAGATGACAGATGGGGTGGGGTCCTCACACTGAAGCACAGGCGGCGTCCACCCTAGGAGGGAGAAAAGAGAGAGAGAAAAAAAAAACTGTAATAGGTAGATGTGATAATATGAGCGGTTTAGTGTGTATCTACAGCTACAACCAGTGTAAACGTGTACCTACAGCTACAACCAGTGTAAACGTGTGTACCTACAGCTACAACCAGTGTAAACGTGTACCTACAGCTACAACCAGTGTAAACGTAGTCTCCATTCGTTTGGTGAAATAAGTATGTTTTGAGTTTGCTTTTGAAAACTTCAACAGTCAGCTCGCCGCACTTCCACCGGGAGCCCATTCCATAAAAATGGGGCTCTATAAGAAAAGGCTCTGTAGCCAGCAGACTTCTTCTTTACTCGAGGAAGTTGAAGGAGGCCAGCGTCCTGAGAGCGAAGGGTACGAGCTGGAGTATACCGGGTGATGAGGTCAGATAGGTAAGAGGGCGCGCATATTTTGGACCATTTGTAGTCTGTGAGTACTTTTCCTCGGCAGTCCAGAGAATAACGCATTGCAGTAGTCCAGCCTGGATGTGACAAATGCATGAATGAGAATTTCAGCATCAGCTAAAGAGAGGCAGGAGCGAATTTTTGAGATATTCCTCAAGTGAAAAAAGCCCAGTTTAGTGACCTCACTAATGTGCTGCTGCAGTGATAGTGTGGAGTCAAAAATGACACCAAGGTTCCTCACAGTGTTGCCGTGCTCCAACACACAGTTGTTGATCGAGAGAGTAAGATTGTTGAACTTGTGCCGATGACTGGCAGGACCAATTAACAAGAGCTCTGTTTTATCCGAGTTCAAATGGAGGAAGTTTTTAGACATCCATGTTTTAATTGAAACGAGGCAGGCCTCTAGACGCTTGATGTCAGTAGTATTATTCGCTTTCATTGGTAGATACAGCTGTGTATCATCGGCATAACAGTGGAAGTTTACTCCATAACTTCTGATGATTTGTCCCAATGGTGTAACATATAGTGAAAAAAGTATGGGATGAAGCACAGACCCTTGTGGCACACCGAATTTCACTGGTGCCATGGAGGAGAAGGATTTATTAAAAGAGACAAAATGAGACCTATCACACTGATAGGATTCTAACCAAGCAAGAGCAGAGCCAGAGATGCCAAACACATTCTTTAGTCTGTTAATTAGCACTGCATGATCAATCGTATCAAATGCAGCGCTGAGATCTAGCAATAACAGTAGAGCCGATGAGTCCTCGTCAATCTGAAGGAGGAGATCGAAACAGACTGAAACGGCTCGAGGAGGTCATTTTCCGATAGATATAGAGTAAGTTGTTTTAACACAACTTTTTCGAGGACTTTAGATAGAAAAGGTAAATTGGAGACAGGACGGTAATTATTTAGGCATCCAGGATCCAGAGTAGGTTTTTTGAGTAGGGGTTTGACCACAGCCTGTTTGAAGAGGGAAGGAACGGTGCCAGTAGACATGGACAAGTTTATAATGTTTAACATAATTTGCCCTACATAGGGCCACAGTTCTTTAAGCTGTTTTGCTGGCAGGATATCCAGAAGGCACGTAGTTGCTTTACATGAAGAAACCACCTTTGTCAGCTCATCAAGGGATACAGGATCTAGGACTGAGAGACGAGAGGTCAGTGGATCCAAGTGAATGGGACCCGGAGCTGAGAAAGACAAAACCAAAATATTATCCCTGATATCTTCAATTTTATGTTTAAAGAAATCTAAAAAGTCTTGTGCACTAAAGGGAGAGGAGTCTTCAGTTGTTCTTGGTTGGATTAGTTTAGCAACTGTCCCAAATAGAAACCTGGGGTTATGCCGGTTTTCTCTGATTAGAGATGAGAAATAAGCCGTCTTTGCAGTGGGGCCCCTACCGTTCCTCTACCTCCCCCCCCCTTGGTCACATCTTCCGAAAACATCACAATGACTTTCACTGCTACGTTGATAACCTCCAGCTCTAACTTTCAATAAAACCAAATTCCTCACTCTCATCCTCCTCCCTAATCAACTACCTCTCTGAAATTAAATCCTGGTTCACCACAAACTTCCTCAAACTAAACAGTGATAAAACTGAACTGCTCCTAGGCACCAAAGGCACCCTTAAAAAATAAATAACTTCTCCATTACATTACATTAATCTCCCTCCCCGCTGGTAAAGAGTCTGGGTGTCATCCTCGACACGCTCCTTCACTTCCTACATCAATAATGTCATCCACTCTGCCTACATTTACCTCCAACATTTCCTCACCCCTCACTCTACTGCCGTACTTGTGGACAGCCTCATCACCTCCCGCCTGGATTAATGCAACTCCCTTCTGTTTGGTTTCCCTCAAAAAACCCTTCATAAACTTCAACTGGTCCAGAACTCAGCCGCCCGCATCATCACACGCCCCCCCTCCTACAATACAATGATAAAACTAAATATCTCCCTTCATTGGACTTCTTTCAGTTTTTTTGAATAAACAAAGTGTACCAAATTATCACTTCACAACAAATATAAGTCTCCTGCTCTGTCTCTGTGTGTGTAATGTGCTGCTGCTGGCCGGCATGGCTGGCAGTGCGGGCGGTGCTTGGTTCCGCCACTGAGTCACATGACGGTACAACAAACACACAAGAGGTGGAGGGGTAAAGGGAGCCTGCTCTGTGACAGCAGCAGCATTTAGACAGTCAGGTCGCTTCTTTAATAAAACCACTGCACTCGAACTAGAAAGAAAAACTGAACCTTAAGTATCAATGTCATTACGTTGTTATAAATCAATATCAATACCAACGTTGGTATCAATATTATTGATATTTGGATCTATCCGCCCACCACTAGCATTTGGGAAGCAACCAATAAACCAAGTAAACTGTTTATTTTGTACATATGTCTTAATGTTTGCCATGCTGTCACTGGTGAATGTAGTTTGTGTAGGGTATTTTGGCAGTATATAATTCCGATTGATATTAGATTAATTAATATTAATTACAGGGCACCATTCTCAAATTATTAATATATATATTCATATCCGTCTTCAGAAAAACAGTTATGTTTTATGATCTAAAGCAGCGGTTCCCAAACCTTTTTTCCTGTGCACCCCCTTCTATGTCCCAACCGGGTTGGCGCACCCCCAATCCCCACTTAAAAAAAAAAAAAAAAAAAAAAAAAAGCGCTACAAAGCTTTGTTTTATGTTTAATCATGCACAAATAACCAGAACACGCATGACAATAACAACATCAACAAAGTTTCAATATAATGCAACAAAGCTACGCACAAGCTTCCACTTTAAGAGGACGAATGACTGACACAGGCTCAGTAACAGAAAGCACGTTTATTTCCAGCCGCGTAAAGAAACATTGCAGCAAAGACCTATTAAATGACCGTGGAGCTAGCATCATTATCATCAAAACACAACAGTTATGTAAATTAGAACGACAGTACATTTTATTAAATTGCAATGACGTTACAAACGATCCACAACATTAAAGACAATAAGCTCAAATAGATAAAATAAATAAAACGAGGATCAATCTGAAACTTTTCAAGTGCGAAAATAAAATTAACCTACACACGAACCACAACATAAGTAACAAAGAGTATAGGCTCAAACATAAAATAAATTAAAAGAGGATAAAAGAGGATCCATCTGTTACTTTTCAAGTCCGCGCAAAAGTCGCTCAGCCTGCAGCGAGAGAGAGGGGTGGGGAGAGACGGGAGGAGAATGTGTTAGTATTCCCAGTAAGCCTATATGTGTTGCAATAATATCAAATACTTACCCATATTAATGCGACGGTTGGGCTTGCATCTTGGCACAAAGCTCTTCGAAGTTTGGTGCAATGGAAGACAGTTTAAGCCTCAATTCCTTCTCAACAACATCCAACATTTGCCGATGTTTAGTTTTAACTGCGGCCATAGCAGAGAAACCAGCCTCGCAGAGATAAGTTGTGGCGAAGGGCATTAAAACTCTCAAGGCTCGCTTTGCCAAGAATGTGTATGATGTCAGTGACTCGGTCCAAAAATCCACAAGGAAATGTTTGATGTTCAAGTTTTTTTATTGTATGGCCATTACATTTTTCCTCTCGCGCACCCCCTGGTGGCAGCTCGCGCACCACCTTTGGGAATCCCTGATCTAAAGGAGAGTTCTCTTGAATTCGAATATTCTTAATATAAACAGATAAACAGCCAGGGCAACAATGTACAGTTTATGGAGTTTTATTGAAGATTACACAGATTCCCGAAGGGAAAGTTTTTCTTATTTAACCTATATTATTAAACTTAACTAAAGGGCATTTATTGTGAAGGGTATCAATGAAAGGTCTGATAGGCCAGGGCTTTAAACAGAATATGGTTATTACGCCAACTCTTTGTGTGTCATGTGCAACTCACTCTGTGGTCGTTGAACTGGTACCCGGTAGGCCCTTGCGTCAGAGTCCAAAGGGTACTTCAGAATTTGTCGTGTCCTACGGTGGTTCCAAACGACAAAGACTGCGACGTGCACGCCACTCCAGACGGGGTCGCTGTGCGGCTGTAGTAGAGATGGACAGAGTCCGTTTCTGCTGGAGCTCGCTGGTGAAGAAGGTCTGAGCCGTTGTTTCTGTTGGTTTAAAACTTTCTTGCTTCAGAGAGGGTGCACGTGGCAGAGTGGTTAGCACTCCTGCCTCACAGCAAGAAGGTCGTGAGTTTCAACCCGGCCGACTCAAACATTCTCGGTCAACTCTGGTCTATCTGTGAGGAGTCTGCATGTCCTCCATGTGTTACTGTGGGTTCTCTCCGGGTACTCCGGCTTCCTCCCACCGTCCGAAGACATGCATGTATAGGTCAATTGGCAACTCTAAAGTGTCTCTAGTGAATGAAAGTGAGAGTGAATGGTTGTTTGTCACTGTCTGTATCTAAATGTCAGCCCTGCGACTAACTGGCCATTGTCCAGGGTGTACCCCGCCTCAGGCCCAAAGCTGCTGGGATAGGCTCCAGTCACCCGCAACCCCTAACGGGACTAAGCGGTAGAAAATGAATGAATGAATGCTTCAGAGAGCACTAGTTTGGGTCAAGCCAACCTCCCTTTAGCAGGCACAAAGTCGTTGCAAAATAAAACACAAAAATATCTTCCGTTTAGTAACGTATGTGACCAAAGTACTTTGAACCGCTGGTCCAAAAAGGAGGTTATCAAAATCAAATCAATATGCATAGGTTTTTAGCACAGCGTGCCACGAGGCTAAGAAAAATGAAAAGCTAATAGCTGATACAAAGAGGCAGGCCAAATGTCCAGGATACGAGTAGAAGGAAGGAAAGCAATTTTTGGGCTGACAGCCAATCTTATCACTTTCGGCCGAGGGCGTGTCTCAATGCGTTTTACAAACAAGAGGGGCGTGATTTGGGGATGAAAGTTTAAGAATTTTAACTTAAAATAAACACTCACCTTTTTGTTTTGCAACAATTCTTGTCAGCACTTTGAAATCACATAAGCACTTATACTGCAGGATTATACAGCGAAAATGCATATTCAAAATGTTTTATACAATACAAATCTTCATTAAACATTTTATTAAAAAAGCGAGCTGTAAAAATAGAGCCAAGAAGTCTTTTGATCTCGGTCACAAATCAGTGTCCTGTAATGAACAGTGGTGAACATTAACACATTAACCCAATATCATTTAAACATTCCCTTTTAATTAAAAACAAAAATGTCTGTTTTATGCGAAGTCCGAGGTATTCGTCAGTTCAGCCACCAGAGGGCAGCATTTGACCATCGCAGAATCACAAGGCTGACAGATGAAAGGCATTCCGGTGGGTTTTGGGGAGAAGCTGAATAAGCACTCCTATCTCAGAGAATTGACAATTGACTGACATGGCGCCAGTGGTTCTGGCCTCCTGGTGGTTAAATTACCTGACCTGTACCTTGGCGGAACTAAGACAGCTCTCACCTCTTATGAAAACAAACAGAGTCCTTAATTTAAATCTCCTGAAGGCTTCTTTGGTCTTAACAACCACTGACCATCTGTAAATGATTAGAAGACAGATGTTAATCCCAAAAGCAATTCCAAGAGGGGAAATTCCTGTGGCGGGAACGATGGTCACTACATTTGAATAAAATCTCTGGTAATGCACCTTACTGAGTCTGTCTCCTGCTTAGACACATTGGCTAACTTTTCCACATATTTATTTATTTATTCATTCAAACCCACCCACACAATAGTTTAGTATAAAGTGAGTAGCTGTTTATGAAAAAAACGGTTGGTCTCTTTGCAGAGTGCTTAATATATGATATACTTCTTGTTTATTGCTTCAATCTATTTTTGCACAGATTATTTGTCTGAGAATAAAAAAAGTCCAAGTCCGAGCCATAAAAAAGCAAGTCTCAGTCGAGTCACCGAGGCTTACCCTCAGGTTGAGACACAAAAATGAGCCTGATGACTCATGACTGTCATAAGGTCAGTTTGTGGAGAAAAGTGGTTATTCTTATTAAGTAGATACAATCAAGTTCTTTTTGTGTTTTCTGGTCTGGTTTCATGGTCTCATGTTATGGCTCAGGTTTGATGAATGTTATCATACACCATCACATACCATTTCATAATAATGAAGGAAACGTAGAAGAGATTTGTTAGAACTTCCTCATTCATCGGCACTGATAGCTCTAACACGCTCTGATGAGCCTCGAGAGACTTGTGGCAAAGATCCATGTAAACTGCAGTTCTCCTGTTGAGTCACATGGGGTCGGTGCATTTTTCCGAGCCATGTAACTTTTACATTTGTTTTACATGAAAAATTTATATGAAAATGACTACAGCACAAAATCCTATGAAAAAAATAAAAAATAAAAACCTGTCAAGTACAACACCAACACACAAGAGAAAACAAATACACTGCAATGGTTTGGTTCAAAAGAGTAATTTATCACATACTAAGGCTCACCAGTTTGATAATTAAATCAACATGGCTCAGATTTACTTTAGCTTCTCTCTGATACAACACATAATTACATCCAACCAGACAACTATTCTATCATGGTATGGTTTGGTCAGATCCGTTAACAAAAATAATTGTTTTTGATTCTGTTTATTGGCATTTAACATCTGTCTAAACATAGTATTACACAGTTATTAGTTAACATATCATTAAAATCAATAATTTAATAAAATACTTGCTTTATTCAACTCTCTCCGGGCTTCCTCCCACCATCCAAAGACATGCATGTATAGGTTAATAGGCAACTCTAAAGTGTCCCTAGTGAAGGAATGTGAGTGTCTGTCTGTCTCTAAATGTCAGCCCTGTGACTAACTGGACACTGCAGGGTGTACCCCGCCTCAGGCCAAAAGCTGCTGGGATAGGCTCCATTCATCCATGACCCCTAATGGAATTAAGTGGTAGAAAAAAAAATAATGAATGTTGTTACTGGGTAAAGTGTCACATAAATATATTGTCAGTAGCAGAAGGTGTAGCCTCATAAAGAGTGGAATATAGCTGTAGTTTATTGATGGATTATGAGAGCACACTGTTTAACAAAGATGAACCTCAAGCACTTTTATTTTTGTTTTTAAGAACACTAAATATCTAGCTTGAAATTGTATTTAATAATTTTTCTTTTGACACAAACATTGATGAGTATTGATTGGAAGATGTTAGTGAAGTTTATATGTCTGTGAAGCTTCTCAGTCATCCAGGACATCTTAAAAAAAAGTCTGAAGTAAAAGCATCTGGACTCAGTTTTCAATGTGAAGACGTTTCGTCTCTAATTCCAAGAGGAATTTATAAAGTCTCTTGATATTAGAGACAAAACGTCTTCACGTCTTCAGTCCAGATGCTTTTACTTTTTTTCAGTAAAGTTTATAGTTATTTCAAACTGATAATTGTTATTTTGAGGTGAGCTCTTACAGATCACAGCTTGGATCCGAAGGAATGCTTTCTCTCTATGGATTCAGTTCTATTGAATATTCAGGCTTTGACAGGTTTGCAATACAAAATCCCGCCACACCTGTTCATCATTCGCCAATCACCACCACTACAAGAATCCACTTACGAATCAGATCTTTCACATTTAGTGGTGTTTACTGATCCAGGCTTTTTGCAAATTTGAAAACTCTGCATTGTTACTTCAAATGTATCTGCTTTGTCTCTCTGTCTTCCTCAGTGCTGTCAGCTCCTGCTTCCCAGTCTAAACCTTCAGTCCCCGGGCTGCTTCTCCACCATACCTCCAGCCGCTCAGGACCTCGCCTCACTTCACCCTGTTGTTTAATAAATCTTTGAACAAGTTTATAAGCTTTAAACCTTTTTCTTTAACTCACTTGTCTGCATTTGTGAGTCCACCAGTGTTCAAACCCTAACACCCAGACCAATTTCTCTGTGTAAGCAATACAACAAGGCTAATGACCCTATGACCTATCCCGCTTAGGGCCCCCAGATGAACAGCCCCCTGACTGAACAAACTTGTAGTGCTATTGATTGTCTCACTTTATTGTTCAGTGTCTTAAAAACCTGTTTGTCGTTATTCTTGACTTGAGAATCTTTTTTGTTTCCTGATAAGTCACATATTTATGGGAGAACATTTTCATGGAGCTGTGTAATCTGATGTTAGCAGATTACATTGACACACCTTTTTCACAAAATAGGACACTCTGTAAAACCATAAAACTGAACTCATTTGTGACTGGGTTAACAGTTTCAGAACAATGCAAGTATAAAATGTATACATAACATTGTGTGTTAAAATAAATTACATTAAATATATAACATTAATTTTTAACATCCTGTTTGGGATTGTGGGGCCTGAGCCTATCCCAGCAGCTTTGAGCCTGAGTGACATGAATACCTTCAATTTGCAATTTTAAAGAGCTGTGCAGTATTTGTTGAATGGCAATGTGAATGATTTTATACACAGTTTATTCTATTTATGTATATTTGTAAGATATTTGTAGTTTTATCAGTAGAAACATTAATTTATTCATTTTCCACTGCTGTCGCAGGTGACTGAAGCCTATCCCAGCAACTTTGGGCCTGGTACATTCTGGCTGGTTAGTCGCAGACACTTGAGACAGACACTGACAGACAACCATTCACTCTCCCATTCATTCACTAAAGACACTTTAGAGTTGCTCATTAATCTATTAATGCATGTTGTTTGGTGGTGGGAGGAAGCCGGAGTACAAGGAGAGGACCCACGGTAACGCAGGAAGAACATGTAGACTCCTCACAGAAAGGCCGGTGTTGGCCGAAGATCAAGTCGAGTTGAACTCACAACCTTCTTGCTGCGAGGCAGGATTGTTAACCACTGTCACCTTTAACCCCAGTGGTAGAAACACAGTAGAAGTAAACAAAGACTACAGCTGACTTATTAACATATTAGCTCAGTGTATACGATGCCTCAGTGTGCAGCTGCTGCAGTTGAGTCTGAATGATGTTAGGTGACATTTAGGACCTGTGCATGCTTTTTGTAAATTTTTGTCAAGCCATTTGGTTTCAGGGAACTCATAGCATGAAGAAATGCTTTTATTATTTTGTCCCTTTTTACAAACATAAAGGAAATCTTGACTTGACTTGGCATTTATCAGAGACAGGGCTTCCTCATTCATTTCTAAGTGAACTGACCAACTTCCTCAAAGGAGAAAAAACAAAAACATCAGATTTAAAACTTCCTGCTTCTCCTGAGTGTGGTCACTATGAATCTATGTAAATACAAGGACACCTCTCACGAAGCACTGGACCAGTTTCCCATAAATATGAGAAAAAATGCATTACATAAAGTAACACTGCATTAAACTTTAAGTTAGTTGCATCACGTAATTTACAATTACAAAAATATACATTCTTGTATTGATTTAAGAATTCTTAGACACTGTAGAACCATACTTATTTCACTGACACAGTCTCCTTAGATGGACAGAAAACTCAGTTATTATTATTTATAATTTAATGCCACTGGTATGCGCAGACCTCTCTTGAGTTAGCAGCTCAAACAGTGGGAGCAGAAAATGGCAATACACTGGACCCTAGCAGAGTTGTATTTGTTCAGAATGCACTAAAATGGCCCTACTGTTTCAAAAGACATGTTTTTTTTCTTTCCAAACTTGCCAGTTTTGGATAGTCTCCTCTCGAAAACAAACAACACAGACAGTCTGTAGAGGAATCTGCGCCCCTAGTGGCTAAAAATTACATAGTGTTGCTTTAAACATTACTAAGAAAACGTTATCACTGCAGCTCTGTTTAAAATGCATTAAGAACCGTTATGCTAGCTTTTTTTCCCCACAGTAATATAATTATTAGAAGACAGAGTGCCCAGTCTTCATGCCAAACACTCTAGGCAATTGGAAGGATTGAAAGCAACCGTCTGTCTCTCCCACTCCGCTGGTAATTTATACTAATTTTAATTTATTCTTGCATATTTTCATTTCTGCTCTTATTAAATTTGTTTTCAAATCCCTATTGTCAATACAACACACAAATTATCATCTGTTTTGCGCAAAAGGCGATGCAACCATAATAATCTGCACGTTGTATCACTGTCCATATGTTATAAGAATTCTATATCCATAATATCCAGAGAGGCATGTAGACAGAGTATAATTTAAATATGAATGGTCAGGTTTAATTCTTGCAAGAATGTTGCAAATGTACAGGATGAAAAAACAAAAAAAGTACAGAATGAAGTTTGCTTGCAAAAGTAAACAATACAGGAGATTTTAGATCATGCAGTAAAGGCTGTAGGAGGCGTGTCTTTCACACACTCCCCAGGACAAGCTCCCAGTTGAAGAATGAAGTCCCTGGCAAGTTATGTCTATGTCTAGTCATGTCTATGGTCATGTTTGGATTAACATGAAAGACATTACATGATTAGATTTGACATGACCTGAAGAGAACTAGGGGCACCCAGTTATTATAAAAAATAGGAAATAAAAAAATATTATAACATTCCCCCTTCTTTATGCTAATAAAACATTATCATAAAACAAAATATTAGCTTGGGTGTGAATTGTATACAATGGCAGAAGCAAAAACCCAGCAGGGCAGCTGACCTAGCCTAAGAACATTTGACCATTCGGTAAATGACCTATCGCTGGGAAAAACTCTCCTGCCCACCCCTCTGCCAAGGCGATGACAAAACACAACCAAGACATCAAGTATATGTAATCAGTTCCACGTAACTTATGTCAAATTAAAGCCAACAAATGATTATAATGTGATATGTTTATGTTACAATACAAACAGAGTAATGCACTGATTCTTTAAATTCCATAAATCAAAAACACAGCATCACTCCAAAACAAAGTGGAAAAATGCTGGTCAACCCATCGAACTCAAAATCTGAATTTGTCCACAAAGAATGAACCTCACTTAATGTCAAACAGAAACTTAAACATCAAGTGTAAAATTAAATGTTCTTGTTCCTCTTTATTTATTCAAATCAACAAAAATTGCAATCAGTAATAGTCATTAATGTTAATTAAAAAAAATGCTAAAGGTAACATTTCAACTTTTTATCTTAAAGTTCAAAAGATTTGATGCAGTGTTCACCATGAATACCTCTAGGGGTTTGGCAAAGGAAATTATTTAATTCTGTTCAAAAGGACAGACTATTGTGTTAGTCCTCCTAGTACTCACAATAAGTATTAATCCAAAACATTATGCTCTTAAACTTTAACAATTTACCTTGTTAATTTACCTTTTTATTTACATATTTATCATTTACTTCAAATTACTCAAATAAGCACTGCTACAATCATCCAAGATTGTTTTAACCATTTTAACATATAGATATGTTTACACGTTTTTACATTACAGTTTAAATCTTTCACATTCGTCAGGATCTATTTTAGTGATAAGGTATTGTACCTTGATCATGAAATACCATTTAAAAACAACCCTTTGTCATTATCTATTTTCAACTGTCTTTTTTCAGTTTTCTTAATTACTTAAAACAATATTTTCTAAAAACAATATTTAATCCCATTGATTTTGTTGTTTAGTTTACCAAATACTTTTCCATAAAATCAATAAAACCCAAATGTGGACTATATTAGTATCAACAGACCTGACATTTCTAACTAAGCTTTTTTTCAACATTAAAAAGTTTGTTTAATGTAAAGGCTCCAACAATAACTGAGGAGCTAAAACTCCAGTTCTTAAAAAAAATACAAAAAAAAAAAAAAAAACATTTCTAGCTCTAGAAGGTGAGCAAAGGAAGGGAGGGATGTGAAACCCCTTTTATTTTGTCTTACTTTGTGAACCCAAACAGTGATTGTGCTGTATCCACTGTCTCAAATTATTTGTCAGAACCAAACCAGAAAAATCCATAATCGTTTCTTCTTCTTTTAACATGACTAACATGACATGACCTACTTGAGAACTTGTAACATTCATTTTTTTTCCCTACCACTTACATTTACATTTACATTTATTCATTTAGCAGACGCTTTTATCCAAAGCGACTTACATTACATTACATTACCAGTGTTACAGTCACTGGAGGCAAGGTGGGTTAAGTGTCTTGCCCAAGGACACAACGACAGTATGAACTGTGGGGCGAGCGGGAATCGATCCTACTACCTTCCGGTTGAAGGACAGCCGCTCTACCACTGAGCTACTGCCGCCCCACTTAGTCCCGTTAGGGGTCGCGGGTGACTGGAGCCTATCCCAGCAGCTTTGGGCCTGAGGCGGGGTACACCCTGGACAGTGGCCAGATAGTCGCAGGGCTGACATTTAGAGACCATTTACTCTCACATTTATTCACTAAGGACACTTTAGAGTTGCCAATTAACCTATACAGGCATGTCTTTGGACGGTGGGAGGAAGCCAATACCCAGAGACAACCCACGGTAACACTTGGAGGACATGCAGACTCTTCACAGAAAGACCGGAGTTGGCCAAGAATGTTTGAGTCGGCCGGGTTTTGAACTCACAACCTTCTAACCCCTCTGCCACGTGCACCCATAAAAACTTGTAACATGTTTTCCTTTTATAAGTGAGCTTATGGCCCAAATATGTAAATACTAATTTACATATTCAAATTCTTTCCATTACAAAGTGATCATTTTCATTCTGCCCCCTGTATTATTTCTTTCATTGGCATCATACTGTGTGGGGTCAGACTAATTATTATTTTTCTTCAAAATTCAAAATCACATCCAAACTCTGTAGATGTATGTGTCCCATGTGTCTCTCGTGTGTTTGTTTGTTTTGTGTGTGTTATGTGTGTGTATGTACATGTGGGTTTATGTACCTGACCTGTTAAATGAAGGTCAGTCATGAGGTCATCCTCTTGTCTGGACCCCAGTCTCGTTCTTCTGCACTCTCTCTCTCAGTGCCCTCTCGTCTGCCACGCCCACTTCCACCTCGCTCCCGGTCTGCATGGCAACTGTGCATTTTTCCTAGAAATACATTACATTACATTTCCCCTTTTTGGTCTATCTCAATAGAATGTATAAATAAATAAATAAAAGGTTTGTTGGAAATAGTTTATCTTACCGCTTCTGTGTTGCTGCTGTTTGTCTGCAACTTCTTTTAGCTAAAAAGGAACAGGTAGGTTGGGAAGGGCAGAGGAAGTTTGGAGAGCACTGGTGTCTGACGGAGGTAGGCCGAGACCTAGAGGCTCCCAGGAAACATTTATAAAATATACATTTAGTCATTTAGCAGACGCTTTTATCCAAAGCAACTTACAAGTGAGGAAAACATAGGAAGCAATTTTAACACCACAAGGTAACAAAAAGCATAATTGCACCAAAAATGAGTCAGTTAGAACCCAGCACTGTATACAAAGCTAAGGATAGGAAAGAATTTTCTTTATATATATTTTTTTTCTCATTTTTTTTTAAATAAAGAAGGAATCACAAGAAAGGAAGTAGAATTCAGTTTGTATGTTTGTCAGTCAGGTGTTGATGGAAGAGATGTGTTTTCAGGTTTTTTTTTTAAATGGCTACAGAATCTGCTGATCTTGTAGCAGCAGGTAGATCATTCCACCAATGTGGAAGAAAGTACGTGAGGGTGTTTATTTTCCTTTTTGGGATGGTACCACCAGACGTTGTTCATTTGCAGAGCGCAGGGATCTGGTAGGAACATAGGTCTGTATCAGTGAGTGAAGATATGAGGGTGCGGTCTTGTAGGCTAAGAGCATAGCTTTGAACTTGATACGGGTGTCAACCGGGAGCCAGTGTAACCAAATGAATAGAGGAGATACGTGCGCTCTTCGGTTCATTAAAGACCACTCTTGCCGCTGCATTCTGGATCAGCTGCAGAGATTTGGTTGTGCAGGCAACTTAAACTTAAACCTTCAAACTTTTACCTCGTCCCCAGGACGGTATCTTAGTGTTTAGTATCACTGTGGTCTGCCTCCCATACCCCAGATATTAAACTACATGGAAATACACAAATATATGTAGACAACATGCAGCTGGCAAACAGGTTTAAGCAGGTCTTATCTAAACCTCACTTTCAAATGTTTTTTTAGCTCACCAAAAGAATTTACCTGAATTTAAACTCCAATAGTCCAGTTCCGCAGCCAGACGCCTCTGTTCTGTCTCTTCATCCCTCTGATCTCAGTCCCGGAACCCACACACAGAGTGAAATTCTGGCCTGTACTGCTTTAAATTGCACAGCTTTGGGACTCACAAGAAATGCTTTGTTTTGCATTTCCCCATGCACGTCAGGCAGGTCCACTCTCCGAACAAAAAACAGCGGACATTGGCATCCGGGTCACAGCACCAAATGTTATAAGAATTCTTTATTTATATTATCCATAGAGACACGTAGACAGAGTATAAATAAAAAAATAATGGTCAGGTTTAATTCTTGCAAGAATGAAGCAAAAGTACAAACAGGTCACAACAATAATTATAAACCCTAGGAAATAAAAAAATTATCATAGCACCATAACTGCCTTATCTACTTTCCCAATAGGTTTGTGGAACTGGCAGTCTGCTGTGAACAAAGCTGATTTCATTGCAGCTTTTGTTCAACATTCTGGACTTTCAGTTGTAGCACTTGTATTCGAACCAGAGGACTCTGCCACTGCCGCTGCCCTCTCCCATAACACTTTCTCCCACAGTCCTCGCATCACAGGAAGGGGTGGAGAGACCGACTTTCTTATCCCTAATGATTGGAAGTTCAAACAGCTAGCACCCTTGTGTGACAACAGCTCCTTCAAGTCTCATGCTGTTACTATCACCCACCCTGTTAAAAAAGTCATTTTGTAGTTATCTATCGCCCCTTGGAGGAGTTGAATGCACTTCTTTCATCCTTCCCTGAGGATGGTTCTTCTCTGGTGGTATTAGGAGACTTCATCATCCACCTTGAAAAGCCAGAGGCTGCTGACTTCAATAACCTGACTGCATCATTTGACCTCAAGCGGGTCTCCACATCAGAAACCCACCAGTCTGGTAACTGTCACAGGCCGGCTCATAGCCTGTGGCAAATAATGAGGGGACACAAACAACAAGGGTAGGCCAATCAAAAAGTATTTATTAATTAAACTCAAATCAATAACTTTAACAAAGAAAAGGCATGGGGTGTGAGGTCTGAATCAGTGGTGTCTGTAGGGTGCCTGGATGTGTGAATCTGTATGTGTAACATGGACGGAGTGTAAACCTAAAAAGAACAACAACACAACGTGTTTTGATGGTCTGATCTGTTATTTTGTCTGATGATAAATACAGTTTTCATACTTCTGCTTTTTGGTTGTTTCTTTTGTATGTTCATCAAGACAACAGACATAGGTAATCACAGGAGGACTGCTGGCTTTGAAGGCCCGCCTGTTTCTTTCTGCGAGAAACCAACCGAGCTATTCAAGAAGTGAAAAGTATGTATCAAAGACTTTAAAAAGGCTAAAAGGGTTAGTTCACCCAAAAGTGCAAGTTCTGTCATGAATTACTCGCTATCATGTTGATCTTGTTGAACTAGCATGTTGATCACTAACCGTTGATCTTCGAACATAATTTAGGATATTTTGATGAAATCTGAGAGCTGTCTCACTCCTCCATAGGCTTTCAGAGGACTGACACTTGCTGGGTCAGAAAAGTTATTAAAGAGATCGGTAATATAGTCAAGTGACTACAGTGGCTCAATCTTAAGTTTATCAAGCGAAAAACAAACAAAAATACGACTTTATTCCACTATTAATTTCCTTCTATCTGGGCCTCAGAGTTCGCGTAGTAAAACTGCGTAGTGCGTCTGTGTTGCACGTCACCACGTAGGCTCACTATTGGCTGAAGCTGGTCATGTGTGTGACGTGTGACATGCAACACAGACGCACTCACGCAGTTTTACTACGTAAACCCACCGAGGCCCAGAGAGAAGGAAATGAATAGTGGAATAAAGTCGTTATTTTTGTTTGTTTTGCGCGCAAAAGTATTCTCGCCGCTGATAAACTTCAGATTGAGCCACTGTAGTCACTTGACTATATTAACGATCTCTTTAATAACTTTTCTGGCCCAGCAAGTTACAGTCCCTCTGAAAGCCTATGGAGGAGTGAGACGGCTCTCAGATTTCATCAAAAATATCCTAAATTATGTTCAAGATCAACGGCTCTTACGGGAACAACATGAGGGTGAGTAATTACTGACAGAATTATCAATTTTGGGTGAACTATCCCTTTAAGCCGTTTCCAAATTTGGTATTTTCTGCTTATTATTTACTTGTTCTAGACCTGGTCTTTCTTTGTTTTGTCTTTTTAAATAATATTCACTTTTAATTAATAATTTCACATTATAAAACTATCTGCCTCTACAAAGCTGAAAACTAGTCTAATGCAAAGTGTTCATACTCTTAAAGGAGAACTCCGGGCAATTTTTAAGTTAATCTTGATCGTTTTACCTTTGTGAGTACTGTCTATAGAAAAAAAAAAAAACGAACCAGATCGGTGCTTGCTACACGGAGCTGCTACCGCTAATGCCCAGAGCTCCCCCTCAGCTATAATGGCAGTTATGGGAGCATAATCATAAAGAGTGTATTTGTGCCTCTTAACAGACACAAAATGCAATTAAAATGTCTGTCCAACATGAACAGGGTCCTTACATGACAACAAGATGCGTTTAGCAACTTAGCCATTGTTTAAATTCACCTAAATAGTGTTTTAGATGACAAGCTGTAGTCTCGCGCTGAAGTCCCGTGGGAACTCCGTTGTAGCCGGAAAAAGGTAAATACTAGAAGCGTGCAGGTGGAATGAGCGTCGTGTGTGTGAAGAGTGATGATCGGAGTTGACAAGTGAAGAAGTCACAACACCCACACAAACACCACCAGTTGTCAGAAATCCGTGTCCTTGAAACTAGTTGCCCCTCTGTCTGTCTCCTTTCCAACCTGAGCTAGTCCTTCGTCTGTATACTCAGGTTTGAATAAGTAAGGACGACCATAAAACTCAAAAGCCTCTTCCATGTGTTCAAAATCTTCTATTTTCTCCATAGTTACGTTACGAACCATTTCTTCTTCACTTGTCAACTCAAATCATCACACACACAACGCTCCTCCCACCGGCACACTTCTAGTATTTACCTTTTTCCGGCTACAACGGGAGCGCGAGACTACAGCTTGTCATCTAAAACAATATTTAGGTGAATTTAAACAATGGCTAAGTTGCTAAATGCATCTTGTTGTCATGTAAGGACCCTGTTCATGTTGGACAGACATTTTAATTGCATTTTGTGTCTGTTAAGAGGCACAAATACACTCTTTATGATTATGCCCCCATAACTGCCGTTTTAGCTGAGTGGGAGCTCTGGGCATTTGCGGTAGCAGCTCCGTGTAGCAAGCACCGATCCGGTTCGTTTTTTTTTTTTTTTCTATAGACAGTACTCACAAAGGTAAAACGATCAAGATTAACTTAAAAATTGCCCGGAGTTCTCCTTTAAAACATTAAAATACAATTGTTTTAAAAATAATTCTTAAAACAAATAACTTGAATTTTAAACTAAAATATATTTTTATTGTGTTTGTCTCGCAGGAAACTGAAGATGGGACAAAAGGAATCTCTGTTGGCATTCTCTATGTGTTGGAAGATAACACCCAAACAACTTCACCAATGATCCAGAACATTGCTGTTGTACTGGAGGAGGTTGTTGTTCTGGAAGGTCTCCCGGATCCCTCTACTGCTCTGGCATACCTGTTTGGCCTTCTCTATGCGTTGAACCTTTCCTATCCCAAAAACCTCAAGTACACTTTTGATACAATTCAAAATTTGTTCATGGAACTTGGGTCTGGATGCACCCAACGTGTGCTTTCCCTTAAAAACAAACTGATTTAAGTTATCATTTAAGTGTGGTGGCATACAGGTACCTTGTCACTAACAAAGACAATTTGGATACAAAATCCTGTGTGGATGCACCTTAAACAAATGGATGTTGGCATTATTGGACCAGTGTATTCAGTTAGAATACTGAATTTTATTGTTTGTTAAAAACAAGCATTAAAGTTTTATACAATGTTTCAAATTGACAGTTTTACTCAAAAGACATTCATATTTAGAAACCGTGCCTTGCAGTGTTGTGGATACTTTTTTTTTTTGTTTTTGCTGTTTTTAATTCTAGCTAAAACAGATTTCAAGCTATTTTACAATGAAACACTCTGCACTCTCTTATTGATAGTCCTTCAAATAGTTAAACTGTTTAGTCTAAAAACTAAGTAAGCATTTATGTTTATCTGCAGCAAAATTGGAATTGCTGGTGAATATCTTAAAATAACACTGCATGGTACTCTTCTTTTTTTAGTCAGCAAATTCAGTGCAGTTTGATATTGTTTTGAATGTTTATGGATCTGGCATTGACTGACTTGTTTGCCTATGCTTTTTTCTAAAGGCATTTGAAGCAAATTTGTACAAATATTTCCATGTCTGCATTTTAGTTTAAATTGTTCATTAAAGGGATAGTCACCCAGAAATTAGAAATTTTGTCATCACTTACTCACCCTCGTGTTGTTGTAATCCTGTATGAGTTTCTTTCCTCCGCTGAACACAAATCAAGATATTTTAAAGAATGTTGGAAATAAATAAAAATATCTTAATTTGTGTTCAGTGGAGGAAAGAAACTTGCACAGTTTTGGAACAACATGAGGGAGAGTATATTGACAGAATTTTTCATTTGTAACCTACCCCTTTATGTTTTCTATAACATTTCACTACATTAATGCAATTGTTACAATGTGCATGCGTTTACAACTGAAATAAACGGTTAAAGGAATAAGTCTGTGTTTGTCATTTGTAAAGCTGTAAAATCACTATATATATATATATATATATATATAGGATATTGTGCTGATGATTTGTTTGACCAATTAAACTTTTTACATCCAGGAAACAGAAAAAAATTAATTACCTCAACAATAGTAATTGTTGTTTTAGTTGCCATGACATGAATATATTTATTGGCAAAATACAACAATCAAAATTGCATGAACGAACAAATTTACGTTGGCTAAACAAAGTATTAATACTGAGAAGAACTAAAAAATAATTGTTGAGACAACTCAAAAGTCTTACTGCATCAAGTTGCCTAACATTTTTACGTTGTCTCAACTATTTCTTTTTTACAGTGTAGAGACACGTAGACAGAGTATAAATAAAAAAATAATGGTCAGGTTTAATTCTTGCAAGAATGAAGCAAAAGTACAAACAGGTCACAACAATAATTATAAACCCTAGGAAATAAAAAAATTATCATAGCACCATAACTGCCTTATCTACTTTCCCAATAGGTTTGTGGAACTGGCAGTCTGCTGTGAACAAAGCTGATTTCATTGCAGCTTTTGTTCAACATTCTGGACTTTCAGTTGTAGCACTTGTATTCGAACCAGAGGACTCTGCCACTGCCGCTGCCCTCTCCCATAACACTTTCTCCCACAGTCCTCGCATCACAGGAAGGGGTGGAGAGACCGACTTTCTTATCCCTAATGATTGGAAGTTCAAACAGCTAGCACCCTTGTGTGACAACAGCTCCTTCAAGTCTCATGCTGTTACTATCACCCACCCTGTTAAAAAAGTCATTTTGTAGTTATCTATCGCCCCTTGGAGGAGTTGAATGCACTTCTTTCATCCTTCCCTGAGGATGGTTCTTCTCTGGTGGTATTAGGAGACTTCATCATCCACCTTGAAAAGCCAGAGGCTGCTGACTTCAATAACCTGACTGCATCATTTGACCTCAAGCGGGTCTCCACATCAGAAACCCACCAGTCTGGTAACTGTCACAGGCCGGCTCATAGCCTGTGGCAAATAATGAGGGGACACAAACAACAAGGGTAGGCCAATCAAAAAGTATTTATTAATTAAACTCAAATCAATAACTTTAACAAAGAAAAGGCATGGGGTGTGAGTAGGTCTGAATCAGTGGTGTCTGTAGGGTGCCTGGATGTGTGAATCTGTATGTGTAACATGGACGGAGTGTAAACCTAAAAAGAACAACAACACAACATAACTAACCAAACCATACCTGGTGTAGCTGACAGAGAGACACAGCCCAGTAGCTGGTGGCTTAAATACCTGAGCCCAGGTGGCTCCAATTACTCACGACCCTCCTCTGCCAACAGGAGGAACCGCCCCTGCCAGGCAGAGGAGGGGCCGTGACATAACCAACTAGATCTTATCTACATAAAGTACTGCTCCACTCATCACACTGAGGTCACCTCACTGCACATGTCTGATAAATTCTTCGTAACTCTTGACCTTGACCTAACTTCACCAGACACTGAAAATGTTTTACTGCTGGTCACTTTCTAACGCAACCTGCGTATGCTCACCTCCTCGAGCTTTTCCTCTGCTGTCTCTTCTGCGCTTTATAAGTGTAAAAATTATGTTTACAGCCTGGTACAAAAGATGGCTCCGGGTCTCCAGAGCTAAGTTTCTACTACATGGAAAAAAGGTTAAAGTAACAGCATCTGGATTCAGTTTTCAAGGTGAAGAAGTCCACTTTAAACCAGGGAACACGCTGCGTCAAAAACTGGTCCATCCTAAAGTCAAGATCCCCTCGCACAAACAGAGTAATGTAGTTTATGCAGTTCAGTGAAGAGTGCAGTGACAGTTATGTCGGTGAAACAAAACGGCTTCACAAGAATCAGCACAGAAGAGCCAATCCTGGAGGACCTGAGTCTGCAGTCCACCTCCACCTCAAAGAGAAAGGACATTCCTTAGAGGACAGCAATGTTCCAATTTTGTCCAGAGAGGCCAGATGGTTTGAGAGAGGGGTGAAGGAAGCCACTTTTGTGAAAATGGAAAAGCCTTCTTTGAACAGAGGAGGTGGCCTCAGATTCATGTTGCCTAGTATTTATAACAGTGTTTTGAAACCTAAAATAAAAGAGCTGCACCCTAGAACAACAAACACAGCACCTGAATGGAGCAGTATCACTAACGTATCTGCACCTGAATGAAGTAGTGGCACTAACCCCTTTGCATCTTAATGGCGCAGTGTCACTATCGACTCTCCTGAGCCTTAACGACTCTCACATCAGGAGTCACATTTACCTTTCAGAGCCAACAAGTAGACCAGAACAGCCTGGTCCATCAGGTTTGGTTTCAGGGGAAACTCCTCCCTCTAGAGATATCAGCTCATCTCTCCTACCAATTGATCTCAGATTTGATAAAGTCTCTTGGAATTAGAGACGAAACGTCCTTGAAAACCGAGTCCAAGATGCTTTTACTAACCTTTTTTTCACTGATAAAAATACAAACATTTGTTTTTACACGTGTTATAATGTCACTTGCTAGTGTTAATTGGCAAATTAACACTAGTAAGTTGACATCCCAACTAGGTAAGTTGAGGTATCAACATGAGTTGACATCTTATGTAAGAAGGGAAGAGATGTTATGTATTTTGGACTAGTGAGCCACCGAGAGAAATGAAGTATACTCTCAACAGGTTGTGGAGTTATAATAAAAGCAATGGGCAAGTCTCAGCCTGTTGTTTATAAGTCAATAGTAACAGCCTAAGTATGGGGAACCATCACAACAATCATTTTGTCCAAAAACATAAAAAAGCAACATAGTTGGGTTCATTCTGAAATTGTACATTTAAAATTGAATGCAAACAAATAAATACATGTTGAACAACTGTCAAGTATATTTGAGTACGCATGAGTACCATTATTTGTTTGTTTTTCCAAAAAAGACGTACGACAGGACACAACAGAACAAGAACTCAGAGACAAAGTTGGAGTGCAAATATTACCTTATGGGAATCTGTGACAACACAAACAATAAGTCTTTAGCAGTACTGAACTGAACACTGAATAGACAGAATTAGTAGTACCAACATGTGTAGAACAAATTCCCTCTGAACTGACTCATATTTAGAGAAAACAGAAAGAAAGATCCAGTGTTGCATAAAGTCGCCCTGTTTTTCAACTGTTATATGTCAGCAAGTAAGATTCTGTTTGAAATTGGAGTTGATTTTACTAAGAAGGTTTATCTAATGTTATTTACTTTGCTAGCACTGGTTGGCTACTTCAAAACAAAAAACAAGCTTGATTAATTGCATGCTTAGATACAAGTATACTGTTTTTTTTATAATGAATACACATACATACAGTAAGTTAGTGTTGTTACATAAATTAAAAATAGATTTAACCTTGTTTTACTGTTTACTGACCTGTTTAATCATAAGCATGAGGGTTTACTAAACAAGGTTTGAATGAGAGGGTTATTATAACCAAATGTCCCTTATAGATTTCAGTTACATATTTCTCTCAGAACCAGGAGCATATTCTTTACTTTACTGTCTCTTGCATGTCTCAGATGGTTCTGTGCTTTCACTTTTCCCTCTAGTCACATGGGTCTGGAGAGGTCTCTGGTCCCAATAAAGTTAAGGAAGTAATTGTTGCATTTCTTCTTAATCATCTTGAGATCTTAAATATACACACGTGGACAAAAATGTTGGTACCCTTCAGTCAATGAAAGAAAAACTCACAATGGTCACAGAAAAAACTTCATTCTGACAAAAGTAATAATAAATAAAAATTCTATGAATGTTAACCAATGAAAGACAGACATTGCTTTTCAACCATGCTTCAACAGAATTATTTAAAAAATTAAACTCGTGGAACAGGCCTGGACAAAATTGATGGTACCCCTAGAAAAGACTGTAAATAATGTGACCAAATGGACATGTTAATTCAAGGTGTGTGCACTAATTAGCATCACAGGTGTGTACAATCTTGTAATCAGTCAGATGGCCTATTTATAGGGCTTCAGGTAGTCACTGTGTTGTCTGGTGACATGGTGTGTACCACACTCAACATGGACCGGAGCGAAGGAAAGAGTTGTCGCAGGAGAATAGAAATAAAATTATAGACAAGCATGATAAAGGTAAAGGCTATAAGACCATCTCCAAGCAGCTAGATGTTCCTGTGACTACAGTTGCACATATTATTCAGAAATTTAAGATCCATGGGACTGTAGCCAACCTCCTGGACGTGGCCAGGAGGAAAATTGATGACAAATGAAAGAGACGGATAATCCGAATGGTAACAAAAGAGCCCAGAAAGACTTCTAAAGAGATCCAAGGTGAACTCCATGCTCAAGGAACATCAGTGTCAGATCGCACCATCCGTCGTTGTTTGAGCCAAAGTGGACTACATGGGAGGCGACCAAGGAGGACACCATTGTTGAAAACAAATCATAACAAAGCTAGACTGGAATATGCCAAACTACATGTTGACAAGCCACAAACCTTCTGGGAGAATGTCCTATGGACAGATGAGACAAAAATGGAACTTTTTGCCAAGGCACATCAGCTCTATGTTCACAGACGGAAAAATGAAGCATATCAAGAAAAGAACACTGTCCCTACTGTCAAACATGGAGGAGGCTCTGTTATGTTCTGAGGCTGCTTTGCTGCATCTGGCACAGGGTGTCTTGAATCTGTGCAGAGTACAATGAAATCTGAAGACTATCAAGGATTCTAGAGAGAAATGTGCTGGCCAGTGTCAGGCCGCTTGGTCTCAGTCGCAGGTCATGGGTCTTGCAACAGGACAATGACCCAAAACACACAGCTAAAAACACCCAAGAATGGTTAAGAGGAAAACATTGGACTATTCTAAAGTGGCCTTCTATGAGCCCTGACCTCAATCCTATTGAGCATCTTTGGAAGGAGCTGAAACATGCCGTCTGGAAAAGACACCCTTCAAACCGGAAACAACTGGAGCAGTTTGCTCATGAGGAGTGGGCCAAAATACCTGCTGAGAGGTGCAGAAGTCTCATTGACAGTTACAGGAATCGTCTGATTGCAGTGATAGCCTCAAAAGGTTGTGCAACAAAATATTAAGTTAGGGCTACCAACAATTTTGTCCAGGCCTGTTCCATGAGTTTATTATTTTTTTAATAATTCTGTTGAAGCATGGTTAAAAAGCAATGTCTGACTTTCATTGGTTAACATTCATAGAATTTTTATTTATTATTACTTTTGTCAGAATAAAGTTTTTTCTGTGACCATTGTGAGTTTTTCTTTCATTGACCGAAGGGTACCAACAATTTTGTCCACGTGTGTAAATCTATTACTTTATGTAGCTTTTTTTTCGGTTCCATTTTCTTTATACCTCTGTCTTCTGTTCTGTTCAGCATGAGTCAAGATGGAGCCAGAGCATCGAGACCAAAAAATAGAGGCAGAGGAGTCAGAAAACAAGTCGAACTCTTCTGTAACAGAAACTGAAAGTAAAATACAGGTTAATGACTGAAATAATTTTTAATTCAAGAGCTTTTTCAATTCTGAGTTCAACTGGTAAGAGAGCTGAGTTTTTATCTCTAGAAGGAGGGGTTTAAACTGAAACTAAATCTGATGGGCTCAGGCTGTTCTGGTCTCATAGTCGTTACCTTGAAAAGGGCAGTGTGACTCCTGATGTGAGAATTGTTAAAGGCTCAGGTGTTTGTTTTTTTGGTGACTTACTTTATGTTCTCCTGCTACTGACCACAAACAGAAGAGCGTGGGTCTAAACTTTAAATGCTAGGATAAGAACAAATAATTCTCTTTAAATCAATAAGTCTGCATAGTTGTAGATCAAACAGACGCTGACATCTGCAAAGGCTCTCCTAAAGTGACAGTCAAAAAAGCACAAAGTTCATATGTACCTAAAAGGATTGTCCAGTTTTTTCATTATTCCTTTCTACTTAAAATTTTCCTCAGGATCAATAAAGTATCTAATCTAATCCAATCTAATCTTGTTCCTTACAATTTGACAGTGCTCAAAAGCAAAATTGAACAAGTTTTGTGATCCTCACACAATGCTTAATAATGCTTGCATTGCGCTGCATAATGATGCATGGTAGGATGGCAAGGATCTGTACATTTCTACCAAGTGGCTCCACACAGGGAGGACCAAACTGGGCTTTGGCCTGTTCAGAGCATCCTCTATGACTTAGGAGGTGGCTAAAGATTTTACTAAATTATTATTAAGGTGAGGTTCATCTGCATTTGGCTGTTTAAGAACTAGATCAGAGGGAAAACACGACCCAAAAGACAGACGTCACAGTGGAGAAGGAAGTACAGATGTTTGCTTTAAAATGTAGTGGATTAAAAGTTAAACGTACTTAAAGTAAAACATTTGTACTTATGTACAGTAACAGTATTTTTACTTAGTTACATTCCACTACTGACTCGGTCATACTCTGCATTAAAACAATAAGAAAATGCAATAAATCTTGTTGAGATTGTTGAGAACAAGAGAAAATGTGGATGGCTGTTGTTAATGGTAATTGTTTCTTTTTCTGCTAAACCATTTTACACACTTGTTGTTTTATATATATATATTACTACTTAAATGATATGATTAAGAGAATGTGTCCTAAATGTTTACACTATGTCATAACTGGCTCAGGGTCACAACAAAAAAGGGAGACCATGCCAAGTTAAAGTGCTTAAAACCTATATTTATTAAATATAAAACACAACTACGGATTAAGTACAATGGGGTGTGAGTGTGTGCCTCAGTGGTGTACAGCAGTCTTGTAGGTGCAAGGTGAGTGTATGTAATGAAAAAAAAAAGAAAACTTAATGTGCATAACAAGGAGATGACGGCGCAGGGCCCAGAGTCCAGCAGCAGGGCCAGTTCTAGCTTGCCTGAAGTCTAGAGTAGCCAAGGAGAAAATGAGCAGCCGGAAGGAGCAGCCTTTATACCATGTACTGCACGCAAAGGGAGGAGTTGGAGAGGCAAAACCTGTTGACCCAAAAGATCAACAGGTTTTGGGCTCATGTTGTTATCTCAAGGTTCATTAACTTGTTTTGTGACATGAGATCACAGTTGTGTTTTAAAAACAAATATTTTGCTTATTTGTTTCTACAGAATTACTTTTGTGAGTAACATGTAAGATGGAGCCAGAGAACCAAGGTCAAACAACATTAAAAGAAGAAGAAAACACGCCTGCTATTTCTTCTGTCACAGATGACGAAGGTACAGGTAAAGAATAGTATTTAATTTATCCTTTTCTACCGCTGTTGACTAAAGTATAATTCAGTCTAATCTTTTGTCAATTACTTAAAAGGATTCCTTCAGTAGATGAGTCAGAGGAAAGTGAAGCTAAAGTCGAGGTAAAATTAGTTCAGCTACTATATATATTCCCAAATCATGTTTCATCTTTATATGTATCTATCTATCCACTTAGAATGAAAAACAACCAAAGACAACAGATAGAAGATCACACGAAGGAAATAAAACAATAAACAGTAGTATTTTAAAGTTGTTTCAGTAAAAGATTAGGCATCAACTTTTGCTTAGAACTAATGCCAATTAAAATGTACTTGAGTGGACTTTGTTAAAGAAGAATGTTTTGAATCACAAACACTGGGAGATTCAGGTCCAACATTTGAAAGTCTGACATCAGAAAACTCTGAATGTGAGAGCTATTTCTCTAACATTATTTTAAAGTAAAATCTAAGATTTGTCCAAGTCTTCTCCTGATTATAACAATGTAATATATTATACATTTCTGTGAAGGTCCTCAGTCATCCAGGACATCTTGAAAAAAAGATTTAAGTAAAAGCATCTGGTTCAGTTTTCAAGGTGAACTCAAAAATGGAGTCAAGATGCTTTTACTTAAACATTTTTTTATATTATACATTGTATATATAATGTAATATTACAATGTTTTTTTTTTCAGTGACGCCTGAGCTGACACTTGTGTTGTTGGGTGACCCTGATGCTATTGAAACTGGCTCAAACCTCTTACTGGACCCTGACAAAGAAAAGAATGAATTGTTTTCCTCCAGTTTGTATGATCTGTGTGGTCGGGTCATCTCTGTCAGTAATTTACTTGGTCTCCAAAACACTGACCAGTTCCCTTCAAACAAAGGTGTTCATGCCTTTCTTCTCCTGCTTCCACATGGTCTGCATGTCAGCCAGTACAAATCAGGAGTGCAGCGGCTGGAGGCAACCTTTGGAAAAGGAGCTGTGGGTTATTTAATGACAGTTGTGACTCATGAGTCAAATAAACAATGTGACAGAGCACTCACAGATCTGAAAGCCATCAGTGGTTTTGATGAAAAAAGATACCACCCTTGTACAAAAAGTATGAGAGATGAAGCAGAGATATTATTTCTGCTGGAGAAGATAGATGCCATGGTCTCAGAGAATGACCCACAATGTTACACCAGACCACAGAGTGAGGGACAAGAAGGAGAAGAAGAAACACGTGACTCTTCACTGTTGCAGCAGAATCAGACAGGTGAGAAGACACTATTCACATGGATTAGGTTTTACCACATTACGACTATATCCAATCAGTCCTCTAAGCAATATTTTCTATTGTACAGTTGTGCTCATAAGTTGGCAGAATATGTGATTTTTTTGGGCTTTTTTTTTTTTTTTTTTCTGAGAATATGAATTATAACAAAATCTTTTTTTTTACTCATAGTTAGTGGTTGGGTACCATTACAACTGTGTTTACTCTTTTTAAATTATAATGACAACAGAAACTAACCTGACCCTGGTCATAAGTTTACATACCCCAGTTCTTGATACCTTGTATTGCCCCCCCTTAAACATCAATGACAGCTTGAAGTCTTTTGTAGTAGTTGTGGATGAGGCTCTTTATTTTCTCAGATGGTAAAGCTGCCCATTCTTCTTTTCAGAAAGTCTCCAGTTCCTGTAAATTCTTGGGCTGACTTGCCTGAACTGCACATTTGAGATCTCCCCAGAAAGGCTCAATGATATTGAGGTCAGGAGACTGAGATGGCCAGTCCAGAACCTTCACTTTATGCTGATGTAGCCAATGACAGGTTGACTTGGTTGCTTTAGATTGTTGCCATGTAGGAACGTCCAAGTACGTCCCATGCACAGCTTCCTGACTGATGAGTGCAAATTTTTCTTCAGTATTTTATGATAACATGCTGCTTTCATCTTTTCCTGTTCCTTTGTAGCTCACACATCCCCACATCAGTGATCCACCTCCATATTTCACAGTAGGAATGGTGTACCTTTCATCAGAGGCCTTGTTGAATCCTCTCAAAATGTAATGTTTAAGGTTGTGGCCACAAAGTTCCATTTTGGTCTCATCACTCCAAATGACTTTGTTCCACAAGTTTTGAGGCTTGTGCTGTTTGGGATATTGTAAGTGAGATGCTTTGTGGCATTTGTGTAGTAATGGCTTTCTTCTGGCAACTCGACGATGCAGCCCATTTTTATTCAAGTGCCTCCTTATTGTGCATCTTAAACCAGCCACACCACCTTTTTTCAGACAGTCCTGTATTTCAGCTGATGTTATTTGTGGGGTTTTCTTTGCATCCCAAACCTGAGCTTGGTTTGGTTTCAACAGAATTCTTCATTTTGAACACTGCTGATTGACATTCTCAATTCTTTGGATATTTTTTTATATCTCTTTCCTGTTTTATACAGTTCAATTACCTTTTTTTCCCACAGACACTGACAATTTTTTTGCTTTCCCCATGACTCAGAATGCAGAAAAGTCAGTGCAGCACTGGACGAAAGTGTCTGGCAGGAGCCCAGAAACTCACTGACCTTTTATACACACACACAGATTACAAGAAAACAGATCACAGGTGAGGATGGTTACCTTTAGTAGCCATTCAAACCTGTTTGTGACACTTATGTGCATCACCAGGGTATGTCAACTTTTGATCAGGGTCATTTGGATAGTTTCTGTTGTCATTATGATTAAAACAATAAATGGCTTCACCCAACCACTAACAATGATTGAAAAAAGGTTTTCAAGTTATGATCTACATTCTCTGAAAAATGGTCCCAAAAAAATGTATATCAAAGATTCATTAAACTGATTGATTTTATGGGAACAAAAAATTTAATAGTGTCTCCACTCATTTCAAACTTTCATTATGTGTAGAACAACAAGAGAAAGCAGCTAACTTCATGAATAAGGTAAGTCAAAAAAGTTTAATTAACTTTGTTTGATAAAAGTTTATGATTTTTTGTAATTGCATGACTTTGCAATTAATAACTTTGTAGTTTTTTTTGTTGCCTATTAGTAGAATGGTCACATATAGGCTCTATATACTGTACTGTGTGTCAGAAAGAAGTTTCCTGAATTGACCTATTATTGTTTCTATTTATCATTCATCTAATGTTACTATATTTACTTTGTATATTTATTTGTGGCATGTTGTGGCCTACAGCAAAGGCTTTCACCCACAGCCCTCTCCTGCTTTTTTAAAGCAATTTCCAGTGCCCTGCCCTTGTGGATTTTTGCTAGTAATATAAAAAAAAAAAAGTTGTTAAAAGCGAGCTCATAATGAAACCAGTGCCATTTTTTTCTTTTTCCAACTGTTTGCTTACACTGTAGGCTACTCCAGCTATAAATACTGATCAGAGTAGCTGTTATGTAAACCTTGCTGCTGGGCACCACAGGCTTTGTTGTGGATGATTGCTAATACCATCCTCAACAGGTCCTGGGCTCATATCCTCATTAGCAACCTGTGGGAGATATCCTTTCTCCCCATACTCCTCCCTGTCCTGGCAGGTTTCTGACAAAGATTGGGTTGTAAATTCACAACTTCACAGACTCACTCAACAAGTGGTCATTAAGGGAACAAAAATCTTCATTTGGTTTGGCACTGTCCTCCTAATGTTAGCCAATGTTCATTTTGGGGCCCTAAGCGGGATAGGCATCAACCTGGATTTATAGAAACAATTTAGAAATTTCAGTACAGCTCCTGTTCACTAATTTAAGTCAGCCTAGTCACAAAAGACTGGTAGTAGCAGATTACATTACAACAATAGAACAGTTCCTTTAAGCTGAGAGGTTAAGCTTATGTATAGTCTGAACACAAAAAGAACCAAAACATGTGACTTGAAACAGTTGTGCCATTGCTTTGGCCAAGAATACCGTACTGTACTGGAAAATTCTGAGATAAAGTTCAAATTTTTATTTAAAAGTTTAAGAGTCCTGTCAAAGTCTGAATATTTTCACTGGTACTGAAGGCTCAGGAGAAACCATTCCCTGTGGTCTGTGAGAGCTCACCTCAAAATGCAAATTATCAGATTAAAATAACTAAATAATAAATTTACAAATCTATACAATAAGATACATATATATCTTTATGTGCTATACTTACTCATCAAAGTTTGTAACAAAGGTAAAATAATTAAATAAAATATCAGTCTTAATAGTGTTTCCCTAGGTTTATGATGACATCATGACATTCAATAGAACTATAGGTGTGTCAAATAATGGAAAAAACAATGGAATTGCCCCAGATCTTTAATAACTACATCTGAAGCACAAATAAGTGCTGTTAATATAGCTGTGTAATACAGTTAAGCACAACCGTCTTGTTTTAATAATTTGTTTCTGTTCATAAATAAATCGAATTATTTTAAAATACAATAAAGAAGAGAATTCTTCTGGTTTTCGAATATAACTTAATATAAAACAGAGAATCACTAATGTCTTTATGGAATTTCATTAAAAATTATACAAAGGAACAATGATGAATAAAATTATGGGAACACAGGGACGAATTGAACACAACAAGGGACAAACAGAGATAAAATATCAGTCTTAATAGACATGCAGCGACGCCTCCTCCAGAGGGTTCGCAGTGCGCCGGGAGAGAACAAAAGCGTCCTGTTGCTGTCCAAACTAGCACAGCCTTTATCTCCTCCATGGCACCGTGTAAAAGTTTAAGTTTATAAAAGTTATTGCAAGTCCACGGAAAGAGGCCCGGACAGCTGTTAGGCTGGTATAGGACTTGCTTTTGCGAGCGCTTGGCCTCGTCAAACGGACTCTTTAGCAGGCACAGTCTTTAAAAATAAAATACAAAAATAACTTCCGTTGATGGAAGGAACGGAGGCACTGTTCACGGTTGTTCAAGAAGAACTTCTGAGTTCGTATGAACTTAGAGAAACTCCACGTTTAGCACGTGGTATGTGTAAAAGAAAGAAAAAAATGAAAGCTATTGCTAATGCTAAGACAAAGGGGAACTAAACTACGGAACAGGAAGCTAGGTGCGAAGAGGAAGCAGAGAAGAGAGAGCTTTTTGGACGGGTGCCAGCTTTTATCACCTTCGGATGTCTACGCGCTTTTACGGACAAAAGGGGCGTTGCTTTGGGAAGTTTAAATGTTTAAAGGTTTAAACTAAGTTTTAACATTTCTTGCTTTGCAATGTCTTTCATGGTTTTCATAAAACACACAAAACATTTGTACTTGTAAGATTATACAGAGAAAATGCACATAGTATGAATATCGTGGCAACATATTCATTACATCTCAAATAAAAATAAAACATGACCTGTAAACAAAAATGGGATGAGAGCAGTGATTTTGGTCTCGTCACAACTCCACGTCCTGGAAAGCTGAACGATAATTGTTAGCACATTACACAGTATCTTTTATTCAAATTAATACAGAAATGTCTTTTAGATCAAGTCGAGGTCATTAGTCCATTCACCCACCGGAGGGTAGTATGTGATCATACAAAGGCCAGGGGCTCTTGGGGGATCAAACACATCCCGACGTCCTTCAGAATGACTAAGGAAAGTTCTGGGTAAAGCTGAATCTACAAATTTATCTCCAAGAATTTACAGTTATTTGACATGGCGCCCATGTTCTGCCCTGGTCATGAGTCACCTTTGACCTGGTGACTGGTAAACCCAGGTTCCACTTCTTATAAAAGCAAAAACAAAGTCATTAATTACATTTCCTGTCCTTAACAAAACACTTTGGCAGTCTTTTTATCTGAAAGAAAACAGTGTTAACCAAGTCTTCTCCAGGCTTCCTGAGTTTCAGATACAAGCTTGTCTCTGAAGGCCTCTGGCAATGATGAAAGCGACAGAAAAGTTGATCAGTGGGGAATTCGAAGACTGATCTGCTACATACAATACAATAAAAAAAAAAAATGTGTTCCTTTTTTATAGCACATGGGCAATTACATACCAATGATTTATTTTTTAAAGTTACACCTGAAAAATTAAGTTTATTCCATTTATATCACTTATGTCTAACTGTAATGTACATTCAGCTCTAATGCTCTGTCCTTTTCTGCCTCCGCCAAAATAAAGTGGTTTCAGTGGCTGTCGAATGACACGCTTTATTTTCACCGGATCACAGGAAGTGTAAGGTTGCCGTAAACTGTACCTTAATATCAGAGGAACTTGTGTGTATAGTTTTGCCATTGGACGTAAACGAGTTGCTTATTTAAGACATGATGTGAACGTGCAGATGTGTTTATAGTCCGCGACAGAATGGACCATAAACCTGTGGATATTTAATGTTCTTATTATTTATTATAGCCACTTTCATTCACATATCCATTGAGATTTGCACAATGCGCTGTTTGTATCCACATGCCCTGGTTGTATAAACAAAATCCACCCATCCTTTCACACCCGGACCTGATCCTTCAGGGACCCTAGTGTGCGGTCAGGGACGCCCCATTGTGAAAATCTTTTATTTATTTTTTTACCAATGATTTTTTGAACAATTTGCACGCAACATACTTATATTTGTGTATTTTGCATTGCAAAAAAGTGCAATACAGTGCAAAAGAAGCATAACCTTGCTACAAAGGTACATTGGTTTCATATATTGACAGTTTTAATTAACTTTTTATTACATTTACATTTATTCATTTAGCTGACGCTTTTATCCAAAGCAACTTACATTGTTCTAATGTAATTACCAGTGTTACAGCCACTGGAGGCAAGGTGGGTTAAGTGTCTTGCCCAAGGACACAACGACAGTCTGAGCTGTGGGGAGGGCGGGAATCGAACCACCTACCTTCCGGTTGAAGAACGACCGCTCTACCCACTGAGCTACTGCCTTCCATTATTAAGTAAATATCAGCTTAAAAGTAGTAAGTATATATGTATGTATATATATATACCCTTCGGTCAATTAAAGTAATAATAAATAAAAATTCTATGAATGTTAACCAATGAAAGTCAGACATTGACAGTTGCACATATCATTCAGAAATTTAAGACCCATGGGACTGTAGCCAACCTCCCTGGACGTGGCCGCAGGAGGAAAATTGATGACAAATCAAAGAGACGGATAGTCCGAATGGTAACAAAAGAGCCCAGAAAGACTTCTAAAGAGATCCAAGGTGAACTCCATGCTCAAGGAACATCAGTGTCAGATCGCACCATCCGTCGTTGTTTGAGCCAAAGTGGACTACATGGGAGACGACCAAGGAGGACACCATTGTTGAAAACAAATCATAAAAAAGCTAGACTGGAATATGCCAAACTACATGTTGACAAGCCACAAAGCTTCTGGGAGAATGTCCTATGGACAGATGAGACAAAAATGGAACTTTTTGCCAAGGTACATCAGCTCTATGTTAACAGACGGAAAAATGAAGCATATCAAGAAAAGAACACTGTCCCTGCTGTCAAACATGGAGGAGGCTCTGTTATGTTCTGGGACTGCTTTGCTGCATCTGGCACAGGGTGTCTTGAATCTGTGCAGGGTACAATGAAATCTGAAGAATATCAAGGGATTCTAGAGAGAAATGTGCTGGCCAGTGTCAGACAGCTTGGTCTCAGTCGCAGGTCATGGGTCTTGCAACAGGACAATGACCCAAAACACACAGCTAAAAATACACACGAATGGTTAAGAGGAAAACGTTGGACTATTCTAAAGTGGCCTTCTATGAGCCCTGATCTCAATCCTATTGAGCATCTTTGGAAGGAGCTGAAACATGGCGTCTGGAAAAGACACCCTTCAAACCGGGAACAACTGGAGCAGTTTGCTCATGAGGAGTGGGCCAAAATACCTGCTGAGAGGTGCAGACGTCTCATTGACAGTTACAGGAATCGTCTGATTGCAGTGATAGCCTCAAAAGGTTGTGCAAAAAAATATTAAGTTAGGGGTACCAACAATTTTGTCTAGGCCTGTTCCATGAGTTTATTTTTTTAAATAATTCCGTTGAAGCATGGTTGAAAAGCAATGTCTGACTTTGATTGGTTAACATTCATAGAATTTGTATTTATTATTACTTTTGTCAGAATAAAGTTTTTTCTGTGACCATTGTGAGTTTTTCTTTCATTGAACGAAGGGTACCAACAATTTTGTCCACGTCTGTATAAGGCTATATATAGCCTTATGAAGAACACCAGATATCTCGGTGCAGAAAAGTGCAGTACTAGGAACAGCAAAGATACTGCGCAGAACCCTCAAGCTCCCAGGCCTCTGGTAGAGGACCCGAGCTCGAAGGATGAGACCACCTGCGGAGGGTGAAGGACAAAGTTTTTATATATATATATATATATATATATGTTCCCCCATAGACTACTGCAATGCGCTCTATGTGGGAGTTAACCAAATTGGACTTCACCGTTTGCAGCTTGTGCAAAACGCTGCTGCCCGACTGCTAACTAACAGTCGTAAACAAGAGCACATAACACCTGTCCTGTACTCCCTGCACTGGCTCCCTGTCCAGTTTAGAATTAATTTTAAAATCTTAATGTTTGTTTTTAATGCACTCACGGGCCTTGCACCTTCTTATTTGTGTGAGATTCTGACCCCTCACCAACCCAGCAGAGCTCTACGTTCTCCTGGGCAACATCTGCTGAAGGTGCCCCGGTCCCGGTTCAAACAGTGGGGCGATCGTTCTTTTGCAGTGGCCGGTCCTAAACTCTGGAACTCGTTGCCCATTGAGTTACGTTCCATCACTGACCGGCCTCTGTTTAAAGCCAAACTTAAAACCTATTTATTTAAAATGGCTTTTTGCACTTAATGGCTCTGTGACACTGCTCTGTTTTTATTATGTAAATGTGTTTTAAACCTATTTGTAAATATGTTTATTTTTTATTAATGTTGTTAAGCACCTTGGTTCAATCTGTGGTTGTTGGAAGGTGCTATATAAATATTGATTGATTGATTGATTGATTGATTGATTGATTGATTGATTGATTGATTGATTGATTGATAAATGTTCTTCCCTACCAGGTGTAATGTTCTGTGTTGTTTTAAATGAGCAGCTGTTACAGAGACATCCTCATCCTTTTTTAGAGACATTGTTGATTGGATAGCTCGTTGATCCTTTAACTCTTTTGGTTCAGTATGTGTAATCAATTCCGCATCGGGACACCGAACCAGGTTGTGAGGAGTCTGATGAATTAGAACTGGAGAACACGGACCCATTTGTGTGACACCCCCTGGGCTCAGTGATAATGTGATTCAGGAGGTTGTTTGGTTTCTCTGGTGTTGTCAGCTGCCAACAGCCTTCCAGTCTTGATTCTCTTCCCAATATACTGTAGCTCTGCTGGACTTTTGATCCTTGCATCCTTCTTTTAGTTCACCTCCGTTACCTATAAATCAAAGAAAAGAGAATCAATTTCTGTTCCTTATTTGTCAAAATGTATTTCCTCCCACTCTACGAGAAGAGTAGAGTAGCATCTATTTTAATATCCTGATTCACACCAGTACATCATTAAAGTACAAAAAATATTGACCTCATTCATTTAAACTGTTGTCATTCAGTCAGATCTTTTGCTCTTGCTGCTGTGACTTAGATGTGTTGGTCACAGAGATAGGGACCTGCGACATATATGTCTCTGTTTCTGTGTTCTCTCTCTCTCTGACTCTATTACTGTGAATCAGGATAACAAACTATCAACTAGATTTGCTTATTTGGGTTGTTTCCTATTGGTAGATAAAAGGCTAGTTACATTGAATAAGTGGATATTAATTAAGATCAAACACAATAATAAACACTGGTCTCATGTGTTTCCATAAAACAGAAGAACTCTATCCAAACAACTTTCAACTCTTTGTTTAACTGTTACTCTTTCATGCACCCGTTAAATGTATTAACAGTAATTATTAATGTTAGGACCAGATTTGTACCACGAACCTTAAGTTGGACCCCAGCAGCAGAGACTCACAGAAGGCAGCACATGATCCAGAACATTATTTAACCTCTTTGACAAGGGCCTCAAACAGAACACTTGTTTATGTTTATGAAATAATTACTTATTTCTCAGAGATGATTCAGTCGATGATCACTGGTGTAAATCATATCTACAACCTTGAGCCTGTTTGACAATATAAGTAAATCAAAAACATTTCTAACCTACCTGACAACAGTGAGAAAACAGAAGTGACCAATGAGCAGGAGATAAGGTAAACCAAATACATATTTCATTATCATTTCATTTATTTAAATTATTTAAAACAAAGCTTTGTCACTCAAGTTCAAAAATTTGGTAAATTACTGTCCTCTTTAACAAATATGAACCAACAAATAATTATAGAAGCATCATCATGAAGGCTTCTTGTTGCAGCCTCTCTCCATGATCAGAGTCACTCCAATCACATGTTCCTATCCTTTCTTTATTTAACCCAGATCAATGTCGTCAAATATTCTACAATACCCCAATAATACAGACTACATCCTACCTGCCAGATATCTGATCTCTCTTAAACTAAATATTTTTATTTATAATAACCTATTCTTTTATCATACACTCAATACACTGTTCCTTAAGAAAGAAGACAACGTTAACTAAACACAGACTCTTACTCACAAAATAACAGCCAAAACATCTGCACTCTCAACATTATGGCCACAAAACTCATCTAGATGTATTGTATTATCAATAATGAGACAGATTGTTAGAACACTTATTCATTTCTTATCCTGCTAAAAATATTTATTCAAAGTTTATCATAGTATCATAGTAACGTCGTGCCTTTTTATGTGATGTTACTGAGAACACCTGTTTACATTAAACCACTTTGACATGATTATTACACTTCAGTAAGGTTTGTTTAAATAACAATAGTATATTACTGTTACTTTGTTCACTAATCGAGGTCAGAGCACATCTCCTGCTGGTGCTGAGAAAAGTCATGAGAACACAGATGGCATTTTAGGGAAATCCTTCATTGATGATGTACTTCCTAAATTGTTCAAAAGTCTATTATATTTAAACATATTTGGGCAAAAGCTCATCTTAGTCTTACGATTCAATACATAACAAACCAGTTTAATTCCTTGAAGTCTCCTGTTCAGACTTATAATTAAATTATGGTTTTATTTCACAACTTATGTTTTATTAAAGTTCAGATTTAAATAATAATTGTGGTGACTTATTAGAAAAATGTCCAACTTGCTGTTGCTATAAAGGTTACCGACTATTAGCCTTTATCAAACTGCTGACAGAAACAATCATCATCATTATGCCTCATCAAAACGTAGTTGATGATATGTAGTCGTGTTGTCCCACTGTGTCAGTTACTCGGATAAGAAAAGTTAACATCTGTCAAACCTTTTTCTAACCATAAAACCATATGACTGCTCATGGATGCTCTAGCTTTCTTTACTCTGAGCTTCTTAGCTTAAGACCTCTGTCATTTCCACAGCTCTTTTTAGCTCTCTCATTCACCCATAAACATTTAACTCCGCTCTAATGCATTACCACATTTTGATTTTATCAAAAATAAAAAATGCAATATTAATTCTTCTGACTCACCGTATTACTCTCAATGTAGTTAGGAAATATGTAATTTAAAAGAAGAATGAATGTACCAATTTTTTTGTTGTTACCAGATTATCAGTAGTTTCTTTCTTTGTCCTTCGTCCTTTGTTCTTCGCCCTGTGTCCTTGTTGGTTCCAGCTGAAAAAACCCTGCCTATATCCCACAACAAATCATTACATAATCATTTTGTTTATTTCATCCTCGTTGATTGTTCAGCAATGCCTGTAATGGACAAAATTATTATTGTTATAAAAAGGATTTGTAAAAACATACTGAGAGAACAACCACTTCTTCATGTAAGGATGTATACATGAGCTGGTATCATCTTCTGTAAGTAATAAAAGTAGTTAACTCACTCAGACAACAGACACATAATGTTAGTTTAAAGTCAAGTCCATTTTTGTTAGTGTAGTCAAAGTCACTTAAGCCAGGCCTTTTGCAATTTAAGATGACGTCATCATAATTTTGTTCTTATAGAACTTTGGAAATGCTTGGTTGGCAGGTTCTATATTTGGGCACAGGATGTTACCCTGTCTGTGACACAGCTCCCACAAAGATCACTCTTGTACCAATTGTAATTTCTTTATATTGTGACCTGTAGAGAAAAAAAAACTTGGAGGCTAATGCAGGCCTGAATAAAAACAAAAATAAAAGGTTACAAATATTAAATTCAGTTAATTTGCTGCAATGGATCTCTAAGCCACTTTAAAAGTAGAAACAAGCATTTAACCTTTAGTTTCTCTGGGCCTTCCTAAACGTGCCCATCATCATGCAGGATATTTCTATTTCTAAACTCACATTCAGCATGCATGTGGTTAAATCTCTCTGAAACATGAATGATCATGTGATCATATGATACTATTATATTTAACATGATCAATATCCCCATCAATCTATCAATTACAATTGCCCGCTAACATTTATTTGAGATAAAAGATTAAGTGGTATTGTTACAGTTACCACCTCATGCTGTGTTTGTTTCTCTACTGTGTGTCTCTAGTGTGTGCGCATGTGTGTCAAACCCCTCCGCTCGTTGCCAGATGTGTTGATTTTGCCAAAGAGTTCTCAAAGACAGTCTTTGTTTGTTTGAAAGTCACTGATGTTCTCCTCCTTCAAACAGCTGGTGGTCTTATGTCATCAAATGTTCCTTGTCTTTGTCTTTGTCTTCTCCTTCTTCTTGTCCTTAACTCCACTTGTTACGTAGGGAGTGTGTTCTTCTGTGTCTGTGTGCACTGCAAAGCACAAGTATATAGTTCCATTTGTTCAGGCATACTCATCTTTTGATGAAGCCACTTGGTCCTCTTACTTTTTCAGGCTGTGTCTGCAGTTCCCAATGTCCCTTGGGGTTGCTTTCTGCTTTGGCCCCTCCCTCTGATCTCGTTCTCTGGTTTCAGGCCTGTAACTGACATGGAGGAGGGGGAGAGATATGTAACTCATAAGAGACGTGTTAGATCTGTTATGTATGCATTGTGTCTGTGTCCATATCTAAATTATCATGTCAGCAATGTCTCTAATCATCTAAACATCATATGCTATATAAGCTCTTCAGTTTGAACAAATCAAAAACAAAAACAAAACAAAAACTTCTCCACATGTCTGATTGCTTTGTACCAAAATGTTAAACAATAGTCTATAAACACTGGCTCGAGCCTCGGGCGGTATATGTCATCCTTTAAGTTACAGATTTTATCTTTGCCTAGTGCTAATTTTTTTTTTTTTTATGAAACATACATATTTTTATTCTACACACGTGGACAAATTGTTGGTACCCTTCGGTCAATGAAAGAAAAACTCACAATGGTCACAGAAAAAACTTTATTCTGACAAAAGTAATAATAAATAAATGAATGTTAACTATGAATGTTAACCAATGAAAGTCAGACATTGCTTTTCAACCATGCTGTTAACATTCTACTGTTAACATTCATAGAATTTTTATTTATTATTACTTTTGTCAGAATAAAGTTTTTTCTGTGACCATTGTGAGTTTTTCTTTCATTGACCGAAGTGTACCAACAATTTTGTCCACGTGTGTATTCATACAAAGAGACATCTAAACTAATCCTCTGACTAATCATTACTTATTAATCAACATTATATCAACAGGGTTTTAGTTTAGTTTCTGTTTCTTACTTGTTACTTTTCTATTCCACTTGGGAAATACTCTCTAGACTCAACTTTCATGTTGGTACATCACTACATCGCTAAATTATAACCCCTTGTTGATAATAGCATTCACTAAACACATATTTACAAGTATACATACCAACCTGAATGAACCAGACCGCTCCAGCCTTGAATACTTTTATAGCACCCAATATGTGCTTTCCTAATGATTCCAATACAAAAATAATTTTGACGCTTATATTACTTTCCTAAGAACAGTCTTCAATGGGTCAGCCTTTATTCCCTCGGTCTCCTCTTATACACTTCGCCAGATCTCCTTTTGATCTGTGCCTACGTAGGGTTTTTCTTAACTCCTCGAGAAAGTCCCCAAAAAAGCCCTCTAACAGGGTGCAGAGCTTGAGGTAGATCAGAGAAACTTTTTTTTAGGCCAAAAAAAAAAGTTTCTCTGATCTTTTTGAATCTGCACCCCGTTAGAGGGCTTTGAGATTAAGACAGAAATCCAGGTTTGGTGGCCCTGACCCTTTAGAGGGCCGAGATATGGACATCCCAACTAACATTTATTCAATGTAACAAAATAGTATGTTCCTGTACAGTGTAATTTTGAATCAGGACTCGATTTACCCCACTCAGGGGGCTTGCTGACACCATTGGGAGTTTTCTACAAAGGTCCCAGGGGCCCCAAATTTTGCACGCTAGCCCAGAACGACACATCGAAGGCAGCTGGCTCTAGAGGGAAGAGAAAAAAAGTTTGACTCAACAGATATCTCTCCTCTTTTGGGCCTTTAGCTAGTACCCTTAGTTAACCTTTTGTACGTGAACACACTACAGACATTACATTGAAATAATGGGCTATTTGGAGTTTTCTACAAAGGTCCCAGGGGCCCCAAATTTTGCACGCTGGCTCCAGGGCCCCCCCTGAATAACACATTGAAGGCGGCTGGCTCTAGAGTGAAGGGAAGAAAAATGATGACTCAAAAGATATCTCTCTTTTTGGGCCTTTAGTGCATACCCTTTTTTGACCTTTTGACCCCTTACCAATGTCGTAGCCTCACCAAACTTTACCACACGCTTCCACACACTGTGACCAAAAAAAGGAGACCACATTTTAATCGATCGGACCTCGGGAAGTGACCGCCAGTGCTCCACTAGGGCGAATACATTGAGATATTGGGTAGGTGGGAATCCCAAATTTTTTACCCTGGCTCCTGGAGCATCCCTGAATCAAATATCCAAAGTGTAAGGCTCTTGAACAAAGGGAAAAAAAATATGATCAAAAAGATACCGTTCTTTTTAGGGCCTTTATCTAGTACCCTTAGTTGACCTTTTGACCCCTTAACAATGTTGTAGCCTCTCCAAACTTCACCACCCCCTTACACGTTCTGTGATGAGAAAAAAGAGTCCACTCCCGAGACAATCGAACCTTCCTAGGTGCCGTACGTGAACACACTACAGACAATACATTGAAATAATGGGCTATTTGGAGTTTTCTACAAAAGTCCCAGGGGCCCCAAATTTTGCAGGCGGCTGGCTCTAGAGTGAAGGGCAGAAAAATGATGACTCAAAAGATATCTCTCCTTTTCGGGCCTTTAGCGCATACCCTTTTTGACCTTTTGACCCCTTCACAATGTCGTAGCCTCTCCAAACCCGCTTCCACGTACCGTGGCGATCAAAATGAGTCTACTCCCGAGTCAATCGGGCCTTTCTAAGCGCCGTACGTGAACATACTACATAAAATACATTGAAATAATGGGCAACTTGGATTTGTTCTGAAAGGCCCGTTGTGGTCCAAAATCGAACTGGGAGCTTGAAAAAAAAGTGGGGAAGTGGACACATAGTGGGTTCCTGGCTGGTGGGTGTGGCTTAGGAGTTGTCAGCAGTGGTCACCGACACTTTTCCAGAAATAGTGGGGAAGTGGACACATAGTGGATTCCTGGGAGGTGGGCATGGCTTAGGGGTGGTCGGCAGTGGTCTTCGACACGTTTCCCCAAAATAGTGGGGAAGTGGACACATAGGGGGTTTGTAGGATGTGGGCCTGGCTTAGGAGTGGTCAAGGGTCTGGGTGACTGACCAAGGTTCCTAGCTGTTGCGTGAGCAAACCTAGAGGTGTCCAGGAACCATCTTTGCCCGGAGGAATCGTGTTTTGGGGTCAAAAAGAGCGGGGATTCGCAAATTTTACAAATCCGAATTAACTTGGTAGGCATTTTGGATCCCTTTTCGCCCTACGATCCCTTCGGGTGACTATTTTGACTCTGGCAATTTATTTAAATGGGCTTTTTTCCACGAACACACTAAAAGCACTTCCTAGAAATGTCTTTCTAGAGTATTCGCTATTAGCCAGCTGCGAATCGGCATATGGATTTCACCGTTATGTTAGGTTAGCGCATCCTATAGATAGATATATTGTAGTGGTCCCCTTTCGGACACTACTCTCGGGGAGACCCTTGCAAATAAAACTATCAGGGAAACCACAGCAAAATAAAACTATCAATCTCACTTTAAGTGATTTTCTTTGACCAATTTATCCTCACTTTATGTTGTTATTCTAGGTCTTGATAATAGTCCATCACTTACTCAAGGAAACCCAATTAAATTAAATTAATTCAATTAAAACTCTCAGGGAAACCCCCGCAAATAAAACAAAAACAAGCGCGTGTCTCCAGCGAACGCATAAAGCCCTGCCGGAATGGTCCCAGCCACTCCTCCGAGGAGAATATCCCACATCAGACCTAGTCTGTGCATATTTATGGTTCACAAAAAAAATAAAAACATCTAAATTCTGCCACCAGCTAGTATCCCAGTAAACTGCTGCAAAAAGACTTCAATACACATTAACAGCTTGTTCACAAGCTGACATTTCCCTCTTTATCAATTGTCTATGAAGCCACAATTTAAATTATTAAAGAAACAATCACATCTAAGACCTCTAAGTCATCTAAGATAATAGGAAAACCACTGCCTTCAGTAGATTCCCTCTATAAATGTCGGACTGTAAAGCGGGCAAAGAAAATCATCTCTGACCCCCTACATCCAGCGAACCACCTTTTTCAGCTTCTTCCCTCACGTAGGCGCTACAGGTCACTCTCTACCAAGACCAAACGCCTCACAAACAGCTTTTTCCCCACAGCTATCAGGACTCTGAACTACTCTCTTATAGTCTAGTTTTTCCTCTTATATACTATGCATGGTCATGTAACCACTGTATCTTGTATTGCTGCATGTCTGTGACGTATATTGTCTATTTGTTGTTTGTAAATGTACGATGATGCAGAGCTTAAAACATACTGTACCGAAAACAAATTCAACCGGCATTGTCGTGTGGCTAAATAAACAATCTAATCTAATCTAATCTCTCAGCTTACATGTACACAACAGAAATAATCCTCCTACCAGTGTAATTACGTGCTGATCCAATCCTCGTCGCCATATTGTAGTCAAGCAGAGAGAAGCGAAAAATTTATCAAGGCAGTTAGATTGGTTTATTCAGGTTTTTTCCGGTTCGGGTTCAGAAACCGACATGCAGAGTCTGACTCTGAGTACAAAAAGACAAGCCCTTAAATACCTCCTAACAAACAACATCAGTTTTACATAATTTTCATCTTTATCTTGAGACATAGAGGGGATCCCTGTTTCCATTAAACCTGAACTAACATATACAACCATATAAGATTGTTTATATTACTGGGGAGGTAAACTGACATGTTTATAATCTTTTCCCAATGAGTGCTAGAGGTCTTGCTTCCTGGGATCACATACCATTACCTCTTTCCTACACACAAAACTACCACAAAGAGAAGATCCCATGTAGTAAGATCAAACATTAAGCATGCATTTACTAATAACATAAAAATTACAGGATATCAGTTCCACTCAAAACCCAATGATGTCCAACTCCCTTTGTATTTCACCCCACTGTTTTTTGGTTATTGTCTTTTAGCTTTCTGAGAATGAAGAAGATGATGCCAAGAAAATAAATGACAACAAAAGCGACACACAGGACTCTGGAATACCTTCTGAAATAAAGGATACAGGTAATTGAGAGTATTATTAATTTGATAGGAACAGTGCATGTTGATGAACACACACGACCCACATCCCAGATTGTAACCGTAGGCTAATTTCCATCGGTTGTCCCAACATTCTCACTCTTTCATACACCAGTGCTGTGTTACTGGAGGCAAGGAAGGTTAAGTGTCTTGCCCAAGGACCCAACAACAGTTTGAACCCGGGTGAATGGGAATCAAATTGTCTGGTCGTCCTATTGAGACTAGAGGAAGAAAACCTGTCAGTGACCGTGTTTAGTTTACGCAGTCAATGGCCATAGTAACTGATTCAGACTTTCTAGCAAAGACTCCCTGCAAAACTAAAAAAACCTTTTTCTAACTTTTACAGATTTAACATACTCTGAGCTTTATTAAACTTTTTAGAAATTATGTTCATAAATCATTCCATGGTTAGGAGACTATTTACAGCATTTGACATTACCATTGGTGATAGTACCAACCACTGTGCAGCTAGGATAGATCACTCAACAGGACCTTGTTGTGGGGAAATGTGAGTGATTGTTGAGCCAGCTAATTTTAACTCTTTTGATATAACTATAATACTTTTATACTGCACTAGTGAGGACACTTTATGATATTTTGCAATGTCATGTCACACATAGATCCTAAAGACGTACTATATTAAAACACAGAGGGGAAATTCACTTGTACAGCAACTATTAGACAGGTAAAGTGCAAAAAAATAAAAGAAATGTGCGCATGCAATAGAATAAACAAATGTATTCAAAGTCTCAGCAGCATTTTAAATGGAATAAAATGTGAAGGTTAAAATAAACAAAAGCTATCTTTATTTACAAAGTAAAGTAGGGAGAAAAAAATATACATTGCAGAGTATTCTTGGTTATTGTAGGTTATAAAGTGTTACTGCAGTAGGTAGGAAGGATCTGCGGTAGGACTCTTTCCTGCACTGAGGGTGTCTCCATCTGCCGCTGAAGGAGCTGCTCAAAGCTTTCCAAGCCTAATAAAGGGGGTGAGAGCTGTTGTCTTTGATGGATGTCAGTTTGGCCAACATCATCCTCTCACCCACCTCCTCAATTCCAGCTGGCAGCTCAGGACCAGCTTGTTGAGTCTCTTCCTGTCCTAGTCTGTGCTGCCCGCCCTTCAGTAGACCACAGCGTAGTGGAGGCTACCACAGAGTTCTAATAAGTACTTAACCGAGGCCTGCACACTCTAAAGGATCTCAGTCTCCTCAGAAGGTGGAGGCGACTCTGGCCCTTCTTGTACAGGGCGTTGGTGTTGTCGGACCAGTCCAGTTTGTTGTTCAGGTGAAAACCCAAGTGCTTGAAACCGTCCACCATCTCAATGTCCGAGCCCTGGATGTTCACCTGTGTGTGGGGGGGATGTCCTTCTCCTGAAGTTGATCACCATCTCCTTGGTCTTGCTGGTGTTTAGCTGCAGGTGGTTGAGCCCACACCAACAATAAAGTCTATGATGTCCGACCTGTACTCCAGGTCAATCCCCTCAGACACACAGCAAACAAAGTCTGAAGTGTAGACTGTGGATTTGTATTTGAGTTCTGTCACCTGATAGAAAAGCCCTCTTCTTCTTCTCAAACTGCAGGGCATTAAGCTCAGGGGTCACCAAAGACTTGTTGTTGGAGAAACACTGCACCTTCTGGGTTGGCACAGTGTTCTGCACACAGAAGTTGATGTAGAAACATTGTGTGTTAGGCCGTCAATGTCCTGTCCATAAGAGCTGTAAAGTGTATCCCAGCTGGTGGTCTGGAAACAGTCCCTCAGCCTCTCACTGGCCTCATCAGTCCACACTTTCACAGACTTTTTCTGCAGGCTATTTTCTTACCCCTTTATATCAAATTAACAATATTGTGTTTCTTGTCCTTGTGTTTCTTAGGCAGGATTGCGGATATTAATAAAAAGGTAAGAGACAACAAAATAAAATAATATACTGACTAAAAAGTGCTGTATTTAGAGATACTTCACTTCTCATAACTTTTTTTTACAATTGCTACAGTAGTTTAATTTCTCACAGATAACTACCATGGAGCAGCAGCATCATGAAGAAACTGAAAAGCTGTTGAGCAGACTCCACCTCCAGGACAGATATGAGCAAAAACTGACCTCAGCTGAGATTCTTCTGTTAGGTTCACCTCTAAAACGTGACCAAGACATTTGTGAAAGTGACCTCTCCTTTGTTTATCTTCAGAGAATAATGATGTTAGACTACAGGGCCAGATATGTTCAGGTCAAACAGGAACAGTTTAATGAAGGTCATAGAAAAGATAACAGTGGTGATGAGGAAACAGATGATGATGACTTGATTGGTTTGGCTGGCACCAGTGTGAACAGTGTAGATACGTCCCAACAGAATAACATACATCCTTTAGACGTCCAGATGGCAGTGTTTCACTGCTCAGACAGTTTTCTAAAGCAGACAATGGTAACAAAACTATCACAGTGTCAGTACGCCTTACCTCTGCTGGTGCCTGACCCTGTCACTCTGGACATTGAATGTCCTCTGTGGACCTTCAGACAAATAAAAAAAACCTGGAAGATAACTGAAACCAAAGATAACTCAGAGGTCCTCACCTTGAAGTCAATGCCCGTCTGCAAAGCAGAGACACCTCTGGTGTTTTGTTTCCGTCTGGGCTCTCTGTCTGTGTCCAAATCTCAGCTGATGAACTCTTTGATCAACGACCGCCACAACACCTTCTTCCACAAAAACTGTCCAGGCAGCACAAAAACCCACCTTCTGTTTGACGGTGTAGCAGAGATAGCCTGGTACTGCCCTGCTGGGAAACCCACTGATACCTTTAATGACTGTGTTGCCTTTTGTAATCTTCACGGTGATGGTCTGAATCATGAAAAACAGCTCAATATACTGATGGAAAAGTCCTCAGTCAATGTAGTTCTTGTCCCAACACTGGACAGAAAACATGAGATTGCTGCAGTGATCTTAGCTCAAATTAAGCCCTTTATGACGTCTCAGACACCTCTCATTGTTCTCATCAAAGACTTTGATGGTAGTGCAGAAAAAATAAAGAATGAAAAATACAGAGTTGGTCTCAAAGACAGAAGCCAGTCAGATGTTTCTGAAGAACTGAAAATAATCATTAGAGAAACGTTATCTGGTCCACACAAGTCCTTTCAGCTTGAAACAATGTCTGAGACTGGAATCAGAGTGGATGAAGATGATACCCACTGCCAACAAGGGCTGTCTGCTGCTGAGAAAATTATGGAGATAATTAAAAGTGTGAATGTTTCAAGTATTAAAAACAAGTTTCTTCCCTGCCAAGGCCAACCGTGGCATGACTGGTGCAGAATAAACAAAGAGCAGTATTGCCTCAAAGGACATGTTGAGAAGGAGAAATGTAAAAAGCAGAATGAGTTACATAAACTAAGAGAAGATCAGTGCATAGCTTCCTCTAGTGACCTGATAATGTCCTTTGTCAATTCCCTGTCATCTTTGCCTTCAACAGAGAGAGAGTTTTTCCTGAAATGGACCCAGATATTACTTGATGCTCATGCCACAGATTACCTTTCTTTAACTCTCCAGAACTATGATCAGAAGTGTTCTGAGGTGTTGGACTCAAAAAAGAAACATAAACAATCCAAAAGTTAAAAACAAACAGGTGGATCTTGCAGAACTATCAAAAAACCTTCGGTCAGAGACATGTGGCTTGGAGCATATCTTCAGAGAAATGGTTCAGATCTATGAAGCCCATAAGTCTCTAGAGAAACCACCAAAGAGTGACCAGACTGACTGGTCTAAGTACCCTGAGCTGGCTGCAGAGCTGATGATATCAGGACACCCAATGGAGCTGATGGATGGAGATGCAGGCCATGTCCCCTTAACTTGGATCTCTAGTCTTATAGACGAGGTTATCAAGAAACTCGGGGACAAGAGAGTGTTTGTTCTGTCAGTTTTAGAGATACAGAGCAGTGGGAAGTCCACTATGCTGAATGCCATGTTTGGTCTCCAGTTTGCAGTCAGTGCAGGCAGATGCACCAGAGGGGCCTTCATGCAGCTGGTCAAACTGTCAGAAGACATGAAGACAGATTTTAAGTGGGACTACATCCTTGTGGTGGACACTGAGGGGCTGCGAGGTCAGGAATTGCAAGATAACACCACCATTCACCACGACAACGAGCTGGCAACACTTGTGGTTGGTTTGGGAAACATGACTCTGGTCAACATCTTTGGAGAGAATCCCTCTGAGATGCAAGACATTCTGCAGATTTTGGTTCAAGCTTTTATGAGGATGAAAAAAGTCAAACTTTCCGTAAGTTGTGTGTTTGTTCATCCGAATGTCACAGATGTTGCCGCTGTGGAAAAAAACCTGGATGAAAAAAGAAAACTGCAGGATAAACTAGACCAGATAGTCCAACTAGCTGCCAAAGAGGAAATATTTGATGCTGATAGTTTCAGTGATGTCATTGAGTTTGATGTACAAACAGATGTGAAGTACTTTGCTCAGCTGTGGGAGGGAGAGCCACCTATGGCTCCTCCAAATCCAGGTTACAGTGAAAGTGTCCAAGATCTGAAGAGCTTCATCCTCTCCAAAGCTTCAAAGTCCTCTGGAGTGACTCTCTCTGAGTTCAAAACCAAAGTTCAGGATCTCTGGAATGCCTTGATAAATGAAAACTTTGTGTTCAGTTTCAAAAACACACTTGAGATTGCTGTTTACAGAAAACTTGAAATTGAGTTTGGGAATTGGACATGGGCCCTGAGGAAAGAGATGTTGACCATTGAAAACAACCTTTATACCAGAATTGAAAATGGATCACTACTCCAGGTCGATTTGAATTATCTCTATGGAAAAATTAACCAAAAACATGAAGAAATAAAAGATTTAGTTGCTCTGTACTTTGATAATGACAATTACAAGGAAATGTTGGTTCAGTGGAGTGACCAACATGAACTCAAGATTCAGGAATTTCTCGATGAGCTGGTTGAAGGACTTGACAGAAAACTGAACAATGTTATTGAACAGAAGAAAACTGGTAAAAAGCTGGATGAGAAGAAGACAATGTTAGAGGACAAGCTTCTGCAAAAAATCAAAGAGCTTGCTCATCAGCTGAAAGACAAAGCAAAAGATGAAGAGGAACTCAAAAAACAGTTCAATTCCGTTTGGGAAGGCCTGGTCACTGAACTGACACATGAAATAAAACCTAATGAGAAAATCAGATTAGAGCAGAAAGTGTTCAAAGTCCTCCATCAACTCGGTATTGAATTGTCTGTAGTTGTTGAATCTAAAAAAGTAAACAAATACATGGATCTGTCAGTGCATAGAGATTATTCTGTCTATGTAGGCCAGAGGCGCCACCGCCCTAAACAGCAAACGCATCAAGATAAAGTCAAAGAGAAAGATGGCGAATGGTATGAAACTTTTACTGACAAGGGGGGTAGAGTAATACATTTCCTCACTGGTCGTCTTCCAGATAAGGAACAAAAGCAGATCAGAGATCTCATCCACACTATTGAAAATCAGTCTGTAGAGCTGATTAAAAGCAAACCTGTGGCAACAAGAGGCTACAGTTCTGCTTACCTGCAAGATGTGGCACTAAATGTAATGACAAATATTGGAGATTTTGAATCAAATTGGAAATACTCTCTGAGGAAGGAGTTTACAGTGGATCTTTTACTGTATGTGTTTAACAGAACAGAGAAGTGGCTTTTAGAGTCTCATATGCAGTTCATAAAAAACAATGATGCTCACACATTTTTGAAAAGTAAGAAAGGTGACTATTACAGCATCTTCAGGAGCTTCTGCAAAGGAAGTTCCTCTGCCTCATCTGCTGTTGTACTTGCAGAACTGATCTGTGAAAAACTGAAGGCTTCTATGACTGAGGCTGTGTGTAACAAAACTGCCATCGACATCGCTGCAGACATGAGGTGTAGTGTCCAAGCATTCAGTGGGAACAGACTGAACTTAGAGAAACATGTGTTAAAGTCTCTGGCAGAGAAGAAGGACTTTAAAGAATATATCAGTTACATCTGTGACCCAAAGACATACGTCGAGAGTTTCATTAAAGAGGAAGTACAACATCACTTAGACACAGATTACAAAGAAAAGTCAGTGAGTTTTCTCTCAAAGAATGTTGACAACATCATTAAACTGATAAAACAGGCTTTATATGATGCATCAGAAAAGACCAAAACACAGAACGGAGACATAAACATGTGGCTGCAAGAGTTTTCAGAACTGATAAAAGACAAGCTAACATTTAAAGCAGTTTCTTCTAAAAACTTCAGTGATGTTAACACTTTTGACTTCCTGAGAGAAGAAATAGAGAAAGACCTTGTCTCCATCTGTAAAGATCTCAAAAGTCTCTCACTGGATAAGATGAAAGAGTTCAGGGTGCAGCCAGACCAAAGTCTCATTGATCATCATTGTAACTGCTGCTGGGAAACATGTCCCTTCTGTAGAGCTGTTTGTACCAACACTGTCAAAGGTCACGAGGGGGATCATAGCGTGCCTTTCCATCAATCTCCTGCAGTCAATGGCTTGCAATACAAGAGCTTAAAGGACTTATGTTTGTCATTCTGCACAACAAAAGTAGCGAGCAATGAATCTTTTAAGTCTGATAATTTAAACAGAAAAGTGCCTTTTAAACAATATCGAACTGCTGGGGATAAATATAAAAACTGGAGCATCATCCCTGATCAATCTGAACCTGCATACTGGAAATGGGTGGTGTGTAAATTTGAAAAGGACATAGAAAAGCACTATGACTTAAAATTTACAGGCCATGGAAAAATTCCTGGTGACTGGAGAAAGATCACGGATCATGAAGCTATTCAAAGCCTAGAAGAAAGGGAATGTAAACAGACAGAACCTGATTTTTCTTGTCTTGAAAGCAAACTAGAACAGGAATGAGGTTAAAAAGAATTAAATAGAAAAAAGAAAAACGTAGTGAAACGCACAAATATTATAAAATTTTAATATATACAAATATTGGCAATGCATTTATGTGATGATTAACAAGGCAGAGATGTCTAACCCTGAAATTTAGTCACAAACTATTGTTAGCTCTGAACTATAGTTTGATAGAACAAAGTACTTGTGAGGAATGAGTTAGAATTTCTTTTTTTTTTTTTTAACTGTGACGGGTGAAAATTGAAAGTGTGAGAGAAGAAGCTTTAAGGAAGCACAGCATTATTTATTTTTTACAGTTTAAAAAAAAAACTTGCTGTTGAAAATGAATTGAAAGACATATAACATGTGACTTCATATGTCTGTGAAGGTTCTCAGTCCTTCACAGACACATTTTTATGTGACTTCATAAGACTCTTCATTATTATTATTAACTAAATTGTAAATATAAAGAAAGGAATACCCAGTGAGTTTATGTAGCTGTGCTTATGCTTCTTATATCATTCTATCACAATGCAATGTCAAATGTATGTGTGTGGGTTTATATATTTTTGTTGACAATGTAGATTTATGAAAGTAATAATGATCAGGGCATAAAGTTTGGGTCTTTTCAGTCATTAATGTCAGATATTGTTCTTTCATTTATTATCATCCATCTTGAAACGTAATATAATAACTGCAGAGACATTATATTGTATCTAATCATATAAATGTAACAAAGGCAAGTTTACAACTGTAATGAGACACAGGGCAATAGCTGTGTCAGTCTTACTCTTATACAGTTATGATATTAGTAATCTTCATATATTTGTATAAAAGAAAATGCAGCATTTTGTGTCTTAAACATCCTGAAACAGATCCTGAAGGACGTCAGCTGAAGTCTCCTCTGATTCTCACAAAGTGGATGACGTTCATGTCCACACAATCAGGGAATTGCACTTATTGTCCACCATGTCATGTCAACAAGTCTCCACTTTACTTCAATGGATCATTAACAAATACATATTTGTTTTTAGCAGAAAATATTAAGTTAAATATACATTTGCAAAAACAATGGGCCTAATTCATGATCATCTTCTGGTAACTTCTCAAATGATCCACTAAGGAAGATTTCTTAGAGGAGTGTATGTGATAAATATTATCCTCTGCAAACGCAGCACACGCTCCAGTTGTCCATAATTATCAGAGGCAAAAGTGATTAATATAAAACAAAATCAGACAATACTGGACACATTTCAAATACAGAAAGAGAGAAAGAGAGTTCTTCTAACCTATATATGCATCAGCAACCGCCTGATGTGCAGGATTATCGCCGGTTGTGTCTGTAAGCCTGTACAGTCAATTAAATGAGAAGGTTTTAGGATCAAAACTGCGCTGTTTTGTGACGTGACGTGATGTGTGCTCGTTTACCTGGTTCTCACTTCCTGATTTGCCGCAATAACTAAACTAAGCAACACTAGCGGCAAAGTTTAAAATGAATCTTGTGAACACAGGGAAGAGACAGGCCTCCAGCGCACTCGAATCTAGCAGATTCTTATTTGTTTGTTGTTTGTTCGTGCTCGTACAAGCGTGTGCAAAGTGAACACACAGAACACTGGATGCAGTACCGCTAACACCAGAGGTGGCACACTAGTGCTCTGGATCTTTTGTAATGCACCTTTAAGAAACACATTCTATTTAGTGCTGTAACAAAAAGATAGTCAGAAAAATAGCTACATGTGAGAGATTTAGGGGAAATGGCACCACTGATAAAAATTATTAAGATGGCTTTATTTTAAATCAGAGACAAACAGAAATCGAGACACAAGACACTGTCCATTTGGAAAAAGACTTAGACTTAACCTTCATGTCTCCAAATCTGGAAGTAGGCATACTTCCTTTTATTTTTATTTCTGAGATCTGAAACATTAAAATACATTTATGGACTGTCCTTTTTATTTATTTATTTTTTGCAGCAAATAAAAATAAAATACTTGCAATACAATACTAGCACTGATAGAGTTATGGTCAAATGGCGCATGTGTGTTCCACAACATCGCATTGGAACACAGTCCAATGGAACATCTGACACAAGAACACGTATGACATGTTTTTGATTGTCATGATGTCATCTCCAGCCGGGTCTTTAGGTTTGTCAGTGTGCTCATAACCCAAAAAGCCAAAGCATAACCTTGATCCCCAATGAAGCAGGTATTTAAGCCATGAGTCTCAAGCAGCTCTGTGACTCATAACATTAAACTATTTAAATAAAATAGTGTCATATGTACACCCAGAAATTTAGTGCTTCTCACCCTTTCCACGGTCACACCGTTGATGGTCAGAGGAGTGTGCTGGGTGTGCATTCTCCTGAAGTCAACAACCATCTCCTTCGTCTTCTCCACGTTCAGAGAGAGATTATTGTCACCGCACCACCTGGCCAGGCGGCTCACCTCGCTCCTGAAGTTTGTCTCATCATCGTTGTTAATGAGACCAACTACAGTCGTGTCGTCCGCAAACCTGTTGATTTGATTGCTGTTGTGTATGGGTGTACAGTCATATGTTAGCAGAGTGAAGAGGAGGGGGCTCAACATACATCCCTGAGGGGCTCCAGTGTTCATAATGATGGAGCTGGATATGTTACTGCTGACCCGAACTGCCTGAGGTCTTCCCGTCAGGAAGTCCAGCAACCAGTTGCACAGCGATGTGCTGAGTCCCAGCTGTGACAATTTATGAGTGAGCTGTAAAAGGATGATTGTATTGAATGCTGAACTTAAGTCTATGAACAGCATTCTCACATAAGTGTCCTTATTTTTTAGGTGTGTAAGTGCCGAATGGACAGTAGTGGCGATGGCGTCATCGGTCGAGCGTTTAGACCAATATGCAAATTGGTAGGGGTCCATGGAGGGGACATCTCTCCTTTTTTCAAAAGAAAAAAACACAAAATTTGAATTTCAGAAATGAGGAACAAAGAACAAAGAACACTGACAATTGATTGGTTGATTTGCGGAAACAGGCCAATTAGGATGCTCTCTGTCTTACACGCACACTAGCACACACACGCAAGGTCTCTCGCTCCCTCTTCCTCTCTCCCGTGCGCACGCTACACGATTTGAAACACTCTCGCATGTGTGCTCTTGCTCGCTCGCTCTAGACTCCGGGAGATTTTAACTAATTTGCGGGCATCAGGGAGCCGCTATCAAAATGCGGGAGACTCCCGCAACTCTTGGGAGACTTGGGATGTCTGGAAATGTAATGTCAGATATTGGCTCATTTTGGATTTCATGAGAGCTACACATTCCAAAAAGGTTGGAACAGGTAGCAATAAGAGGCCGGAAAAGTAAATATTCATATAAGGAACAGCTGGAGGACCATTTTGCAACTTATTAGGTCAATTGTCGACATGCTTGGGAATAAAAGGAGCCTCTCAGAGTGGCAGTGTCTCTCACAAGTTAAGATGGGCATTCCCCCAATGCTGTGGCAAATATTGTGGAGCAATATCAGAAAGGAGTTTCTCAAAGAAAAAAAGTTATCATGATCTACAGATTCAGAGAATCTGAAACAATCTCTGTGCGTAAGGGCCCGTGACCTTCGGGCCCTTAAAGATTCAAGATTCAAGATTCAAGATTCAAGATTCAAGATTTTTATTCGTCACATACAAAATTATATATAGCATATATAACCAGCAGTGAAATGTGAGTCAGGTCCGCTCCATGGACAGTGCAATTATTAAAGAAAACAACACAGATGAAAATTTACATAAATATAGCTATATAAGAATGAAATAAAAGAACAATAAAAATATAGGAATAAAATATAAAATATTAAAAATGTGTGTTGAGGAATTAAAATATAGAACGCAAAATAATGTGCATGAATGTAAACTGTAGTCTTAAATATTAGGATGTACAGGGATGTACAATGTGCATATGTGCATTTTACTGTAGTCTTAAATATTAAGATACACAGGAATGTACAAGAAGATAATGTGCAAAACAGGGTGACACTAGTGTGTCTATGAGAGGTAGTGAATAAAGTAAAAAGATAAAGTGGACATTAAGTGGAGGCATGAGGATGTTAAGAATCTGGTTTAGAGTTTAGGAGCCTGATGGCCTGGGGGAAGAAACTCCTCCTGAGTCTCTCGGTTTTTGCCATCAGGCTGCGGTAGCGCTTACCAGATGGCAGTAAAGTGAAAATATGATTACTGGGGTGGGTGGAGTCTTTGATGATTTTTGCAGCTCTACTTCTGCAGCGTTTGAGGTAAATGTCCTGCAGAGAGGGGAGAGCAGACCCTGAAATGCGCTCAGCTAAGCGCACAACTCTCTGCAGGGCTTTGCAGTCTTGACTGGAGCTATTCCCATACCACGCTGAGATACATTGAGTCAATACACTTTCTATAGCCCCAGAATAGAAAGTTTTCAGGATTGCTGGTGAGACCCTGAATTTCCTCAGCTGTCGCAGATGGTACAGTCTTTGCCTGGCTTTATTAACCTTTGTTTGAATGTGAGTAGTCCAAGTCAGGTCCTCAGAGATGTTGACACCAAGGTACTTAAGACTACTCACCCTCTCCACAGGAGTCCCGCTTATCATGAGAGGAGTATAGGGCTGCTGCTGCCTCTTCCTGAAGTCCACAATCAGTTCTTTAGTTTTGCTCACATTCAGAGAGAGACAGTTGTCCTGGCACCTTGATGTCAATTTCTCTACCTCATCCAAGTATGCGGTCTCATTATTGTTGTGAATAAGGCCCAGAACCACAGTATCATCCGCGAATTTGATAATGGATGTGGAGCTGTGCGAAGACACGCAGTCGTGTGTGTAGAGAGAGTAGAGCAGGGGACTCAGGACACAGCCCTGTGGGGCTCCTACGTTTAGGGTGATGGAGCTGGAGGTGTACTGGCCTAGTTTCACCACTTGAGGTCTGCCGGTGAGGAAGTCAAGGATCCAGTCGCAGAGTGAAGAATTTAGTCCGAGGTCTATGAGTTTGGAAGCTAGCTTTATGGGGACTATAGTATTAAAAGCAGAGCTATAGTCAATAAATAGTAAGGGTGTAACGATATTCAAACCGAACCGAAAAACCGCGATACCACAGCCACAGTTCGAACCGCGATACTCGCATGTCGAACTGAACGCGCCCCGCCCCCTGCTGCCCCGGCCCAACGTTCACTTCATTTTGTCACAAAACTATTTTTTTCTTCCTTGACATTTGATTAAATAGTAATTAATGACTACACTTTTAACAACTAATAAGAGCTGTAGTTTTAATAAATATTATTTTCATATTATTTACTAAATAAAGTGCATGTCACGTGATTTGGGTGATCGATAACACACGGGAGTTTACATACGTTACGCACTTCAGGATGGCAACTCCGCAGCATATTGAGATTGAAGACCCACTGGTCACATTTACTTCTCCTGTGTGGGCACATTTTGGTTTCCCAGTGGACTACAACAATGGAAATCGTGTCATAGACAAAACGCGCGTCGTCTGTCGTAAGTGTTTCACAAAAGTTGCTCATACGACGGGAAACACTTCTAACATGCGCATCTCCGGAGACATCATCCCGACATTGATATCAGCAGCACCGTAGAGACCTCAAAACAGGAAACTCTTCCTACTGCCTTTAGAATTAAGCTACAGGCCGACTCAGACCGTGCTCAAGCAATTACCAAGGCGATTGGTGTTTTCATGGCGCTGGATATGCGCCCATTTTCAGTTGTTGAGAACGACGGATTCACGCATTTGCTACGTGTGTTAGAGCCCAGATATCAACTACCGAGCCGACCGCATTTTAGTCAGAATGTTTTGCCTCAACTTTACAACAAAGTGAGAGCCAAACTGGTGGAGGACCTGAGCAATGCAAAATTCATTGCTTTAACTACAGATGGGTGGACCTCCCGTGCAACTCAGTCCTTCATCACGATCACGGCGCACTATATTACCAACAACTGGGTAATTGCAAATGCCGTTCTCCAGACACGCGCGGTCTATGAAAGCCATACAAGTGATCATCTGTCGGAAATACTACAGGGAGCTGTAGCTGAGTGGAAAATTGACAGAGAAAACGCGACTGTTCCCGTCACAACAGACAACGCCAAAAACATAGTGAATGCAGTTAAAGCAGCCGGATTTTCACCAAACATTCGATGTTTTGCACACACTGTTAACCTGGCTTCAGCGGGGATGGGCGTTAACCAGATGTCACTTTTAGGCAGAGTGAGAAAAGTTGTCACTTTTTTCCATCGAAGCACTACTGCTGCAGCAGTGCTCAAGGACAAACAAGAGATGCTCCAACTGCCTACACACAAGCTGATCCAGGATGTCCCCACCAGGTGGAACTCAAGCTATGACATGCTTGAGCGCTACCTTGAACAGCAGGCTGCTGTTTTCTCAGCACTTACAGACAGAAATATTAAGAGGAACATTAAGGACATTGTTACTCTGTCTGATGAAGATGTAAAAGTAGCTGAGAACATTGTTCAGGTTCTCAAACCACTGAAAACAGTAACAGCTCTGGTGAGCACTGAACAGCTGCCAACCGTTTCAATGATAATGCCACTGAAACACACCATCCTGGAATCTATGAACGTGAGTTGCACAGATACAGCAGTTGTGAAAGATGTCAAATCTGCCATTGTGTCCGACTTCACCAACAGATACCCAGACTCTGACTCAACACTTGTGCAGTTTCTTCATATGAGTACTGCACTTGACCCACGTTTTAAATCTCTGCCGTTTCTGGAAGAGACCACACGCAGCATCGTCTTCAACAGCCTGATAGAGAAGATTCTGGAATGCCATCCCTCACAGGTATTTTTGTTTAATTGTTTTAATTCCAAAATGAGTTAATTTAATAATTTGATTAAATTAAATGCATTAATACATTTAAAAAAATACATTTTATAAATGTCATTGTTTTGTAAATACCACAGACCTGCAACATATCTTACTAGTAGTGAATATGTCCTGTGAAAAGCACTTTACATATAGAATTTTGAAACTCTAAAACCTAAACAGCAACTTAGATCATCAGAAATGATGAGCATCACTATGTTTTTGGTAGTTTTATTAGTCAGATATGAATTGCAATTAGCAATAGTAACTTAAAACTATTTTGTGGCTTTGTCCTGGTTAGGCCCAAGCCTCAGAGGAGCAGTCAGAAGTGGCATCCAGCAGTGATTGTGATCCTCCAGCCAAAAGAGCACCAATCGCGGAACTGTTTGGAAAGTTATTTCCGGTGGAGACGAGCACACCTGCATCTAAGTCTCTGTCTGAAATGGTGAAAGAGGAGGTGCAGCGTTACAAGGAAGTGCCTACTCTTCAAGTGGAGTCAAATCCACTTGCATGGTGGAAGGACAAAGAGCCAGTTTCCCCATTTAGCCAGGTTGGCTAAATGCTTCCTTGAGTCCCTGCAACATCAGTCCCCAGTGAGCGGTGTTCTCTACAGCAGGGGACATTGTTACAGCACAGAGAGCAAGCCTCTCACCTGAGAATGTGGACATGATGGTATTTTTGAAGAAAAACTTTAATTTAACATTTTAGATGTATTATACATTTTATTTTATTAGACCAGTTTATTTCTGACTAGTGGAGGCATTTATTTAATTATAGTTGACTCAGGTGTGCAGTTTATTTCTGACTAGTCAGTGGAGGCATTTATTTAATTTTAGTTAACTCAAGTGTGCTAACTGCTCTAAAGAAAACGTGAAGCCAATGTATAAAGTTAAGTAAATAAAGATAAAGTTAATAAGTTAAATTATTGTTGTTGTTTTTATTAAGTTAAAGTGAATCTAGTGTTATTATTGCTGGTGCCCTGCAATGAACCCTGCCCCCACAGCAAACAGAACCGAACCGAACCATGACTCCAAAACCGTGATCTGAACCGAACCGTGGCATTGGTGTATCGTTACACCCCTAATAAATAGCAGCCTTACATAGTTCCTGTTATTGCTGTCAATGTGTGAGAGAGAAGAGTACAGGATGTGAGAGATGGCATCATCTGTGGATCTGTTTGGGCGATAAGCAAACTGAAGAGGGTCCAAAGTATCCGGGATGGAGGAGCAGATGACGTTTTTAACCAGTCCCTCAAAGACCTTCATGACTATTGATGTGAGGGCAACTGGACGATAGTCATTCAGACAAGAGGGTTTATTGTTTTTAGGCACAGGGATGATGACAGATTTTTTGAATGAGGTGGGAACCACCGATGTATCAAGAGACTCATTAAAAATGGATGTAAACAAACCAGCGAGCTGATCAGCGCAGGACCGTAGAACACGGCCAGAAATCCCATCAGGTCCAGCTGCTTTCCTTACATTCACTCGCTTTAGTGCCCTCCGAACCTCGTCCTCCGACACGGTGATCGCATGATGATCGCTTCTCTGACTGCTGCTCCCTGACGCGCTGATCGGCAGACTCACACTGCTTCGATTGCTTTCAAAGCGGCCGTAGAAAGTGTTTAGCTCGTCAGCCAGCGACGGATCTGCTCTCACCTCTGTAGAGGATTTATTTCCAAAGTCACAGATGGTCCTTAGTCCTTGCCACATGCATCGGGAGTCATTAAGCTGGAAATGTGACTCTATGCGTTCCCTGTGTCTGTGTTTGGCGGCTCTTACTGCGCGTCGGAGAGCATAGCACGATGCTTTGTACTCGCCCATGTTTCCCGACAGAAGACCAGCGTTGTAAGCAGGAGTGCGTTTGTTTACTGCTGCACGGATTGATCTGTCCACCCACGGTTTCTGATTAGAAAATGTCTTTATAGTGATTGTGTCCGTAACTTGTTCGGCTAGCGTGTTTACAAAGCTTACAAAGCTAAACGACACTGCATCACAAACAGGAATGCTACTGTAATGGAAATCACAACATGGGCTCAGGAATACTTCCAGAAAACATTGTCGGTGAACAAACCGTGCCATTCGCCGTTGCCAACTAAAAGTCTATAGGTCAAAAAAGAAGCCATATCTAAACATGATCCAGAAGCACAGAGGTTTTCTCTGGAGACATGGCTCATTTAAAATAGACTGTGGAAAAGTGGAACACTATTCTGTGGTCAGACAAATCAAAATTTGAAGTTCTTTTTGGAAAACTGGGACGCCATGTGATCCGGACTAAAGAGGACAACCCAAGTTGTTATGAGTCCAGTTCAGAAGCCTGCATCTCTGATGCTATAGGTTGCATTAATTTCATGTGGCATGGGCAGCTTACACATCTGGAAATGCCCCATCAATGCTGAAAGCTATATCCAAGTTCTAGAACAACATATGCTCCCATCCCATCGTCTCTTTCAGGGAAGACTTTGCATTTTCCAACATGACAATGCCAGACCACATACTGCATCAATTACAACATCATGACATCACGACTAAATCCTGTTTTTCCAGTGTTTTGAAGGTAGAGACTTAGATTTATTTTGTATTCTTGGGAAAAGCATTATAATATGTCAGGATTAGTGTATCAAAGATATGTGGTTATAATGGGCCTGAGTTTAGGCAAAATGTCTATCTCCTACTCTAAACACCCTGCAACAGAGGGGATCAGAGAAATAAACTAATCCTGGCCAAGTTTCATACAATTACCAAAACCTTTAAATTGACCAATATAGTGAGACCTAAAACATAAATTAAGCAGAATATACACATTGAATCACAATTTACATCCAACCAGACAATAATTCTATCATGGTATAAAGTTGGGTCAGATCCGTTAATATAAATGATTTTTGTTGATTCTGTTTATTGGCATTTGACATCTGTCTAAACATAGTATTAAACTGTTATTATTGAACATTATATTAAAAAGAAAAAAATTATAAAATACTTGCTCTCTTAAACTCTTTATTCCTTAATTTGCAACATAAACTAGTGTTTGTTTGAGACAAAGATTATGCTGATGCAATATTATTATATCAATGAATATGCTTGTTGACATAATGGTATTCAGATGATGTACAAATCACTCTCCAGTTTTATTCTGATCGTATTAGTTTCGTATTAGTGAAACTGGGCTGACTGGTGCAGTAGTGGGGCCTATGTCTCATCCATTAAACTTTCAGGACATCACTGCAGAGCACCACTGCACAGCACACACATTCTATATATAACAATCCAACACTTAACTGCTGGGTGTAAGATGCTGGCAGGGAAAGCATACATGGAGCGCCATAACCAAGTGGCTGGCATAGTGTGCAGGAGCAAACTTCCAGTTTGGGGGAGTAACCCCCAAACTGGAAGAGTGGCTACATCAGATCTTTGGTGTAACATTTTATATGTTATGTGTTTTAACTATGTATACTCAGTTAGTTATCATTTAAACATATTAATATAAAAGAGAAAACCTAATGTCAGACACACACACAGGAAGGACTAGATAAAGACACAGGTGTCTGTTATCGGAGGATACAGAGCCTGAGGAGGAGTTCCCAAGGCCGTACAGAAATGACACCAGAGAGTTAATGAGGAGATCTACCAGGCCTTACAGGATGATATCAGAAAGTTAATAATGAACTAGTTATTACTGTACTGTCAAATCAAAACGGTATAAAAGCTTATGTCTACTGTTCAAACATTAGTAGTGCTGGGGAAGGCTACTCGGGTTGTTTACTGTGTTGGTTGTGAACAATAATGACTCTATGGCATTGGATCTGGTGTTGCGTTCATAACTTATTCCATACAATAGTGCCAAAGACTGAGGGATCAGTTTTGACACTACAGATCCCTGGAAGAACACCAGACATCTCAGTCCAGAAAAGTGCTGGTGGCTGCTGTTTGCTGGCAACTGTTCTGGCAGCTGTTCGCTGCTGTTTGTTTGTTCTTTGGCTTCACCATTGTTTTATGATTAATTTGGACTGAACCCCCTGCCCTGTACAAGGGGAGTGTTTATGAATTTTATTGATTGTGATGTGAGCTGTTTTTTAATGCTGTGACTTGTTAATGATTTTACCATCTCTGTTAACGACTTTATCATCTCTGTTTTAGTTGCTGAGGTCCCATGTGGTGGTAGTGGTGACCCCTGGTGTCTATTTTTCTTTGGTTTGCCCATTTTTGTGTGTGTGTGTCATGTGTTTTGGGTGCCCTCATTCTCACTGGATGTAGCCTCCCCATTCCTCACACTTCCCCTCACTGGTAAGCCTCAGCCTTTGAATTCACGTAGCTCTTTTAAAGATAATTTTAACCCTTTTTTTTTAGAATTGGTATTTTATCGTTGTAATAAATATAACATTTATTTTACTCTATTATGGTTTTATTTGTTTGTTCTGCCACTTAACATAAATAAATCTTGTTTGTAAATACGGGAATCTTGTCTCCTTTTGCAGTGAGCAAACCTGTGTGTCCTTGTTTCCATAATATTCTCTGGGTGAAATTCCCAGGGTGGTGTAGTTGGTTATTACTTTTATACAGACTCTTAAGCATCTAAAACATAACTGCTCAGCGCGGTCATGCCACACTATGAGCAATCAGTCTCCATACATTTGGTGAAATAAGAATGTTTTGAGTTTGCTTTTGAAAACCTCAACAGAGTCAGCTTCCCGCACTTCCACCGGGAGTCCATTCCATAAAAATGTGGCTCTATAAGAAAAGGCTCTGTAGCAGCAGACTTCTTCTTTACTCGAGGAAGTTGAAGGAGGCCATCGTCCTGAGAGCGAAGGGTACGAGCTGGAGCATACCGGGTGATGAGGTCAGATAGGTAAGAGGGCACACGTCCACAAAAGGATTTTATTTGTTAACAGGAGAACTTTGAAATCAGATCTAACAGGATTAGGAAGCCAGTGTAATGAAGCCATGACTGGAGTAATATGATCGAACTTTCTGGATCGAACTTTGTTAAAAGTCTGGCGGCTGTATTTTGTACCATTTGTAATCTGTGAGTACTTTTCCTCGGCAGTCCAGAGAATAACAGTTCAATAACAATTCAGCATCAGCTAAAGAGAGGCAAGAGCGAATCTTTGAGATATTCCTCAAGTGAAAAAAGCCCAGTTTAGTGACCTCACTAATGTGCTGCTGCAGAGATAGTGTGGGGTCAAAAATGACACCAAGGTTCCTCACAGTGTTGCCGTGCTCCAACACACAGTTGTTGATTGAGACAGTAAGATTGTTGAACTTGTGCCGATGACTGGCAGGACCAAATAACAAGAGCTCTGTTTTATCCGACTTCAAATGGAGGAAGTTTTGAGACATCCACGTTTTAATTGAAACAAGGCCTCTAGACGGGTGATGTCACTAGTATTATTTGCCTTTATTGGTAGATACAGATGTGTATCATCGGCATAACAGTGGAAGTTTACTCCATAACGTCTGATGATTTGTCCCAATGGTGTAACATATAGTGAAAAAGAGTATGGGACCAAGCACAAACCCTTGTGGCACATCAAATTTCACTGGTGCCGTGGAGGAGAAGGATTTATTATAAGAGACAAAATGAGACCTACCACACAGATAAGATTCTAGCCAAGCAACAGCAGAGCCAGAGAAGCCAAAAACATATTTTAATCTGTTGATTAGCACTGCATGATCAATCGTATCAAATGCAGCGCTGAGATCTAGCAATAACAGTAGAGCTGATGAGTCCTCGTTCATCTGAAGGAGGAGGTCATTAGTCACTTTAACTAAAGCTGTTTCAGTGGAATAAGAGGCCCTAAATGCAGACTGAAACGGCTCGAGGAGGTCATTTTCCGATAGATAAAGAGTAAGTTGTTTTAACACAACTTTTTCGAGGACTTTAGATAGAAAAGGTAAGTTGGAGACAGGACGGAAATTATCTAAAATCGGAAATCTAAAAAGTCTTGTGCACTAAAAGGAGAGGAGTCTTCAGTTGTTTTTGGTTGGATTAGTTTAGCAACTGTCCCAAATAGAAACCTGGGGTTATGCCGGTTTTCTCTGATTAGAGATGAGAAATAGGCTGTCTTTGCAGTGCTGAGGGCGTGCTTATAGGTGTTTACACACAAACATCCCTTTTGATCATTTAGATTAGTTTTTGACTTGCGCCATTTGCGTTCAAAACTCCTGCAGGCCTGTTTTAAAGCCCGGGTTTCCTCGTTATACCATGGCGTAGGTCGTCTGGTTGGTCTGGGCTTTGTCTTGAGGGGTGCCACTGAGTCGGTGATGGCCGAGAGGGTTGGATGGACCTCCTTTGTGTAGGCCTCTACTGAGTTTCCAGGTGGAGTTAAATTAGGAAGAACATCTGTCAGCCGTGTGGCAAACATTTTCATTGCAGCCGCGCTAAAATTCCGTGAAGACACTACACTGCCGGACCGGTTCAAACGTAGCACTCTTTGCAACAGCTGCCGAAACAACTGAGCCACAACTGGAGTTATCGCTAGCAGGCTGCTATCAGACCTGCATCTGATACTATGAAAAAACCCTAGCTGATCTAGCTGCTCTTACTCACAAACACGTCTCTTTAATAGAGACAATCTGTCTAGTAATACCGAACAAGAATGGCAAACCATGGCCACAAGCAACAACAACACAGAAAAGCTTAGCTAAGCTAGTGTACGTACAGCTAAGTCAAGCCAACTGTTCACAACTCACAATGATAAATTAAAATGAGCAGTACTAACCACAAGTTACAGGGAAAACTTTGTACACACAACAAAACTAACCACCAGTAAGAAAACAGTAACAAACATGACGATTGAGGTATGCTCAGCGCTAATCCAAAAGCTAAAAACCCGCTACCATTTTAGCTAGCTCAAACTGAAGTGCCCTGTTCACAAAACAACAGCAAATCTAGTACTAAACTCTAGCAGAAATATAACCAGTATAACAATGAATGAGGTGTGGTGCACAGTTAAAGTGTTGACAATGTTTAAGAAATAATAAATACGTAAGTTTGGGACAATGCCAGGAGAGATACACTTGCCTGATTGTTAGCATCACTGGAATGCGTCCTCCGTCCACCAGGTGAAAAATCAAAGAGCCGGTCACTGACTGTTTAGCTCCCACTCCACTAAGTGATGGGTTGGACCATTTTCTCACAGGGGGAGGGGGTATCACTAAATTAATTCATTCATTAATTTTCTACCGCTTAGTCCCATTAGGGGTTGCGGATGACTGGAGCCTATCACAGCAGCTTTGGGCTTTAGGCGGGGTACATCCTGGACAATGGCCAGTTAGTCGCAGGGCTAACATTTAGAGACAGACAGTAACAGACAACCATTCACTCTCACATTCATTCAATAGGGACACTTTAGAGTTGCCATACCTGTACATGCATGTCTTTGGACGGTGGGAGAAAGCCGGAGTACCCGGAGAGAACCCACGGTAACACGTGGAGGACATGCAGACTCCTTACAGAAAGACCGGATTGTTTGAGTCGGCTGGGTTTTGAACTCACGACCTTCTTGCTGTGAGGCAGGAGTGCTAACCACTCTGCAACGTGCACATAAACCTATTTCAATACTCTCTGTTGTGGCAAAGACTTGGGTCTTTGGTTAATGAAGAAGTTAAAGTGCATCTGGCTGTAACTCCATAAGGTCAGGGTTCTGTCACTATGCTAAGGTTTTAAATTATATTTTTAAAGCCCTTGACAAAATGTGATGCTGCCTCTCACTTATTTATTTTCAAAAGATGTTCTGTGGCCTTTCACTCATTATTGTCAGTTTTACTAAAAATGACCAGTCTTCCTCACAGGGAGCTCATTCTTTGGTTTATTTACAAAAGTAATATTGTAATAATGTCCTGTGTACATAAAGCACAGACGTCACAGTCTTCGTTTTAGTGATATTCTGCAATTATCTGTTCCCAAAATGTGGACAGAACTAGAAAGACAGCTTGTAGGTTTTCTGCTGCGTACACTAGTGTCTGTCAGATCAGTCTGGACTGTTTGGTTGTTTGGTTTTGAACACGACCTGAAAAGAAGTCAAAGCAAAACAACTTGTTTTGTTAAGATGTGTCTGTATGAATAGATAATAAAAAAAAAGAGTGAGAAGAACTAGTTTAATTTAAAGCTGTTTTGTTCCGGGTGAGCATATGAGGAGTCTGCAGCAGAGATGTGAAAGTGTGTCTGAACGGCTCAGTACACTGAGCTGTACATCACAGAGGTCAGAGAGAAGTCGGTACCCAACATGAGGTCAGGCAGCTGGAGACTCAGTCCAAGAAGACTGTGCATGACGCTTAAATCAGGTGTCACAACCTCTTTAGAGTGGTAATGACCAACGATGTATCTGGAGTGGGAAAGACCTTCTGAAGTTCACTCTGGACTGGGCCCAGGGCTTAGAGAACCAGAAGGTGGATCTGGTGATGCCCCTGTCGTTCAGAGAGCTGAACCTGGTCCCAGAGCAGGACTACAGTCTGCTGACGCTGATACTGAAGCTATACTGAAGTTATTTTATCCAACGCTACAGAAGCTGATGTCAGAGACGCTGGCCGACAGGAAACTCCTGTTTGACAGCCTTGATGAGAGCAGACTGCCTATGGATTTACACAAATGTCAGGTCATCTCTGAGGTTACACAGAGGTCACAGGTCAATGTGCTGTTGATAAACCTCATCAGAGACACACTGCTTCCTTCTGCCCTTATATGGATCACCTCCCGACCGGCAGCAGCCAATCAGATCCCTGCGAGTCTGGGTGGAAAGGGTCACAGACATAGACATAATATACGTAGACGCCTCATAGACTGACGCTGCCTATTGGAGCGGACGTATCATTGCGGCGCCATCTTGGATGGGTCTCCAATGCTCCGCCCCCCGCATTTATTTCTACTGAGGAAGGTGTATTCCTCAACTACAATGATCATAACTCCCCGAGTTTTTACCGGATTTTCCCACGATTTGGTTTGTTACAAACGGCAGAGACTTAGCTCTGGACGCTGTCACACATTGAAAAATTCTGCTTTCATGTAGAAATACTTTGTATTACGAGGTTTAACTAAGACATATGGTAGACTATGGCATATTGATAAATGTATAAATGAATGCATTTTATATTTTAATAAAGAAACAAGTTTGATTGTTCATTTTAATTTATTTCTCTCTCTCTCACCCACACACATACAATGGCATATTGATAAATGTATAAATGAATGAATTTTATACTTTAATAAAGAAACAAGTTTGATTGTTCATTTGAATTTATTTCTCTCTCACACACACACACACACACACACACACACACACACACACACACACACACACACACACACACACATTAAAAAGTGTAATAAAAAAACATGTACTACACCGTTGCAATGTATGTGGCAAGGGAAGGTGCAGAGAATCCCTCAGGTAACTGTAGGCAACACAGAGCCTCTGCTCACACACGCACGCACGCACACACACACACGCACGCACGCACGCACACACACACACACACACACACACACACACACACACACACACACACACACACACACACATTAAAAAGGGTAATAAAAACATGTACTACACCGTTACAATGTATGTGGATGTGGCAGGGGAAGATGCCGAGAATCCCTCAGGTAACTGTAGGCAACACAGAGCCTCTGCTTACACACACACACACACACACGCACACACACACGCACACACGCACACACACACACACACACACACACACACACACACACACACACACACATTAAAAGGGTAATAAAAACATGTACTACACCGTTACAATGTATGTGGATGTGGCAGGGGAAGATGCCGAGAATCCCTCAGGTAACTGTAGGCTTTCGGACCATGGAGGTGCAGTGTGAGGGCAAACTCTCTGGTCTTTGGTGTATTCATGGCCCCGCTTTGAAAAGAGGTCTACCTGAAGATCTGAAATTCAGTTAAACTAGTTAGACAGACTAGTTAGAAAGTTCCCTTGAAATAATACCTTTTGTAAAGTCGGACAAAGAGTGTAAACAATATACAATTCAAGGTGGTATTATCAATTTATTTTTACCAGAATGGAAGCCAAGCCTTTCATTCAACTCCTCATTTATAAGGTTCTTTTCCTTCAGATCTTCCAGAAGACTCTTTACAGTTTTCTTTGCTCTCCATTCTCGGTCTTTGCATTTTGCTTCTCCGCTCTAGACTCTCCACTCTAGCCAAAGCTTCACTGAGTCTGGCCTTTAGACGAGTAGGAGAATTGGGCAATGCATAGGAGTGTTCCTAATAGAAAGAAGGATGAAAATATTTTCAGTGATGTTCATATCATACCACTCACAGTTGTTTGGTGCATATGTGCAGGCACACATTCTTAATTTCTTACCCGTAATATCACTGCCAGCATCATGAGTATGGGAAAGAGAGAAAGGGTGCGTGTATGAGAGAATGTGAGTGAAAGAAGGTGTGTATTTGTTCACGTGTGTATTTATTTATTTATAACATATACTCATTCACATATAAGTGTATGAGTATTTCTGAAAAGAGTTGCAGAAAGCAAGGGAGATATTTTGATGTGACCACAGCCATGATGCTCACAGCTGTATGGGACATATCAAATAGCCTACAAATACTCACATCATTGGGCTGAGGTCCACTTTCAGGAAAATGCTGAGAAAGGTTCACTGTTAGGCTCTCTTCAGCTTTCCTTGAAGTTTGTTTGTTCCTTGACACTACAGGCTAAAATATAATAAACATAATACTTAAAAACAACTTCATTAAAAACACTTGAAAAGGTTTTAGTATCCCACAGTGTATTTTAATACACAATACATCACTAATACATGCAGAAATATCTAACGGTTTTACCGTTTTTGCTTTACATATGAATCATAGACATCTCTGTTAGCATGTAGAGTAAAATACACCTACTCTTTGGAGATGACATGGGAAGTTGAAGACAGATGGGGTCACACCATCTCTAAGCCTGACAATCTGACTCGTCCTGTCAAAATCATCAGGCTTGAAGTGTTCACTGCAGAGCTTTGTCAACTCAGTCACAACAAAACCCTCCCGTCTTATAGCAATCTGGTATCAATACTGCATCGGTTATTGCAACTGTAAGCTGCACAAAATACGGGCATAATTGCTCGCTCTCCGTTGACTCCGATTGACTCTGGTGCTAGCGTTGAGTGGAGAGACCCACCCAATATGGCGGCGACGCTGGCTCACGCTCCAGCATTTCATGAGGCGTCTACGTATATTATGTCTATGGTCACAGAGGTCAGGGGCTTCACTGAGGCCCAGAAGGAGGAGTACTTCAGGAAGAGGTTCACAGAGGAAGAGCTGTGTGACAGAGTCCTCTCCACATTAAGACGTCCAGGAGCCTCCACATCATGTGCCAGTCTTCTGCTGGATCACAGCCACAGTCATGGAGCACATGTTGGGAACCGAGCAGAGAGCACCATTGCCCCAGACCCTGACCGACATGTACGCACACTTCCTGCTGGTGCAGACTCACAGGAAGAGGCTCAAATACCAACATTCGACTCATCTACATCTGACACAGGCCGAATGTAAAGTACTTCTGAAGCTGGGGAGGCTGGCCTTTCAACATCTGCAGAAAGGAAACATGTTTTACCAAAAAGACCTGCAGATACGATACTGTAATTAAACTGAAGCATTGCACATTATGGAAGGTGTCATAGTTTTCTGACTGAACAGCTGCAGGGATTATGTGGGTCACTGAGTTTGGTGTCAATCATTTCCAGATGGTTTATGTGCCACTGTTTTTGTTCTTTCAATATTTCTAAACTTGATTTTTTTCTGTAGCTCTGCTCTCGTCTCGGGTCTCAGCCACAGTCGGCCACAGGACGGGCTTAAACTCACACACCCCAACCTCACAGAGGATGACTGTCAGTATCACTTTTTCTTTTGTTTTTGTCAGTGTCTTTGTAAAATGCACAATGTTGCTGAAATGAATTGAGTATAAATATGAAATGAGTGAAAAGAGAGGACAGTAATAAGCCTCACTTTGGCTCCTGCTCATGGAGCATTCATCCAAACATATTTACAAAGCCCTTCATGTTTACAGCATGTAACAAAAGGACCTTCTGCTGAACTCTAAAGTGTTTTAGACTGACAGCTCTGTAAATGTGGGGCTTTAGTTTTAAGATTATATTTTTACAAGACTTTATGAAGCTTTTTGTCAAATTTTTAAACAGATGTGAGATATTTAGTGTATTTAATATTTAGTTTAGTGTAAGGAGCTTTGACAACAAAGAAAAGGTTGGGACAATAATGAAAAACAGTCAAATATGTTTATATTTGTTGCAGCTGCAGATAGTTTTAAACTTTGAATTTAAAGTGAATAAATGTAGTTCTGTGACCTTGACGACTGAGAACCTTTACATCTCTAACATTTGACTTTACGTTACTGTGTTTACAGACTTTCTCATTGTGGACTCTCAAAGATTCACTGTGAAGTTCTGTCTGAAGTCTAGTCTCTCTCACCTGAGAGAATTAGACCTGAGTAGGAACTTTGATATAAAGTCAGGAATGAAGGAGTTGTGTGAAGGGCTAGTGAGTCCAAACTGTTGACTGGAGACTCTGAAGTCAGTCACTGGTCTTCTCTTTTTTTCACTGACTCTTGGGATTGAACAAACAGAAAATCATGTTTCATGTTTATGAGAGGGATGCTTGGCCATAAAACTAATTAAAAGTCTTCAGTAAATCAGTTTCAGTCTTTCTAAATCCACCGATCTCAGATGATGTGTTCAAGACCTGATAGTACCTTCAGCAGTTAAATAGTGAGTGTAAGTTTTTATAAAATCAGATTATTGTTAAATTATGTAGACAATGTATAGTTTTTAAAGAGTGTAGAGCCATTATGAACGGTAAATATTAGTACTTGTAGTCGTTGATATAGTGTGGCTGTTTCTATTAAGTGTCTAGTACTGAAGATGAAGCATAAAACACAGATCCTGAGGTGTGGCAGACATGAGCTTTATTTTCAGGGAGCTACAGGTGAAGCTGGTCCATGTTCTTCTTTGTCACATTCACAGGTTTGACATGGGTCTAATCTTCATCTAACTGCTCCCCAGTGGTTCACAGGACGTCCTGCTCTTCTTCACAGGCCACACAGAGACAGGGACAAAAACAATACAGCCATTAATGTTTACCCTTTAAAACAAAGAAATACATGTTTCTGCAGTAAGTAAGCACACTTTGAGACTGTACTTGTGTGACTAAATACTTTTATGCTTTTTCATTTAAACACTAACAGTCATCCAGATGACACTAGAAGAAAGAGACATTAAAAGTGGATCTGAGAGTCTGAAGCTTTGTCTGTGTCCAGAGCCCACTGTCAGTTTTATAAACCAGTTCATGTGTAAAAGTAAATGACAGTTCTTTTGAAATGCTGCACGTTTGCTATAGGCCTCTGGCTTTACCACTGTATGATCTAAAAGATTATGTATAGCATTATAAATCTATTTGAAAATCTTCACATGTTATCTGCTTAAATATTACGATTTAATTATTATAAGATTAAAAGATAGTAATGAGGCTTTATTTTAGTGTAAAAATGGGCCTCCCTCAAATACTGAAGCCTTGATGTACAAGACTCACAAATGAAGGGCAGATATTTAAACAGATATGAAGGATATAATGATATGTTTAAGAAAACAGTTTAAATTTTAACAAAACTGGAAATTTTTATCAGACCAAGATAAAAAGGTACTCATGCTTAAAATGATGATAGATTATAATAAAAAAGCTCTAATATAAATAATAATGATCTGATGAGCTGAAATCAACTTGGCTGTAATAGGCCCAGTTCCAGCCTGTTGCAGATTATAGGTGGGCAATAATATACAGTAGTGTAAAAGTGCAAAAACACACAGCATTAAACTTTTGACATTGCTAATTAATGCTTTAAATAACTCAATCTGTTACATGCAGATGCAGCTCTTTTTTGACTAAATTGGAAATGTGAAATGCATGTGCTGAAAAAACATATCCTTTTCTGATCTTTTCAATTTTTGTTTTCTTCAAAATATGTAAAGTTTAAAAGTCACAGCACTAACTGCAGGACACTCTTCAATGTGTCACCAATGTTTAAATATTCTCGACAGTCATTTGGTCATTTGCTCCACTGTTGTAGTTATCTATCGGCCCCCAGGTCAGCTTGGACATTTCTTGGAGAAGTTGGATGCGCTTCTTTCATCCTTCCTTGAGGATGGTACTCCTCTGTTGGTATTAGGAGACTTCAACATCCACCTTGAAAAGCCACAGGCTGCTAACTTCAATAACCTGACTGCATCATTTGACCTCAAGCGGGTTTCCACATCGGCAACCCACAAGTCTGGTAATCAACTAGATCTTATCTACATAAGATACTGCTCCACTCGGCACACTCAGGTCACGCCGCTGCACACTTCTGATCATTTCTTCATTACTCTCGACCTTGACCTAACTTCTCCAGACACTACAATTGTTTTACCTCTGGTCACTTTCCGACGTAACCTGCGTACACTCAGTCCCTCCCGTTTTTCCTCTGCTGTCTCGTCGGCACTCCCCTCTTCTGAGGAGCTCTCTCTTTCAAACACAAACAACGCTACCGACACTCTGTGCTCCACGCTTACATCCTGCTTGGACAACTTATGCCCTCTTACATCTAGACCAGCCCGTACATCCTCGTCTGCCCCCTGGTTATCCGATGTTCTACACGAGCATCGTGCCAGCCTCCGGTCAGCTGAGAGAAAATGGCGCAAGTCAAAAGTCCCTACTAACCTCTGTATCTACCAGTCTCTCCTCTCTACTTTCTCTGCTGATGTCACCTATGCAAAAACTCTCTACTACCATTCTAGGTTAATCAACTCACCTGACTCGCGCACTCTCTTTAAAACCTTTTCTGCCCTCCTGCCCCCCACCTCCAGCTCCATCACACTGAACGTAGGAGCCCCACAGGGCTGTGTCCTGAGTCCCCTGCTCTACTCCCTCTACACACACGACTGCGTGTCCTCGCACAGCTCCACATCCATTATCAAATTCGCTGATGATACTGTGGTTCTGGGCCTCATTCACAACAACAATGAGACCGCATACTTGGATGAAGTAGGGAAATTAACATCATGGTGCCAGGACAACTGCCTCTCCCTGAATGTGAGCAAAACTAAAGAACTGATTGTAGACTTCAGGAAGACGCAGCAGCAGCCCTACACTCCTCTTACAATAGGCGGGACCCCTGTGGAGAGGGTGAGTAGCTTCAAGTACCTTGGTGTAAACATCTCAGAGGACCTGACTTGGACTACTCACACTCAAACTCAGGTAAATAAAGCCAGGCAAAGACTGTACTATCTCGACAGCTGAGGAAATTCAGGGTCTCACCAGCAATCCTGAAAACTTTCTATTCTGGAGCTGTAGAAAGTATATTGACTCAATGTATCTCTGTGTGGTATGGGAACAGCTCCTGTCAAGACTGCAAAGCCCTGCAGAGAGTTGTGCGCTTAGCTGAGCGCATTTCAGGGTCTGCTCTCCTCTCTGCAGGACATCTACCACAAACGCTGCAGAAGCAGAGCTGCAAAAATCACCAAAGACTCCACCCACCCCAGTAATCATATTTTCACTCTGCTGCCATCTGGTAAGCGCTACCGCAGCCTGATGGCAAAAACTGAGAGACTTAGGAGGAGTTTTTTCCCACAGGCCATCAGGCTCTTGAACTTTAAACCAGCTACCTCACACTGACACACTGACAGTGTCACTCTGTTTTGCTACAAACTGTTTTGCACATTTGCTTCCTGCACCTTCCTGTGTATCTTAATATTTAAGACCACAGCTAAATGCATATATGCACACTGTACATCCCTGTACATTTCTTAATATTTTAAGTCTACAGTTTACATTCATGTACATTATTTTGCGATCTAGATTTATTCCCAAATATGTTAAAAAGGAGCCAGAGTGAGTCTGGGGACCTCAGGCATTGTTCAATCCATTTGATTTTAAAAGGTATCATTTAAATCTATAAAATCCTAAAGTTCAAGACCTCCAGCATCCTTGGAACTGGTAAATATGGATTTTTTCCATCCGAAGTCTATTAATAGTTTATTGATTTCTTTGCATGTGGCTTTACTGACCTCTGGTGACAAGGCAGGGTAAACAAATCTGGACACGTCTTCTGCTTTTGTCAATAGACTTCTGTCTCTTTGTAGCTATACATTCAATATTGTTTGGGTTTTCTAACTTGGGGACAAAATTCACATTTTCTTTTTCTGCATCATCTTTTGTGATATGTATTCCTAAATATTTAACCTCTTTTTCAATAAAATATCACACACTGAAATCAAGTCAGTCAGAATTTCACGTTTGGATGTGTTTAATATAAAACCAGATGCAGCAGTTCTTGATTTGTTCTATGGCATTCCCTGAACTTTATCTTTTAAAAATAGGGCTGTGTCATCTGCCAATTGTGTGAGTTTTATTTAATTTTTAATATATATTTATAGAATTTTAACAAAAACAAAAAACCTGTTTGTGTCTCGCAAATGATATTTGAAAGCGCTATTTTAAGGCGTTGAAGTGTTTGATGTCGTCCTGTTTTCAGTGTTGAGCTTCACCAGATTTGGGAGCACACTGAGGGGCTGTCCACACGGAGACACAAATCACTGTATCCATATACATTTTGTATCGTATTGGCCTTTCGTCCACACGGATCCGGTGTTTTGGGAGACTGAATCCGCTATTTTTTGAAACAGGGTTCTAAAGTGGATAAATCTTTCGACAACACCTTTGCGACACCCTTGCGGTGTTGTGTGTACAGCCAATCCGTATATTTTGTGAAAACGATGATGTCATCGCATCACGTGTCGGCCTCGTCACACGTAACAGCAACAACAATAATGGCGGACTACATGATTGAGTTCGTGCTGCAGAAGCTACTAAGCCTACTAGCTTTATTACAGCAAAATCTATTGCTTCTATGCAGTTGTGGTGAGCAACAAGCGATAATGGACAACACCATACGCCACATGCTCTTAGATCCACCGCGAAGAGAACCAGGAGAACAACCAGGAGAAAATGAATGGAGAGAATTTCCGCATGTCCAAAGCACTCAGAACTCCGTATATTGAAGAGCAAACAACAAACATGAGGGCACCAATTACTACACTCTAAATATATGACTGCAACAATTTGAGAACTTGTTTTTATTAGAAAATAAATATTTAGGTCTTCGTCTTCTTCTGCAGCGCGCAAGGTTATGCGCATGCTCAAAGTCTTCTTCTCCGTGTATAGTGTATATCTGTGGCAGAATTACAGCGCCCCATACTGGTCGGGCATATATACTACATCGTTTTCAGCCGGTCGTGTGTACGCAGATATTTTCTTGAGACGACGCCGTCTCAAGATCGGATAGGGGATGCACTGGCTTCGTGTGGACATAGCCTAAGTTTCTACCTGTTGCTGAGGATTGTAATGTCTGGATTACACTGGAATGCCTTTGATCCACCGCAAAGGTAAATGAACTGATGAATGCACTGTGAGACACATTTTTGACACAAAGTTAGAGAATAAATAATAAGGATCCTCCAAAACAAGCACCACAGACTACATATGAACGATGTGACAAGAGCATTTTAATAAGTTGTGACTAAAACGAAGCCAGAAAACAGCGATACTTGTAAAACAACAACAGCAGTCACAGTTACCTAGAAAAGATGTTCCTGTTTTTAAAGGTGACCCACTGACCTTTAAAGCTTTCATCAGAGCGTTTGAATACACCATTGAATTAAAAGAGGCACGACTCCTGAAAAAACATTTTGGAGATGAGCAGGTGATCACAAGTGCTTAAGAAAACTAGGGATCATCCTGGACTCAGACTTGAATTTATTATTGGTAAATTGGTAGACATTACATTAAACAGTAAGACGTCCAGTCTGACAAATATGACAAAAAAATGACAAATAAAAGTCGTGTGACGCCATGCTTTTCCTTTTCTTCAGTTTTGTGCACATTTGTTTGAAGAATGTGTTGATGAATGTTTGTTTAATGGTGACTTTTGTCCTTGTTTTCCATATTTTAACTGTGGTAACTGCGATGGTGAGTTAAAAGAGTTTGAACTGTTTCGGTGTGAGCTTTTTCTCCAAACATAACAGAGAGCGGAAGTTTACATTGAAAGTGAGTCAGAGTCCATTTCATTTATTCCAGATTTCTTCAGAGCTTTTGTGCTTGACATTCATCATAATTTAGAAAGAGAACCAACTTTGTGAAACAATCTTCTATAGATATGTTAGGTTAACAGTTCAGCTTAATAAAATATTACTTCACATATAGAAGAAAAAAGAGTTTATACTACTTTGTCTCTCCCTTGGCAACATGCACCGACCACTTTGACTAACTATTCAATATAGGCTGTATGAAGTAATATGTAGGAAGATCATTTTGACTTGGTCCTTTCAAAAGTAGCTTGCTAGCCAAAGAAGTGTGGGCACCCCTGCTCTAGTCTATAGCTCTATAGGGATTATAACAATAACTGAGTTCAGTTACTGATGGATGGCATACTTGTTCCAGGCGTTCTTAACCGTTCATGGTAAACAATAATATTAGTCAATACTTACGGCCAAAAACACACTTGACCTGTGGCCGGCAAGCTGACCTGTAGAGCTGGACGCCATAACTGCAGTATTACTGGGCTGTTGCTTTCAAGTCGTACGTGGTGGTGGAAAATGCACTTTTCCGGTGTGGCTTTTGAACTTTTATGACCTGTAGGTTGTATCCAATGCAAAATGTAACTTTAAAGGGCTATTAAAAGACAAAGTGACTCAAAGCTTGGTTGTTTTGACCACCAAACACTTAAAACAAACGGTGTAGTGCTGTTTAAAACATATGGGGTGACCTACATTACCTGAAGGCACCGTGAAAGAGGCAGAACCATGCCTTCATTCCCAGGCTGTTACTTATGCTTCAACACACCTCTCAGCTGTGGCCACGCCCCCCACATCAGAACATGCTCAAAAACCTGAACCTGAAAAAAGATGATCTGAGACTGAAAGAAGGTGATCCGAAAGTCAAAAAAAGTAATCTGAAACCCCAAAAATTATATTTTAAACTGTTATAAATAATTTTGAACTTGAAAATAATAAATTTGCGACTTTTATTTAAAACAAATGTTAACTTTTAGAAAACATTTCTGTAAGTTCACCATTAAAATGGGAACTTTATGTTTCATATTTTTGTTTTTCATTTACAAACATTATGAGCTTAATTTAGCTTCATAGTCCACCTGCATAGCTTCAATAATAAATGGACAACTTGTCTGTGAAGGTTCTCAGTCATCCAGGACATCTTGTAAAAAAGGTTTAAGTAAAAGCATCTGGACTCAGTTTTCAAGGTGAAGATGTTTCGTCTCTAATTCCAAGAGACTTGGAGAAGGAAAGGAGAGACCCTTTGGTGGCTCAATAATAATTGTATACTTTTTGCCGTAATTGTCGCTAACAGATTGAAAGTAACCCTTGGCGCAATTATTGATGAATATCTTAATCTGACTTGGTCATGACAATAAAATAATAAATAGAGGAAGCTTGTAAGACAACAACTTAATTATTTTCTTGGACTTCCATAAGGCATTTGATTCACTGGAGCATGGCTTCATCTTGGCAGCACTGGAAAAGTTTGGGTTTGATAGCCATTTCTATCAAGCTAAGCAATAGTACATCTCCTAGATTCACTTTAAACAGAGTCCAACAGGGATGTCCCGTCTGCATATTTATTTCTTACGGCTTTACAGTTCCTTAATTTGCAGCAAACAATGCGATTAAAAGACTTACAATAGCAAACTGGGTAATCGCAATCTGTCAGATGACAATGTCCTGTTCTTCAAAAGGGACTTAAAAAGGGTAACTTTTTAAGATCAAATAATGTTTTCATTTGCCCAAATATGAGCCAACCATAATGAGATGAGACGACCGAGTTAAAAAGTTAATTGTTAAAAACAGTTGTCTCTATGAGCCTATAACCTTGGGTCATTTCATGTGCAGAATTCGGGTTGGTTTTGCGGTAAATCTCCCTGGATGTGACGTAGTGTGCGCTCCGTGTACAGCTCTCACTTCCGAGTATAGCCGTTATGACAACAAGCGTATTAGTGAGCGGGCGTATGTTACGGGCCCCAAGTGTGGGGTGGCAGTAGCAGTAAAGATTACTGAAAACACAACAGATGAAGCAAGAGCAATGAACACATGGAGTCTGTCGTTCACGTTTTTTCTTTAATTGTTCAACATTTTTTTTAGTGTACAATAAAAGTGCATTTGTCCATAATAATACATGTTTCCATCAGGTAATACTCTTCGATAACTTTAATTTACCATACTTCATCCTGTAAAGTTATCTCTACATTGTACTTCAAGTCACTTGGAATGCAATACAATACTGCGATATACAGGAATATCCATCTATGACCTCACTTTATTTAGCTATATCTTTATCTGGAAATAACACTATAATGTACACAAAGCATGTCAAAACAACTGGTATACATTCTAAACTTACTATTAAACACATTTCAAAACATTCATCTTGTCAACTTCAGAATAAACATATTTGTAAAATAAGTATGAAACTCTGTGTTCTTTAATCCAAACTTACACGACCATACAAATTTATAACTGTTACCGAATTAATAAAACATTTAAGTTACCTTTACATTTCTACCGCAGATAACCCTATTACCACGCCAATCCTCTTGCAGTACTTAACCATATGTTGGCGCGGGATTTTCCACATGTGCCTTCTACTCTGTCCTTCAGACAAGGCGGACGTGTTTTCCATCTGCTCCCTCTGCTCTCTGCTATTCTCTTGTCTCCTGTCGTAATTTTTAGTCATTTTTCGTCATTTTTCGTCATTTTTCTCTGTTATTTCTTGGACTTTACTGCCTGCTGGACCCCTAAGAACCGATATGGATTTAATCACCTCGTTTCTGAGCACTATTGACACTATTTTTTTCACAAAAGAAGGATATTTATATGTTTGGATTCATGATAGCTGGATTCCTCCTTATTGGTCTGGGGAATGCCTTCAACTATCGGAAATTTGCAAGACAGCTGCCTTCAAATCCACCCAGCCGCTGTCTACTGAAATTAAAAAAGTGCTTCCATGACGTGGGTGAAAGTTTGAAAGGGTTACATCAAGAGTGAAAAGGGCTTCATCTAAGAGACGCGCAATCCGAGGAGCTGACCCGAGATCTCTCAGCACGGACTGTGGACAGGGATACATCAAGGTTACTCACGACATGGACTCACGAAACTGTTGCTGAGGACCAGAACTGATTGATCACGACACGGACAAATTACCGAGGATCAAATATATAAATTACAAATTTTTGCTGTGCCCCCCCTCCCTCTTGGAAGCCTAGCCGGCAGCTGGGTCTTATCTTATCCGCTTGAGACTCTCCGTTCCCAGCCAAGGCCACTGATTCTCACTCCAACAGACGGCCTATTCATCGCCCCACAGAGGCCTTGGACTCCTATCCTAACACCAGCCCAAACCAACAGTCTGCCACTTTTACATCAGTCTGACCCTGCACTATTACTTGTTTTGTTGAAACTGCTACTGTTGTTTATGTTGTAACTGCTACTGTTGTTATAACTACCTGTCTGTTATGTCTGCACATGTGATGTTTGCTATGTTTGTACAATGCCTTATTTCATTTTCCGGAGGATCATCGGCGCGCTGTAATAGCGTACTGGTGTGGCCTTGCAACCTTGTGTGTTATCTATGTATAAATGTAATATGTTGCACCACTAAATAAGCTTTTCGTTGCAGTTTGCTTTCACAGTTGTAATGACAATAAATTGAATCAAATCAAATGAATCAAATCAAATGTGGCCGACTTTACCACTACTAATTAGCTATTACACTTTTTAGCAAAACGTCCAAACAGTCATCACAAAAAAACGATTTACTGGACCAGAAACAAGGCATGGCTTCACAAAGTTACTTTTGGGAGGTTTTTACCGTGTACTAAGTGTAACCTGGGGGGTGACTACTCCCTGTGTTTTCCTATTGTTACTGTTTTCTGATTTAAGAGTCTGTAATCGATGCAAAGTCTCAGTGTTCCATCTTTCTTTCTTACACAAACTACAGGTGCAGCGAAAGGTGACTTTGACTTGACTATCCAGCCTTTAGCAAGCAGATCCTGGATGTACTCTTTCACCTCTTTATAAAGTGGCTTGGGGATAGCGGTATATGTGCGCTGAACTGGAATGTCATTTTTGAGATTAATAGTTATTTGTAGACTGGGACTTAGGGATGCTCATTTTGATTAATTTTCCCGACCGACAACCGCCGCTCCTTAATCGATTATTAACCGTTAACTGATAAGATTATAATATTGAATTGGCATTAACGGCTTAGTGTACAACGCGTCCGGTCCCGGGGCGTAAACACGCTACAAAGAAAGCCTGCGTTGTGCTTGCACCTCGCAAACCCCAACAATATATATACCAAATCAAAGCTTAAAGTCTCATCTTTCAGACGATATAAACCATTTTAACAGGTTACAACCACAGCGCCGACACCAAAGCCTTTTTTACAGACAAGAACAAAGATTTAGTTTGAACTTGTCTTACCTTTGGATTGGACTATGAATTGGATTATCTCTTGGACTGAAACAGCAACAAATCCACGTAAGCTTGGTGTATTTCTGTCCGTAAAGGTCCAGGGAATAATATCCAGTAAAATAATTAGGTCCACAAGACATGTTATATCCTCCAAGGCTCAAAAACTGCAGAGAAGTATTTCCAACTTGAAATCAGCTGCGACATTTTTTGTCATTTCTATTGATAATAAAAGCCATAAGTTCTTTCGAGACCGCGAAAAAAGCTACTAAAATGCTAACAGGAAGTGTTAGCCTTCGATAGACACCTTTTTCAGCCAATTCTGACGGGTTTTGACCGGGCGGGACCTGGATATACACCAATGGTGCGGCCATTGCATAAACCATGCAGCAAACAAAAAAGTATTAATAGTATTAATCGATCAAAATTTTTACTTTAGGTTAACGGTTAAACAGTCAATATGAGCATCCCTACTGGGAATGTTACCTATGTTGCCATCATCTCGAGCAAAAGCACCTGATTCCTCAAATAACATTTGTCTCACCTCACACTGTTGCTCATTTGTCAGGTGGCTAATGTCCACCGGGGTGCCATTGAGTTGGATTTGGTGGCACCTGTCCAGAGTTGGGCTTTGGTACAGAGTCATTGGTGTGGGTGTCTTCTGTTATCGTTCCTTCAATACCACTGGGACTGTCTGTCTCAACTATCTTGGCAATTAGTTCAATGCTGCCCAAGACTATCAAACTGGGCAATGTCACACTTTGTGTTGAATAGTTTGACACTGGTACTTTGACAAATGGTATCTCTGTTTGATAAACTTGTAACAGTCCTGCTCCTACACTAAGTGACTCTAGATGAACATTGTCAAGTGTGGGCTCAAATAAAACAAGTGACTCTGTAGCACTGATACATTCTGGCACTCTGCAATTAATGTAGGCAACTTGACTCGGGTAGATGGTGATACCTTTGTAGCCCACTCTTAAAGTTGCTTGTTCATCATCTGGGTGCTGTTGAGTTTGGAGAAGACTTACTATTGCATCTAAAGCAGTAACTTTAATCCCCATGACTTTAGCAAGAAGCTCTATGAGTTTGTAATTTCCACCATTGTCTTTAATAAACTCATCTATCACATTAAAGCCTATTGGTTTCTCAAGCTTAAGTCGGCTCACAAGGAAAGGTACACAAATGGATAAGTCTGGATCATCATTGCCTTCCAGATTGACTACAACCTCTATCCACCCATCATATGGTACTGAGTCCCCTGTGACAGCGCGCACATTGAGATCATCGTCCGTCAGCTCACTCAAAGGTCTGATTTGTTGCCCTGGTAAGTATTTCTTTATTTCTCCAGTGTCCAATAAAACAGTTACTGCATATCCAGCCATCATACATTTTAGGTGAGACTGGCGACCAACTACAGGGGCCACTAACCTACGAGGCTTAGCTGTTCTATCAGTGTCTACTAAGCTGACAGTAGCTGCTTCCTTCTTTACCTTTGCTTTGAACCTTTTCTTGTGGTGGGACAGCTGAGAGCCGGCGATCAGGGGTGGTCCCTCTGCCCTGACCGCTTCCAGTTTCCCGGCGGCTGGTGCTTTTTCATACAGCCTAGGGCCCGATGGCCCTCTTCACCGCAGGCAAAGCAGTGATTACAGGTTGGGTTAGCTTGGGAGACACACTTTTGACATAAACTAGGCCTCTGTAGATTTCTTCCCATTTGGGTCTTAGGCGTGTTGATGGGCGTGCCAATATGTTCAGAGGTTGGGGCTACTACTGTTAAAGCTCTCAGGCTTTCCATGGCTTGTGTTAATGCTTTTACTTGATCACTCAGTTTCTGAAGTGTGTCATCTTTGTTGATGTTATTAACCCTTGTGTTATAAGAATTCTATATGTCCAAAAGAATTCTATATCCTTATATTATCCAGAGAGACACGGAGACAGATTATATTATAAAAAGCGAAAGGCCAGGTTTTATTCCTTGCAAGGGAAGCAAATTACACAGATACAACAAAGGTACATCGTGCGTTTTGCTTACTGAGGTAAGCAAAACATTACATTTTATATCACTTCGGTGGGGGCTGTCAGTGGGAGGTGTATCTTGCATACACACTCCCCTCAAGGCCCCAGCTCCAGGCTCCAGGTGCAGAAGTCCTCCGGCAAGCCATGTCTCTAGTTATGTCTACACCATGCTTGGAATAACATGGAGGACATAACATGATTTGACATGACCTGTAGAGAACTATGAGCACCAACTAACTATAAACAATATACACAATTATAAGAATAAAATTCTTATAACATTCCCCCCTCTTTATGCTGATAACAATTAGCATAAACAACCTACTAGCTTGATTTTGAGTTTTAAACTATGACAGAAGCGAAAACCCAGCAGGGCGTTGACCTAGCCAGAAGAACATTTTGACCCATTGGTAAAATGACCTAAAGCTGGGAAAAACTCTTCTATCCACCCCTTGCCCCAAAGGCGGTGACAAAACACAAACATCAAGCATCAAACGTATGTAATCACTTCAAATGATTAACTTACTACACATGTCAAAACAAACACAACAAATGATTATAATGGATATGTTTCAAATCAAATGGGAACCCACAGAGTAAGCACTGATTCTTCAAAGTCAAATTCTTTAAAGTCCATAAATCATAAATCAAAACAGAGTGTCACTCCAAAATAAAGTAGAAAAATTTGCCAGAGGTTAAGCTGGTCGACCCATTGGACTCAAGATCTCTGGCCTGTCCCTGCCTGTCCATTTCTGTCCCTGTAACGAAGAAAAACACATGGAGTGAGACATATGCACATTCATAATGATTAAAATCAATTCTCTTCAGCATAATCAATTCAATGAACCATACGGCCCTTAGGTCTGTAGTATGATCCGTCCTGGAGCTGTTGTCCGTTGGTGTTCATGCAAACAATAACGTCCCTCAGATATCAAAGTGTTCATCTGAGGTCAAAGCCTTGACCTTAGTCGTTTGGCAGGTGCATGTCCAGGAATGTTGACCCAGCAATGGACACATTCATCAATCTCACCAACAAGCTCCGGTACATGTAAAGCAACACAAACAAACATTATTAGACATGGAAGTGCAACAACAACAAGTACATGTACTGTATCTCAATACAGATTCTAAAATCCCAGTCAGTTTTCCAAATATGTTGTAAAACCAGGTCAAAATTAATTTCTCTATTCCAAAATTAATTTCTCTAATTCCTCTGTTAGAGTTTGAAGTCCTTTCTCAAAGACTTTAGTTCTGCTGTAACTAGTCCTGTGTTACTTTGGAGGAAATCCTTTTGTAGATCCCCCCTTTTCAGCTAAAAGCATGCTCAGTGCTATTTTGTTCTGTCCAGTCCTTGGACCAGTTTTCTCTCATTTCCGTTTTAATTAACAGTTACAGCATCTCTCATACAATTCATAAACCTTTGTTGTTTATAAATATACTTATACTTTAATCCACCTTTTCATAAATTGTCCCAAATGGTAAAAATTCAAATCCTAATGCTAATTTAATTTTAGCCTTATATTCATTAAGGACACCTTCAAGACACGCCTCTGTCGTCGATGTAAATGGGGCTCTCAAATGAACCTGAGGGAGCTGCTGTTTGGCTCCTAAAGTGTGAGTTTCCACTCACGATGTTCTCCGTCACATTGTATGTGAACACAAATAAAACGAGGATCCTTTAAGGACGCATGTTTCCGGTCAGCAGGCAACGCTGGTCTAATGGTCTTACTTTCACAAAACCTCCAGACTTCTGCTTTGCACTGCACCTGTCCCTGATCTCTACGTTTGTCAAGTTCAGAGTGATGTCACAGGAAGTCATGTCATGTGACCCCCGTCACTAGCCCTGCTCACAGGTGTGCTTCCCTTCACAGGTGTGAAGATGATATAAGTTCAAAGAACTCTGTTAATATTAGCTCTTACTGGTGGTGGCTATATTAATTGTCAAAACTCCTTTTCTGAACTGGTATACTTGTTGTAGTTGGCTTCCATCCAAATAAAGAACAAACAAACAAATCAAAACGTTATCTGACATTATAGACCCATAGAAAGTGCCTCCTAGGTTTTCGTCAAACGAAACCATAAAAGCCCTTAAAATGATCAAACCATAAAATTGAAACAGCAGATAAACCCTGTTTCCACAGATATGGTCTGCTGGAAATCTACTTTAATCTGAAAAGGTTTAATCAGACTAAACAGTGCTTCTCCAGAAAAGTCCTGTCAACTTTCTGTATTTCATTATTTGATTTAAACTTTTAACTGTATTAAACACTGTTGTTTCAGCCTCATGCTAACCATTAGGTTAACCAAGCATCCCTTCAGCACTTTAACACAGTTTTGTTTAAACCTTCATCTCCCCCCTTTTTGAGACGTGGGACAACCATGGCTCAAAATTTAAAAAAAAAATGAAACAAAAATCAAAAATAAAATCAAAACAGATTGTTTTTTTTTAATTACCACCTTAAATTGTTATTTCATTAATTAGCATTTCTAATTATTCATCTTCTTTATGTTTTCCCAAATAGCATCACTTTTGTTCATGTTATATTTAAAACTTAACTTTGTTTAGTTCAGTTTTAATTTTAGTTACCATTAGTTGTAGGTCTTTACCTGTAACTGTAATTGGTATCATCCACAATTTGATAAATTTTAACTCAGTTGATGCAAACATAAATAATTTATATAGATCAGAACTGGTTTCTCATGATCTATTTTCACAAACCTTTAAACATTCACCTTCAATTCACAATTTATTTCACGTGTCCTTTAAATTAGAATATTCTCAAAATATTGTTTAATTTACCTCAAATTACTTTCTTTAGAAAGAAAACACATTTTTCTCTTACTTCAAAACAAAATTTCTTAATCACCCTTAGGTTCAGACCCCCCTCTCTGGGGTTAAACCAGCAACAGCAGCATGTCTCATCTGCTGTTCACTCTGCTTTTCCTCCAAATCCTCAAATTCTGCTTTATTTTTAAATAAAATTTCTTCAAGATTGTGTTCAGTATAGATTTGTTCTATACTGTCTTTGTAAAACTCAGTTTTACCACCAGGTGCTAAATACAATAAACCAGTTTGTTTTTGTATTTTTCCCATATTAATTAACGTAACATAAAACATTTTATCAATTACTATTTTTATGTTTCCACTAATTTGGCATTCAGATGCCCCATAAAGAATTCACCTCACTCAATGTTAAACAGAAACTTTAAACATCAAATGTAAAATCAAAATAACGTGTCTCTCTTTATTTATTCAAATTCACCAAAATTGTAATCAGTAATTATCATTACTGTTCATTCAATAAAATGTATCATCTCAACCTCTTTTTGTTCTCTTTTTCTTTAGGTTACAAAGACCCAAAGTCAAAACCCAAAACCAAAACAACGTCTAACGTCTGTTCAAAAGGACCTTGTGTTAGTCCCTGTACTCCAAAAAAAAATTCTTAAATCACTTCGAACAGTGATAAAAACCCAGCGAGCCATTGGCATATGCTCTTAAACTTTAACAATTCACCTTGTTAGTTTAACAATTATCTTTTATTCACTTATTTTTCATTAACTTTAATTTTTCAAACTAAAATCATTTAAGATCATTTTAACAGTTTGAACTGTTTTAACATAGATATGTTTTTAATCACCAAAACCAGATTACCAATTTACATTACAGTTTAAATCTTTATTGCATGGATCACACTATACCTTAATTATAAAGTACCAAAATAAATAATGATTATTATTTATTTTGAACTATCTTCATTTCAATTTTCCAATTACTTAAACTTTAAGTTTTTCTTCTCAAAAACCATATTCAATCTCACTAATTCAATTGTTTAGTTTACCAAATCATGTTTCATAGATTCAATAAAACTCAAATGTGGACTTTATTCATATCAACAGACCTGTCAAAAGGTCAAACAGTTTTCATAATTAAGTATCATAAACTTTATTTAAACACATTAGTTCAGTGCAATCTGTTTCTGTCACTGACATTTCTAACTCAGCATTTTTCTCAACATTAAAAGTTTGTTTAATGTAAAGGCTCCCACCATGTCTGTGGAGCTAAAAAAAACAAAAACCCAAACCAAACATTTCTCCCTCTTGGGAGCAAAAGGAGGGTGCTGTGAAGCCCCTGTTACCTTGAATTACATAGAATGTTATCTGGTGTTTAAACATTCCTTGAATCCAAAACAGTGGTTGCTTTGAATCCACTTTCTCCATTTTCACACTTTGTTAGAACCAAACCAGAGAAATACATAAATGTTTATTTTTTTTATTTAGGTTCTGGTAACCTTGTTTTCTTTTAAATGTGAGCTTATGGCCCAACTATAAAGTTATATTATCTTTATAAACTTACTCTGCGCAATTCAACTTTAAGACGCATATTTAAATTCTTCCAATTACAAAGTATTCATTTTCATTCTTTTATTGGCGTTATACCGTGTTTTTGAACCACACTGATATTAAGGACCTCTATTAAGTCTCGTACTAATAGATACACAACATTGTTTAGCAAAACATCAATCACTAATTCTATTTTAGATCCAAGTGTTGGATCTTTAACTTCTTAAACCTTTAATGTTCATTTCTATGTCACATAAAATACAAAACCAACTCTGTTCTTTAACAGACTACTCATTATTTTCTCTCATAAACCAAAATCACATCCTCCTCTGTAGATGTGTGTCTCATGTGTCTGTGTTTGTGTCTTTATGTGTCTGTATTTACATGTGTTTATGTGTGTGCCGTTACATGTGTCTTTATGTGTCTTTATGTGTTTATGCACCTGACCTGTTAGTTGAAGCGGTCAGTCCTGAGGTCATTCCCTCGTCTCTCGTCTGGACCCAGTTTCGACCTCCTCCTCCTCCTCTCAGTGCCCTCTCGTCTGTCACGCCCACCTCCACCTCACTCTCAATTGTGCATTTTTCCTCAGAGAAATACATTACATTCATATTAATTTCAAGTTTCATCCAATTTGCAAACACACTTTACAAATACCTTTTTGGTCAATCTCAATAGATCAAAATTTAAAACAAATAAACGTTAGTGTGAATTGGTTTATCTTACCGCTTCCGTGTTTGCTGCTGCTGGTAACTGTCTGCAGTTTTTTTTTCCTTTTTTCTCAGCCGAAAGGAGCAGGTGGGAGGTGGGGTGCAGAGGTTGGAGAGCACTGTTTTCCGGAGAGAGGGAGGAAGCCGATACCTAGAGGCTCCAGAAACATTTAAACAAAATACAAATGATTAGTGTTTTGAAGTACATGTGTGCACTTCTTTCAAAATCTCTTCTCTGTTTCTGTTTTTTTCCTCACATTAGAAAAATAGCTTATGGAAGCTACCTTTCTCTCTCATGTTGTTCAAACTTTCTCTAAACAAAAACATTACTGTTGTTCTGATTCACATCATTAGACTCATTCTTCATCCAACAATGGCCCATTCATAACACATTTATTCTCTCAAACACACCTTTATCTTTAACTTTAGGTCAACAATTCTCAGTATTGCCAACAATTCTCAGTATGAGCCCGTCACTTTCAGTGGGCTTTTCCTTTTTCTCTCACTCACCGCGTCACCAGCAGTGAACATTTTTCAGCAAAAGCTCTCGTGGGTTTTTTTTTTTAAAATCACCGCTTCACATGCAGTGAACATTTTTCAGCATAAGCCTGTCACTATCTAGTGGGCTTTTAAAATCTCATTTCTCATCTGCAGGAATCACTTACGTAGGCAGGCCTTTTATAGTCACATTGACTTGGACTCATTCATCTCACCCGTTAAGATTTTACATGTAGGTTCTCGATAATGGTCAATACTCGAGAGTTTTCCTGTGCGTCCAACGCACCATTAAAACCAACAATACTAGCTATGCAAGGCAGTTCGATTGTGGCGTATTACGATCGTGATTATTAATCTAAGATAAATTCCTGTGCTCTCTAGACAAGCTTTTAGACCTTATACCCCTTATTGTAATCAGCTGCTCTATCTATCTCATAGATTCCGCCTTGTCATGGCCAATGAACTCGCAGCGTTCCGTTTCAAGAAACACCTGAAGACTTACAAAGCATAAGGTATCTATCAAACTAAAATCTAGCAAGACAACAAGCTTTAACACAGATTAACATCAGAATATCCCGTTTAAAACCTCACCCTTTAAGATTTTACATGTAGGTTCTTGATCAAAAACACATACTTTTTCAGCTTTAAACCTCACCCTTAGATTTTACATTTGGGTTCTCGATAAAGCGGACCTCACCTAGATGACATTTAGGTTCTCGATCTTTCAGCGTTTAAGAATCTCATATGCTGGCCAACTTCATGGAAAAACATCAACTAATGATGTAAAGTACATGCAGCCCGCTCAACATATGTCAGATTTCCAAAACTAGCTACTTCCGGAAGCTTTGGTAATTACAAACTCACACACACACACCAAAAATAAATTAAACAGCTGTTTACCTGAATTTTTAGTCCAATAGTCCAGTTGTTCCAGCCAGACTGTCTTTTCTGTTCTCTCGTCTCTCTGCTCTTCTCTATTTTCAGTCCAGATTTCGTCATCGTGCTCACACACAAAGAGGGGATATCTGGCCCTTTACTGCTAAATAGCACAGCTTGGGACTTACAAGAAATGCTTTGTTTTGCATTTCTCCGTGCACGTCAGTTCACCTCTTTGCATGAGAAACAACGAATATTGAAATCCGGGTCACGGCACCAAATGTTATAAGAATTCTATATGTCCAAAAGAATTCTATATCCTTATATTATCCAGAGAGACACGGAGACAGATTATATTATAAAAGCGAAAGGCCAGGTTTTATTCCTTGCAAGGGAAGCAAATTACACAGATACAACAAAGGTACATCGTGCGTTTTGCTTACTGAGGTAAGCAAAACATTACATTTTATATCACTTTGGTGGGGGCTGTCAGTGGGAGGTGTATCTTGCATACACACTCCCCTCAAGGCCCCAGCTCCAGGCTCCAGGTGCAGAAGTCCTCCGGCAAGCCATGTCTCTAGTTATGTCTACACCATGCTTGGAATAACATGGAGGACATAACATGATTTGACATGACCTGTAGAGAACTATGAGCACCAACTAACTATAAACAATATACACAATTATAAGAATAAAATTCTTATAACACCTTGTCACGCATTTGTTTTTTTCTTTAGTCTCTGTGTTAGCTGTGTGTGCACTACCTTTTGAGCTGCCAAGTCTCGGTCACTTATTTCACTCTCTTCCGTAGTTGTTCTTATTTAAGGACCATCAGTGATGGTTGGGTCACTAAGAAGGGCTTTTAGGTCTCGACGAACAATTTCATGCTTTTCTCCTATGCCCTGGCAAATGGTGTTCAGGAAAATGCACTGGATTGTTGATGCGTCATATTTAACAACTGAGTCTGGCTGTTTCAGGGAAAACAGGATCTTTTGTTTCCGTCCAATCATCATGCTGTCTCATTATCATGCTGTTTGGCACACATTAAATCTTGAAAAAACTCGGTGCTACTCTTATCCCCTAAGTGGGACTGTAGGAAGCTTTTAAGTTCTGTGACGGTGAGGTCTTTCTTAATTGTCAGCATGTCCCTAAAGTTACCTGGTTTAATTACACAAAGCACTCATTTGATGTGTTATTTTCTTGGAGACCCTCATCTATTTGTTTGCAGATACTATTATAGCTTATTTCAGATGTTGTGTCACTTATCAGTCCTCCGTGTGTCTTAAACTCTTTGCGGGATAGCAGTGGCAAGTCTTTCATTGCTATTATACTCTCACCAGAATGATAGGAGCACGTCTCTGGTTGGGTGACAGAGTTCTGTAGGAAAGTCAGCTGTTGAACGGACTCCTGAGCAGGAAGTGGTGAGCCTCCTGATGCTTCTAGTTGAACTGGTTGGCTCATGGGCTGACTACTGCTGCCTAGCAATGGTAAAAGTCTTTCTGTATCAAGGAGGTGGCAGATGTCTGGTCTTGGTTTATCTGTCTCTGTAGGTTGTCATAATGAGCTAGCAACGTGTTAATATTCGCCTCCTGGCGCCATCCTGTGGTTGGGACGTTTGTCGACGGTTTCCTAGCATCTACTTCAGCCTCAAGGATCACAAGGCCTTGACTACGACTGCTGATGGCTCCATCAATAATAGATTCTAGCCTTTGTAATATCGGCAGGCCCTCATCGTCTCGATCCGATATTGTTGGACAAGTCAGGTAAGTAGTGATGTATTCAACACAGCTCTCTTCATCGTCTCTGCTTAGTTGAGTTGCGTCAAGCCCCTCTGGTCCAAGATTGGTAGCAATGGTGTAAGCCTCAGAAGCTGTGAGCTGGTGAAGCTTCTTTTTTATGCTCCAGACTACTCCTCGTCCGTTGACCGACATTCTGCTTGTCTTTAGACACCTGGGTTTGCAGTGCTGCACTCTTTAGGCTTGTGCACCCTCTTCACTGGTCACGTTGCCTTTGTCACACACCTGTAGACCCCTTGTTCTGGCAACAGGCAGTTGTTGTGGTCCCGGAGTCCAGTTACACTGGATCAGCAGTGGTCCATTGATGGATGGCGTGCTGATCCCGGACGAGCCCCCACGATCTGTTACGGGCCCCAGTGTGGGGTGGCCGTAGCAGTAAGGATTTCTGAAAACACAACAGATGAAGCAAGAGCAATGAACACATGGAGTCTGTCGTTCACGTCCAGATTTCGTTTTTTCTTTAATTGTTCAACTTTTTTTTTTAGTGTACAATAAAAGTGCATTTTGTCCATAATAATACATGTTTCCATCAGGTAATACTCTTCGATAACTTTAATTTACCATACTTCATCCTGTAAAGTTACCTCTACATTGTACTTCAAGTCACTTGGAATGCAATACAATACTGCGATATACAGGAATATCCATCTATGACCTCACTATATTTAGCTATATTTTTATCTGGAAATAACACTATAATGTACACAAAGCATGCCAAAACAACTGGTATACATTCTAAACTTACTATTAATCACATTTCAATACATTCATCTTGTCAACTTCAGAATAAACATATTTTCCAAATAAGTATGAAACTCTGTGTTCTTTAATCCAAACTTACACGAACATACAAATTTATAACTGTTACCAAATTAATAAAACATTTACGTTACCTTTACATTTCTACCGCAGATAACCCTATTACCACGCCAATCCTCTTGCAGGACTTAACCATATGTTGGCGCGGGATTTTCCACATGTGGCCGACTTTACCACTACTAATTAGCTATTACTCTTTTTTAGCAAAACGTCCAAACAGTCATCACAAAAAAACTATATACTGGACCAGAAACAAGGCATGGCTTCACAAAGTTACTTTTAGGAGGTTTTTACCGTGTACTAACCTGAAAACACAACAGATGAAGCAAGAGCAATGAACACATGGAGTCTGTCCACGTCCAGATTGCGTTTGAGGAGACAGGAAATCCGTCCGCTAAGTGCAACCTGGGGGGTGACTACTCCCTGAACAAAGGTTCCACTTCCCTTCTAATGCTCTATGCCCCCAATAAGATCAGGAAAGCACTGTAAAATTACATTGTAAAATGTCTGGTTAATAATGTGTTGCAATACAGATGACCTGTATGACTAAAATATAAATCTGGCCAATTGCTAAAAATAATTCAATAAATAAAAACAATGTGGTAGCACATTTTAGGTGTACCACACGTATGTATCAAGATGGATTCTGCGAGCATAATATAACAAACAGCCTCTAGCACAGCCCAAACAATGTCTGTCTCCTCAAAAAAATGTGACCAAAGTCAGGGGAAGAGTGAACATAGGCAGAGTGGAGAGAACTGCGGTCTACTTCGGGGATAAAAACAGATCCTGAGCTTGCTTTTTTTTTATTAAAAAAGGTAAGACATAATTACCATATATAATATATTCTGGTGTTTTGAAATTTAGTTGTTGAATGCTAAATAATGATAACACACTTGTAAAATAGAGGATGCTAAGCAGCTAACAGGAACAACGAATCAAAATAAGTTACTGTCATTGTGAATTCTGAGAAATCTGAGTGAATTATGACCCTAACACAATGAAACAACAAAATACTAATAATGATGTTGTGTTATTATTACAGCAGTAACGTGTTCACAAAGTAAAAGTGGCCAAAGACTACAGCTAAATCCCTCAGCTGCAGAGCAGAATTTTGGGGAATCATCTGACACAACTCCACAGAGAACAGGTGTGTCAGTCACTCTCACGGGAACCAGTATGTTTAGGTCTCATGCAGCAGTGGAAAAGTCCTTGTTATTTATCAGCTTTAAACCAGACTTTCTAGGTGCACTTATCTACAAACCCGATTCCCAAAAAGTTGGGACACTGTACAAAATGCAAATTAAAAACAGAATGCAATGATGTGGAGGTTTCAAATTTCAATATTTTATTCAGAATACAGCATATAAAATGTTTTAACTGAGAAAATGTATAATTTTAAGAAAAATTATGGTATAATTTTATTCATGGCGTCAAAATACATATCTAAAATGTTGCCAACAATATCAAAAAGTTGGGACAAGGCCATGATACCACTGATCCCCTCTTCGTTTTATAACAGTTTTATCACCTGGGGACTGAAGACAAGTTAGAATAGGAATGTTGTTTCTTGTCTAATACAGGCTTCTAGTTGCTCAACTGTTGTCTTGTCGTGATCTTCTTATGATGCACCAAATGTTTTCTGTAAGTCTGGACAATAGCTGCTTCATTTCAGACACCAGATTCTTCTTCAAAATGAGCCATGATGTATGTAAAATTAGGACAAGCGGTTTTCTAGATGACCGGGAGGGCCCTATTGTTTATTTCGGATATTTTTTTATATTTTTTGTGACCAAATGATCCTAAATTTGACCCAGTGAACATGCAACTAAAAGTCATTTTATTGGTCCCAGACTTCAAGCTCGCGAAAAATGGTATGTTTTGAAGTCTCAAAAAAATACGAGAAATGACTCAGTGGCGACCCCTACAAAATCAAAATACATTGGGCCTATGGAAAGTGAAAGTAACTTTTTTCCAACGTAGAAAAATGAAACTTGGTACATCTAGGACACCTCAGGGCAAACAGAAAAGTCAATGACAGTCACACCTAAACTCAACAGGAAGTCCGCCATGTGGGGTGAAAGCAGCGCCACTAAAATCGCACCCTTATGCAGAAAGATGCAAATCATTGTGTTTTAATCTAAATGGCCCCAAATTTGGTGAGTATCATCTAGACACATGTGCCAACCAAAGTTGTAACTTTGTTGTTGATATCTTATCGGGTATGGGTGTGGCAAGCCTGTAACGAGGTGGCCATTTTGTGAAAATAAAGCGTCTCTTAACTCCTCAAACGCCTTCTCGGATCGAGTTGGACCCAAAAAGGCGTTTTGTGCACATTCATGACCTGAACAAAAAATATGTAAATAAAAGGGTTATCTTTAGAAATGGCTCTCCAGCGCCCCCTACAAACTTATAATGGGACCCAAGAATTTAGTTTGTCATAGAGACATAAAATTTGGTACACACATCTCTTATGTCATGACGAGCATAAAAGCCAATGACAACCACCCCCTATCTATAAATGTGTTGCCATAGCAACGTCCCAAAAAATGTGAAAAAAAGTCAATGGGAAGTGAAATTTTTAGTTTGTTGTAGGCAAATGAAACTTGGTACACACAGTCCACCATGGGCTTATGAACAAAAAAGCCAATGGGGACCACACCCTATCACACACGGTAAGGCGGCCATTTTGAATTGAAAATGTGATCCGACTTAAAATACACCTCTTTTTTAAAAGAACACAGAAAATAGCTGCTTCATTCCACAGACACCAAACTTGGGCAAAATGAGCTAAACACATGTATGTAAAATAGACAAGCGTTTTCTAGACTTTTTGCTCGAGTTATATTTTATTTTATTATAATTTGGTATATTTTTTTATTATAATTTTTCTGCAAAATGATCCTCAATTTGACCCAGTAAAGCGTGCAACTAAAAGTCATTTTTATTGGTCCCAGACTTCAAGCGCGAAAAATTTATGTATTTGAAGTCCCAAAAAAAATGAAAAATGACTCAGTGGCGACCCCTACAAAAGTCAAAATACATTGGGCCTATGGAAAGTGAAAGTAACTTTTTCCAATGTAGAAAATGAAACTTGGTACATCCATAGGACACCTAGGGCTAACAGAAAATGTATTACAGCCATATCGTAAACTCAACAGGAAATCTACTATGTTGGGTGTATGCGTGACCACCTAAATTGCACCCCTTGTGTCTAAAGGCTTTTCATCTAAACAGCTCCAAATTTGGTGAGTATCATCTAGACACGTGTGCAAAAAGTTATCAATTTGTTTTTGATAGATATATTTGTGGCTGTGGTCGTAATGAGTCTGTGAAAGAGGCAACTATTGGGAAATAAATGCCATTTCCCAATTGCCAGGATCCTTCTCAACAGAAAATGTTAGAGGAGGCCCCCCAGACAGGGAGTCTTAGAAACTCTCAGAATTTGGCTTTAACCTTGACTTTTAGACAATCCTCGTAATATTTACATCTCCAAATTTGCTTTAAACACGGGGGTGCAGCGTTCCTGAGTCATCTCAAATCTCGGAGTACTTTATTTTCTCGCTTAGCCCAAGCATACATTTGTCATTTTCAGATGCTTTTATCCAGACAGCTCATTTGGAAAAAAACAATTTTAGCAACACAAGGTAAAATAAACTTAAATTAAAACTAGTGTAGAACCCAGCACAGTATACAAAGCTAAGGATTTGAAAGATTTATTTTATTTTTTTAAACAGAGAAGGAATCAATAGAAAGAAGTATAATTCAGTGTATCATGGGTCTCAGGTGTTGATGGAAGAGATGTGTTTATCGCAGCTTAGTTATTTGATGGCAGTGTCTGGCATTGTCATGTTGAGTCTTCCTGATGGACAACGCCTGATGGAGCATATGTTGTTCTAAAACTTTTTTTTATCAGCATTGATGGTACCTTTCCAGATGTGTAAGCTGCCAATGCCACACGCAGTCATGTAATCCCATGCCACCATCAGTCATGCAATCCATACCATTGAATGATACAGGCTTAACAACTTGGGTTGGTCCCAGACTTCCAGTCGGTTTGACAAATTTATGTATTTGAAGTCGGCTTCTTTTTGACCTACAGCAACGGGCGGATGACTCGGAGTGGATTCGACCCCTACAATGTTTTTGAAAATATTCCTGGGCCTATTGGAAAGTGAAAGTAGCACTGTTTGCGATCCAGTGAAAAGAAGTCCTTGGTATATCCAGTAGGACACCTCATACAAGATCAGAATTGTTTCAGATTCTCTGAATCTTTGGTTGACATTTATGCACTGTAGATGATGATAACTTCAAACAGGAAGTCCGCCATGTGAAAACTCCTTGATATTGCTCCACCACTAAAATCGGTTAAAACCATCTTGACTTCTTAGAGACACTGCCATCTGAAAGGCTCTTTTTATTCAAGCATATTGCCTTTAGTTGGTTAATATCATCTTGGACACGTGTCCACAGAAGTTGTGACTTTGTTTTATGATATCTTATCGTATGGGTGTGGCTACCTGTTCCAACTTTTTGGAAAATAAAGCGTCTTAAAATCAAAATGAGCCAATATTTCAATATTTGCCACAACATTTGAAATGTTTCACTTGTACATTTGATATGACTATGCTGAACATAAAAATATTGAAATTTAAAAGGGTTATCGGTTTTATTCACAATTTGGCTTTGAATCTAGCGTAATTCCTCTACCCTTTTCTTTATATTCAATACATTTATGACATTTTTTTTTATCATTATTCAGACTCAAAAGCTCTATAAAAAATCTTGTTGTACACACATAAAGTTCTTATGTCGGTGTGGCGGAGCAGTCTAAGCAGAGCCCAATGACTTCACTCATCTATAGAGCTTCCTCCAGCCTACCGAGGTGTTTCCAGGCCAGCCGAAACATAGTCCTCTAATGGAAGGTTCTTCCTAGTCTCTCTGTTGAGGCAAATCACTCCCGGAGGCACACATCCACCAGGGGCTTATGAACAAAAAGCCAATAGGAAACACGCTCCTTCATCACACACAGAAGCTGCGGTTATCTTTGAATTACTGAAAATGTGAACCGACTTTAAAATACACCTCTTTTAAAAGTACACAGATGCTTCTTCCGCCAGAGACAAACTTGTGACAAAATGAGCTAAACATGTATGTCCAAACTGAGACAAGTGTTTTCTAGACTTTTTGCTTCGAGTTATATTTTTATTCTATTTGTTATATATTTTTTATTATAACTGCTGTTCTGCACAAGCAGATCTCAATTTAACTTTAACGAACAACTAAACAGTCATTTTATCGCTGGGGACTTTAACAAAAGGCAAAAAAGTCATGCCTAATTTTCATCAACAGGTCCCCAACCAGAGGACCGAATACACTGGATCATTGCTACCTCAGTTTAAGAATGTCAAAATACATTGGGCCTTGGAGAAGTGAAAGTAACTTTTCCTCACACGTATAAACATGAAACTTCGTATATCAAGACACCTCCGCAGAGTCAATGACAGTCCGCCTAAACTTAACAGGAAGTGGACTGTAGAGGGTGAATCATTGGACCAGACTAAATTAGCACCCTTGCGCTTTGAACAGATGCAAATAACATTGTGTCTTTGAGGGACTGGTTAAAATGTCATCTGCTCCTCCAAACTGCTTGGTGAGTTTGCTTATCTAGACACATGATCCAACCAAAGTCCTGTGACTCTTGTTGTGATATCTTATCAGGAACTATGGGTGTAAGCCTGTAACTGAATTGTGGCCTTTTTGTGAAAATCCTTCAAACTGGATCCTTGATCCTCACGGCACTCTCACGGCCTGGATCGAGTTGACCTCAAAGGCGTTTGTGCACAGTTCATGACCTGAACACACAGATATGTAAATAAGATTTATCTTTAGAAAATGGCTCTCATTCCAACAATAATGAGACCGCATACTTATAATGGGACCTAAGACAACTGTCTAGTTCTGAATGTGAGCAAAACATAAGAATACTTAGATGTACACATCTCTTATGTCATGACGATAAAAGCCAATTGGACAACTACCCTATCACACTCAAACACAGGTTAGCCAGGTACAAGCGTCCCAAATATTTGAGGAAAGTCAATGGTCTCAAGTGAAACTTTCTAGTTTGTGGAGCTAAAGAAAGTGTATTGGACTCACACATCTCTGGTGGTATGGGTACAGCTCCAGTCAAGACTGCAAAGCCCAAGCGCATTCAGGTATTTGGGGACCACACCTCTGCACGGACATCTAACAAGCGAGAAGTAGAGCTGCAAAATCATCAAAGACTCCACCAACTTAATCATATTTTCACACCATCTTAGTACTTTGGCTAAAACCGAACTCAGGAGGAAATAGCTGCTTCATTCCATCATTTGAACAGCCTTAACATCCTTGTTTTAGTTGGATTTGAACAGGTTTTAGATGGATTTGAACAGGTTTCAGATGGATGTGAACAGGTTTTAGATGGATTTGAACAGGTAATTGTTGGATTTGAACAGGTTTTAGTTGGATTTGAACAGGTTTTAGTTGGATTTGAACAGGTTTTAGTTGGATTTGAACAGGTTTTAGATGGATTTGAACAGGTTTTAGTTGGATTTGAACAGGTTTTAGTTGGATTTGAACAGGTTTTAGTTGGATTTCTACAGGTTTTAGATGGATGTGAACAGGTTTTAGATGGATTTGAACTGGTAATAGTTGGATTTGAACAGGTTTTAGTTGGATTTGAACAGGTCTTAGTTGGATTTGATCGGGTTTTAATTGGATTTGAACAGGTTTTAGTTGGATTTGAACAGGTTTTAGTTGGATTTGATCAGGTTTTAGAAGGATTTGATCAGGTTTTAGATGGATTTGAACATGTTTTAGTTGGATTTGATCAGGTTTTAGAAGGATTTGATCAGGTTTTAGATGGATTTGAACAGGTTTTAGTTGGATTTGAACAGGTAATAGTTGGATTTGAACAGGTAATAGTTGGATTTGAACAGGTTTTAGATGGATTTGAACAGGTTTTAGTTGGATTTGATCAGGTTTTGGAAGGATTTGATCAAGTTTTAGATGGATTTGAACAGGTTTTAGATGGATTTGAATAGGTTTTAGTTGGATTTGAACAGGTAATAGTTGGATTTGAACAGGTTTTAGATGGATTTGAACAGGTTTTCGATGGATTTGAACAGGTTTTAGTTGGATTTGAACAGGTAATAGTTGGATTTGATCAGGTTTTAGAAGAATTTGATCAGGTTTTAGATGGATTTGAACAGGTTTTAGTTGGATTTGAACAGGTAATAGTTGGATTTGAACAGGTTTTATTTGGATTTGAACAGGTAATAGTTGGATTTGATCAGGTTTTAGAAGAATTTGATCAGGTTTTAGATGGATTTGAACAGGTTTTAGTTGGATTTGAACAGGTAATAGTTGGATTTGAACAGGTTTTAGATGGATTTGAACAGGTTTTAGTTGGATTTGAACAGGTTTTATTTGGATTTGAACAGGTAATAGTTGGATTTGAACAGGTTTTATATGGATTTGAACAGGTAATAGTTGGATTTGATCAGGTTTTAGTTGGATTTGAACAGGTAATAGTTGGATTTGAACAGGTTTTAGATGGATTTGAACAGGTTTTAGTTGGATTTGATCAGGTTTTAGAAGGATTTGAACAGGTTTTAGTTGGATCTGAACAGGTTTTAGATGGATTTGAACAGGTTTTAGTTAGATTTGAACAGGTTTTAGTTGGATTTGAACAGGTTTTAGTTGGATTTGAACAGGTCTTAGTTGGATTTGAACTGGTTTTAGTTGGATTTGAACAGGCTTTATTTGGATTTGAACAGGTTTTATTTGGATTTGAACAGGTCTTAGTTGGATTTGAACAGGTTTTAGTTGGATTTGAACAGGTCTTAGTTGGATTTGAACAGGTTTTAGTTGGATTTGAACAGGTTTTAGTTGGATCTGAACAGGTTTCAGTTGGATTTGAACAGGTTTTAGTTGGATTTGAACAGGTTTTATTTGGATTTGAACAGGTTTTAGTTGGATTTGAACAGGTAATAGTTGGATTTGAACAGGTTTTAGATGGATTTGAACAGGTTTTAGTTGGATTTGATCAGGTTTTAGAAGGATTTGAACAGGTTTTAGATGGATTTGAACAGGTTTTAGTTGGATTTGATCAGGTTTTAGATGGATTTGAACAGGTTTTAGATGGATCTGAACAGGTTTTAGTTGGATTTGAACAGGTAATAGTTGGATTTGAACAGGTTTTAGATGGATTTGAACAGATTTTAGTTGGATTTGATCAGGTTTTAGAAGGATTTGATCAGGTTTTAGATGGATTTGAACAGGTTTTAGTTGGATTTGAACAGGTAATAGTTGGATTTGAACAGGTTTTAGATGGATTTGAACAGGTTTTAGTTGGATTTGATCAGGTTTTGGAAGGATTTGATCAGGTTTTAGATGGATTTGAACAGGTTTTAGTTGGATTTGAACAGGTTTTATTTGGATTTGAACAGGTAATAGTTGGATTTGAACAGGTTTTAGATGGATTTGAACAGGTTTTAGTTGGATTTGATCAGGTTTTAGAAGGATTTGATCAGGTTTTAGATGGATTTGAACAGGTTTTAGTTGGATTTGAACAGGTAATAGTTGGATTTGAACAGGTTTTAGATGGATTTGAACAGGTTTTAGTTGGATTTGATCAGGTTTTGGAAGGATTTGATCAGGTTTTAGATGGATTTGAACAGGTTTTAGTTGGATTTGAACAGGTTTTATTTGGATTTGAACAGGTTTTAGTTGGATTTGATCAGGTTTTAATTGGATTTGAACAGGTTTAATTTGGATTTGAACAGGTTTTAGTTGGATTTAAACAGGTTTTAGATGGATTTGAACAGGTTTTAGTTGGATTTGAACAGGTTTTAGTTGGATTTGAACAGGTTTTAGTTGGATTTGAACAGGTTTTAGTTGGATCTAAACAGATTTTAGATGGATTTGAACAGGTTTTAGTTGGATTTGAACAGGTTTTAGTTGGATTTGAACAGGTTTTAGTTGGATTTGAACAGGCTTTAGTTGGATTTGAACTGGTTTTAGTTGGATTTGAACAGGCTTTATTTGGATTTGAACAGGTTTTATTTGGATTTGAACAGGTCTTAGTTGGATTTGAACAGGTCTTAGTTGGATTTGAACAGGTTTTAGTTGGATTTGAACAAGTCTTAGTTGGATTTGAACAGGTTTTAGTTGGATTTGAACAGGTCTTAGTTGGATTTGAACAGGTTTTAGTTGGATTTGAACAGGTTTTAGTTGGATCTGAACAGGTTTCAGTTGGATTTGAACAGGTTTTAGTTGGATTTGAACAGGTCTTGGTTGGATTTGAACAGGTTTTAGTTGGATTTGAACAGGTTTTAGTTGGATCTGAGCAGGTTTAAGTTGGATTTGAACAGGTTTTAGTTGGATCTCTAAACCAGCTTTTTAACATTCTCATGCCTCCACTTAATGTTCACCTTATCTCCACTTTATACACTACCTCACATAGACACACCGACAGTGTCACCCTGTTTTGCACATTTGCTTCTTGCACCTTCATGTGTAGCTTAATATTTAAGACCACAGCTAAATGCATATATGCACACTGTACATCCCTGTACATTTTAATATTTAAGTCTACAGTTTACATTCATGTACATTATTTTGCGATCTAGATTTAATCCCACAATACACATTTTTTATATACTATTCTTATATATTTTTTTTTATTGTTTACTTTTATTTCATTCTTACATAGCTATATTCATGCATATTTTCATCTGTGTGTTTTCCTTAATAATTGCACTGTCCATGGAGCGGACCTGACTCACATTTCACTGCTGGTTATATATGCTGTATATAATTTTGTATGTGATGAATAAAAATCTTGAATCTTTTGAACAGTTTCTCCTGCAAGATAAGATTTCCTCATTTATCCAAGGGCAGGGATTTTTAGGGAAGGTGTGTTTACTTTTTAGAGGAGCAACCTTATTTAAAAGACTGCATAAAAGATTCAGGCTCACTACAGCCATCAAAAACCCCGGGGTCAAATGACTCCGAAAATTTCTCAGCTGTGGATCCATTTATGATGCGTCTTTGTGACATTGGTTTAGAAGGAAGACAGTCCACATTGGAAGACAAGTTAAAAAATATACACCAGTGGTCTGTCACATTAATGTCTGTAACACTCAACTGGTCAATGTTCGGACCTAAAGAAAAAACAAGGTCCAAAGTGTGGCCTTTTGTATGTCTAGGACCAGAGACATGCTGTTTAAAATAAAATGCTTCAGTGAGTGTTAAAAAATCAGATGCCAGATTACACGAAGCATCATCGATATGGAGGTTAAAATCCCAGAGTATCAGAACATTTTCAAGTTTGATAATTGAAGATAAAAATTCAGAGAAATCCTCTAAAAACAAGCGACCAGGACCAGGAGGTCGATAAATTAAAATGCAATAAAATGAGTCATTGTTGCCAACCATAGTCATCTGCATCTCAAAGGAGTCGAAAGAGTCTGAGTTCGTCAACCTGCAGCAGAAACAGTCCCGGTACACGAGTGCGAGTCCGCCTCCTCGCCGCGAGACCCTTGGTGTCCCAAACACAGAACAGTCCGGAGGGCACAGCTCGTTCAGATGAGTGTAGTCCATTTCACGCTGCCAGGTCTCTGTTAAAAACATAAAGTCAAGGTGTTCCTTTGAGAATAATTTGCTGAGGAAGAAGGCCTTGTTTGCACTGGAGCAAGCGTTGGGTAGAGCAATCCAAGTCGGTTGTGCCAGATCCAAGGCGGTCTTGGCGCTGACCGTCAGGGCAGCGCAGCGGTGACAGGACGTGGTCATTATTGTCCACCCGGCATGTAACAGTACACAGGACCCGATCACGCAGAGGGAAATTTTGGAGCCGCCGAGTCGGAAAAATCCGGTCATATTGGAGGGACGGAGACGCTCCGGACGAGTTCCCGCCCGATTCACGGACCGGAACCAGGCTTTCATTTGATTCTTTTGTCCAGAGTACAGTTAAATCATCCTTTTTTCACCTCAGAAACATAGCTAGATTACGTCCTATGCTAAATTTCTCAGAAGCTGAAAAGCTGATGAATTCCTTTGTTATCTCTAGGATAGATTACTGTAACGCCCTTCTAGCCAGAGTCTCTAAATCCACACTTAACAAACTACAATATGTACAAAACTCGGCCGCCAGGATATTGACTGGGTCCAGGGTATGCAATCACATCACACCAGTTTTGGAGTCTTTACACTGGCTCCCAGTTCGATTCAGAGTAGTTTTTAAAATTATGATATAAAGCTGACATATAAAGCATTGCATGGCTTGGCCCCTTATTATTTATCTGAGTTGTTAACTTCCTATACCCCAACTCGGAGACTGCGTTCTTAACAATCCAACTTGTTGGCTGTTCCTCAAACATGCTTACGATCTATGGGTGAAAGGGCCTTTTCTTCATATGCTCCTGTCCTTTGGAATTCTCTGCCTCCTGATCTTAGGTAAGCACAGGGCTATGACGTTTTTAAAGGTAGACTTAAGACTAATTTTTTTAAATTAGCATTTGATCGTTGATGTTACTTTTATTGTTTGAGCCTTGTATTGCTTGTTTTTGTATTGCTTGTTTTTTGTACAGCGCTTTGAGAAGTTGCCTTTAAAGGTGCTTTATAAAATAAAGTTTATTATTATTATTATAATTATTAATATTTATATATAGAGAGAGATCAAAAATATAATTCAAATTAATCAACTTTCTTTGACAAAAAATATATACTTTGTGCTAGGTTTTTAAAATAGGTTTCATGGACACAGAAAATATTGGTTAGGGCAAGTTATTTATTTTTCATTGGCTCAAGTTATAAAATATAGATGTGAACCATTACCCTACATTTTTCTTAATTGGATGAATGAAAAAAGTTTTGAGTAGTTTAGTTTTTTTTTTTGTATTGTTGTATTTTGGTTTATTTTTCTTTGTTTTCTTTGTCTGCTTTAGTTAAAAGCACAATTGTATGGAACAACAAACTTGTAAAAGTAACTGATTACCTACCTGCTAATGTTAGCTGCCTTACACCTACTTGAAGGATTAGTACTTACCTGGAGGTGTTCTTTACCTGTAGGGAGTGTAAAAAAGGAGGGGCAGATAAAGCCTTCAGTAGTGGTGTGCAATACATCTAAATTTGGTATTGAGCTGACACCAAGTGAATACTGGGCCAGTATCACCAATAGCAGTACCAATACTTTTAAATAATTAAAGTGGATGCATTATCAAGCTGGATAAATTTTTATGACTTTAAGTATTTTTATGATTGGCCTTTTGGATTATTAATCAGTTAAAATCCAGTACAGAATTTGGGCAAAGTAGAGTTTATTATGTGTTCAGAAACAACACAAAATTATGACTTCTTCTGAGAAATGAGCATACTGTTGATGCTTTTTCGTATGTATGTGCAGAATTAAGATGGGAGGAGCCCAAGAATACATTTATAAATTAAAGTAAGTAAATGAGACCACCTGCGAACATACAGGGACGGAAACTGAGCTGCAGCATACAATGTACAATGGTGAACACAATCTCCACAACCAGTCAAAAACGTAAAGCACAATGATAAACAGTGTCCAGCTGTTGTAACTATCACTGTTGTACAGTGTAGTGATGAGTCGTTCATGAACGATTCGTTCTTTTTGAACGAGTCTTTAATATGACTCGGGAACAACTAGTCATCTCAGAGAGTGAGTCGTTCATTTTGTGTAGACCTGCGCATGCGCATTGCACCACATCTCATACAGGAAACAGAAAGGAGTCATTCATCTCCCAAGTCGTTCGTTCGTTCGTTCGTTCACCAAGTCCCAGCCCCATAGAGAAAGAGTATGCAGTTACCGGAAACAGAAAGGAACTGTTCATCTCCCGAGTCTCTGAGTCGTTCATTCAAGTCCCCGTAGGCTGAATGCAGAAACAGAAGGATTCGTTTATTTCATGAGTCAGTCTTCTGGTCTGAGTCTCGTTCTTTTGTCACGCATTGGATACAGAAATAAGTTAATACATACGCATATATTTTACATAACTGTATAAAAAACGCAAATTATTATTATTATTTATTTTTATTTTTTTTCAGTTACGTGATGCGTTTCTGGCCTCAAATTGTATCTTTATATTTTTCTTATCCGCGGAAATTCCTGATAAAGCAAAGATTGAGACTTTACAGTGGATTCTAATCTTAGGTAATAATTTTATAGTTTATAATAGTTTAAATAATAATTAAAAAAAACAAAGTGGCACTAACATTTAACACTAAAAATAGACTGACAGAAACAAATGGAACTTTTTAAATTTTCAGATAATATTTATTGCAGATATATTTTGATAACTTTATAATAATTCCTAAACATAATACAATACAGTCAATAATAATGAGTGTAATGATGTTGCGAGAGACTGAAGCGGTCACGTGACAAAAGAACGAAACTCAGACCCAAAGACTGACTCATGAAATGAACGAGTGAGATGAACAGTTCCTTTCTGTTTCCGGTAACTGCATACTCTTTCTCTATGGGGCTGGGACTTGGTGAACGAACAAACGACTCGGGAGATGAATGACTCCTTTCTGTTTCCGGACGGACGGATGTATTAGCTACAGCTACATGTGGCTGTCACGGCCCAGACCAGACATGTTGACGGAATTATTGCTAAGCTAAATATGAAGTGACAAAGGAAAAAAACTATTTGGATTAAGAGGTGAGTTGAACTCTCTGCCTGAAGTAAGCTGCAATGAATTTATAATTTATTTTTCAAAGTTTGGCCATGAATGCATTATTTATTCCAAAAGTACTAAATGTATTAAAAATTGTAATATGCAACATTTTAATTAGATTCTGCTGAAATGAACGAAATGACTTGAAAAAAGATTTGTTCATTTTGCTGAACGAGACTTAAAGAACTGAGTCAGTAAAATGATCCGAACTTCCCATCACTAGTACAGTGATATAACTAAATATCTCCCTTTAATGGACTTATTTTTGTTTTTTTTAAATAAACAAAGTGTACAAAATTATGAATTCACAGCAAATATTAGTCTCCTGCTCCGTCTCTGTGCTGTATGCGTAATGCGCTGCTGCTACCCTCAGGTTGAGACACAAAAATGAGGCTGATGACTTATGACTGCCATAAGGTCTGTTTGTGGAGAAAAGTGGTTATTCCTATTAAGTAGATACAATCGAGTTCTTTTGTGTTTTCTGGTCTCATAATGTTATGGCTCAGGTTTGATGAATGTTATCATATACCATCACATACCATTTCATAATAATGAAAGAAATGTAGATGAGATTTCTTAGAACTTCCTCATTCATCGGCACTGATAGCTCTAACACGCTCTGATGAGCCTCAAGAGACTTGTGACAAAGATCCATGTAAACTGCAGTTTTCCTGTTGAGTCACATGTGTGTGATGATGTGGTAGGAAAAAAAAAATGAATGTTGTCACTGGGTAAAGTGACAGTGTCACACAATTATATTGTCAGTAGCAGAGGGTGTAGCCTCATAAAGAGTGGAATATAGCTCTAGTTTAGTAATTCTGATGGAACATGAGAGCACACTGTTTAACAGATTATAGCCTCATGCACTTTTATTTTTGTTTAAAGAACTAGCTTGAAATTGTATTTAATTATTGGTCTTTTAACACAAACTTATAATAGACATAAACTGATAAGTATAGATTTGTAGATGTTAGTAAAGTTTATGTTTGTGAGGTTCTCAGTGTTAAAATAATTATTAGGTTAGGATCACAAATGAGACAACGGAGACTGAACATGGTTAATCTAGAAATGGAAGACCCGTTTAATTCCTGCAAGAATGAAACAAATCTGCACTACAGGCAACAACATGGTGATTTGCTTAACATGTTTACAACACATGAAGCTTTTATAGGTGTACATTATGCCCGCCTCTCAACTCCAGGGTCGTGGATGGACGTGTAATGAGCTGACGTGTCAGTCATAGATGTGAATAAGTTTATGTGTATATGCCACTAAGTGTACAGGACAGAGTGTCCCTGAACAGTGATTAGATGTAGTGCAAAGTGATGTCTTTGTCTTGTTTGGATTAGCATGGCGCCAATAGGAGATACAGCTAAAGACATTAAGTCATACTTGTATGTGGATAAGCATATAAACTGGAGCAGGTGAGAGCATAATATATAATATAGAATTACTATGACGCTTAGTCATCCAGGACATCTTGAAAAAAAGTTTGACGTAAAAGCATCTGGACTCAAGGTGAAGCGTTTAGTCTCTAATTCCAAGAGACTTTATCAATTCTTCTTGGAATTAGAGACAAATTCCAAGAGACTTTATCAATTCTGAGGAATTGATAAAGTCTCTTGATATTAGAGACAAAATGTCTTCACCTTGAGTCCAGATGATTTTACTTCAAACCTTCTTTCAGTAAAGTTTATAATTATTTCATAATTATTATTTTGAGGTGAGCTCTCACAGATCACAGCTTGAATCAGAAAGAATGCTTTCTCTGTGGATTCAGTTCTACTGAATATTCAGCAGGTGTAAAGTACTTGAGTAAATGTACTTCGTTACTGTACTTAAGTATTTTTTGGCTACTTTGTACTTGTACTGAGTATCAAAAATATAAGCAACTTTTACTCTCTACTCAACTACATTTTTGATTGAATACTTGTACTCTTTACTCTACTACATTTGAACTGACACTTACTGTTACTTGTTACATTGTGTTTGTGCACGTCAAGTCAACTTTGTTGCTTGCAAGCTTATTTCTTGGCTATTGGAGGTACTGGATGCTTTTTGCCTAAATGCGTTACTCCGTTGTGAACGTAAATTAGCAGCCTGCCGAACGCCAGGTGTTTTTCACATAAATGATCGATGGCTACAGCCACTGATGAAGCCGAAGCCAGCTCTTCATGCAGTTTGTTTTGTTTTGTTTTTGTTTGTCCATTTTACTGAAAATACCTTTTTTGAAAATGTTTTACGTATGCCTTTTATTGAGCACTTGAGTTTGACTTGGACGACTTGTTTAATCTGTGTTTTTGGTCTGCCATGTCGAAATATTGAGGTGTTCAATTTCTTTTCTATATTAGGAAGTAAAACCTCATAAATAAACTTTATTTTTCACTAACCTACAATATTTCTTTGTTTTGAGGACTAGTGCATTTGAGCCAACGTTCAAGTAAAATACTTAAGTACTTTTAAAATGGGATACTTTAAGACTTTTACTCAAGTTGTATTTAAATTGGTGACTTGTAACTTATAGTGGAGTAATTTTTACAGTAAGGTATCTGTACTTTTACTCAAGTATGGCTTTCAGGTACTCTTTACACCTCTGATATTCAGTAAACCTGTAGACTGCCACACCTGTTAAACATTCTCCAATCACCACCACTTCATAACCAGATCTCATTTAGTAGTGTTTACTGATCCAGGCTTTTTGCAAATTTGAAAACTCTGCATTATTACATCCTCAAATGCACCTGCTTTGTCTATCTGTCTTCCTCAGTGCTGTCAGCTCCTGCTTCCCAGTCTAAACCTTCAGTCCCCGGTCTGCTTCTCCACCATATCTCCAGCCGCTCAGGACCCCGCCTCACTTCACCCTGGTTTTAAATAAATCTACCTTCAATTGCACGGCGGCGGCATGGTGGCAGAGGGGTTAGCACTCTGGTCTCAGAGCAAGAAGGTCCTGGGTTCAATTCCCATCCAGGGCAGGGCCTTTCTGTGTGGACTTTGCATGTTCTCCCTGTGTCTGCGTAGGTTTCCTCCAGGTACTCTGGTTTCCCCAAAATAGGACTACAGATGGAAATTAGCTGTTAAGCTACAATCTGGTACAAGCAGCTCTGCTCCGGCTTAATGTGGGTCCACCAGTGTTCAAACCTTAACACCCTGACCAATTTCTCTGTGTAAGCAATACAACAAGGCTAATGTCACAGTTCCTTGTCACATATTTAGGTTGAGTTTCAGGTTAAAAATGAGCTTCAACTCTTGCCTAAAGTACATGTACAGTTGTTGTATTCTGCGGCTGCCAGTGTTTTGTGACTGGGCTGACTTTTGAATTGATGAACAAGAGATGTTCTGATGTAGGGCACCGCAGTTTGTTTAAATACATGCTGAGGAATGGCCCCTATGACCTATCCCGGTTAGGGCCCCGAGATGAACAGCCCCCTGACTGAACAAACTTGTAAAGCTATTGATTGTCTCACTTTATTGTTCAGTGTCTTAAAAACCTGTTTGTAGTTATTCTTGACTTGAGAAGGGGACTTGAGTCTTGATCTTTTTTGTTTCATGATAAGTCACATATTTGTGGGAGAACATTTTCATGGAGCTGTGTAACTTTTGTTTTAGTGTGATGTTAGCAAATTACAATGACTTAAATGTTTCACAAAATGGGACACTGTAAAAAAAACTGAACTTATTTGTGACTGGGGTAACACTTCAGACAGTTTCAGAACAACGAATGTGTATAAAATGTATACTTAACATTGTGTGTTAAAATACATTACATTAAACATATATAAATTTAATTTATTTATAACATCTTGTTTGGGATTGTGGGGCCTGAGCCTATCCCAGCAGCTTTGGGCCTGAGTGACATGAATATATTCAATTTTCAATTTTAAAGAGCTGTGCGGTATTTGTTGAATGGAAATGTAAATGATTTTATACACAGTTTATTCTATTTATTTATATTTGTAAGATATTTGTAGTTTTATCAGTAGTAGAAACATTAATTTATTCATTTTCCACTGCTTAGTCCCGTTAGAGGTCGCGGGTGACTGGAGCCTATCCCAGCAGCCTGGTACATCCTGGTTGGTTAGTCGCAGACACTTGAGACAGACACTGACAGACAACCATTCACTCTTCCATTCATTCACTAAAGACACTTTAGAGTTGCTCATTAATCTATTAATGCATGTTGTTTGGTGGTGGGAGGAAGCCGGAGTACAAGGAGAGGACCCACGGTAACACAGGAAGAACATGCAGACTCCTCACAGAAAGGCCAAAGTTGGCCGAAGATCTAGTTGAGTTGAACTCACAACCTTCTTACTGCGAGGCAGGATCGTTAACCACTGTCACCTTTAACCCCAGTTGTAGAAACACAGTAGAAGTAAACAAAGACTACAGCTGATGTAAACATATTAGCTCAGTGTATACGATGCCTCAGTGTGCAGCTGCTGCAGTTGAGGAGTCTGAATGATGTTAGGTGACAGTTAGGCACTGTGTATGCCAAGTCATGTCAAATGTCAAGTCATTTGGTTTCAGGGAACTCATAGCAAGAAGAAATGCTTTTATTACATTTAAAAACATGAAGGAAATCCTGAAGGCATTTATCAGAGACAGGGCTTCCTCATTCATTTCTAAGTGACCTGATTAACTTCCTCAAAGGAGAAAAAAATAAAACATCAGATTTAAAACTTCCTGCTTCTTCTGAGTGTGTGGTCAATATGAATCCTTGTAAATACAAAGACAACTCTCATGAAGCACTGTACCAGTTTCCCTCAAATATGAGAAAAAAGTGCATAAAATAAAGTAACTCTGCGTTAAACTTTTAACAAATAGTCTCCTCTCGAAAACAAACAACACAGACTGTAGAGGAATCTGCGCCCCTAGGGGTTAACGTTACATAGTGTTGCATTAAACATTACTAAGTAAACTTTATTACTGCAGCTCTGTTTAAAAGGCATGAAGAACTTTTTTTTCCCCACAGTAATATAATCATTAAAAAAATATATGTGTAATAAAACATTTGTTATATGTATGTATGTATGTATGTATGTATGTAATGTATGTATCTTGTTAATCACACTCATGAGCTAGTTACTACTGTCCAGAGGTCCCCAGTTATTCTTGTCATATTAGTCCCCCTCAATGGAATTTTATAAATGTCACCTGTAGCAACGTGAATCATATCTTAGCCTCTCTCATGGAACTTCTTAAACGGTCCTCGAGTAAGGGCGTCGCCATACAGCAATATACAGTGAAATACAGCGATATACCGCTGTCCACCAGATGGCAGGCTCCAAAAGCGGAAATATAAAAAGAGACCCAATGGCAACTTTACAAGTATTTTTTTTGAATTTTTGATTAATATGCCCGTTTATGCTATCTAAAAACTATTGTTTTACTATGTAATAAAAGCCGAAAAGACCGGATGTAACCGTCATTTTATTGCCCTTTAATAACAACAAAATCGATGAATAGGGGACCAATGGGGGGATTACATCCATTTATTTACAATCTATGATCATATCCATTGGCCAGGTAACTGCGGCCACCAGGTGGTTTCAGTCCAGGATACCTAGAGTAGAGACAGAATCCTCCCCCTGGATCTGGCGGGAAAGAGCGTCCGGTTACAGGTTTTGGGAGCCAGGTCTATAGGAGAGGGTGAAGTTAACCTTGTGAAAAATAGGGACTGATGCAACGAGACGCTTGGCTGACTTGATGTATTTGAGGTTCCAATGGTCCATCCACACTATGAAACGCTGTTCCGCTCCTTCCAACCAATGGCTTCACTCCTTCAGCACCAGTTTGACTGCCAGTAGCGCCATGACGCTGTTTCTAATTCTCTCGGCTGGATTCAGACGGTGAGAGAAAAGGCAAGGGGTGAAGCTTTTGGTCAAACGGGGAACACTGGAAGGGTATTGCTCCAACTCCAACGTCAGAAGCGTCCACCGCCTCGACAAACTGATTGGAGGTGTCCGGAATGGGGATGGGGGCAGAGGTGAAGTCTTCAAGTTGTTGAGGCTCTCTGAGCATCCTCGGTCCACTGGAAATGAATCTTGGAGAAGGTGAGAGAGGTCAACGGGGCGACCAAGATGCTGTAGCCTCGAATAAAGCGTCTGTAAAAGCTGATAAAGCTCAGGGAGTCTGCAGTTGTTTTGGATTGGATGGTGCTGGCCAGTCTAGGCCCGTGGTAACCTTGGAGTGGTCAAATCAGATCTAACCTTCCGACACAATGTAGCCCAGGAAAGAGATGTCGAACTTGCACTCCTCAGCCATCACGAAGATGGACGTGATGTCATGGAAGATCATCAAGGTAGATGAAAACAAACCAGGGTAGCATGTTATGCACAATGTAATTCACCAAGTTCTGGAAGACGACTGGAGGACGAATTTGGACGAAGAACGCATCCCGGTGACGAATCTCTCCTGGCATTGTCCCAAAGTTACGTATTTATTATTTCTTAAACATTGTCAACACTTTAACTGTGCACCACACCTCATTCATTGTTATACTGATTATATTTCTGCTAGAGGTTAGTACTAGAGTTGCTGTCGTTTTGTGAACAGGGCACTTCTGTTTGTGCTAGCTAGCCCGCTAGCTAACATGCTAGCGGGTTTTTAGCAATTGAGTTAGCGCTTAGCATACCTTGATTGTTGTGTTTGTTACTGTTTTCTTACTGGTGGTTAGTCTTGTTGTGTGTTCTGAGTTTTCCTGTAACTTGTGGTTGTACTGCTGTGTGTGTTTGTGTGTTAGAATTTATCATTGTGAGTTGTGAACAGTTGGCTTGACTTAGCTGTACCTACACTAGCTTAGCTAAGCGTTTCTGTGTTGTTTGCATCGGCTTGGGGCAATGGATTGCCATTTTTGTTTGGTGTTACTAGACAGATTATCTCTATTAGAGAGCGTGTTTGTGAGTTAGAGCAGCTAGCTCAGCATAGACAGGGTTTAGTTACTTTAGATGTGTCAGGGTTTCCGGATAGTATCAGATGCAGGTCTGATAGCAGGTCTGATAGCAGGTCTGATAGCAGCCCTGCTAGCGTTAGCTCATGTTGCGGCTCAGTTGCTTCGGCAGCTGTTGCAAAGAGTCCTGCGTTCGTGCCGGTCTGCTGGCGGGGGGGTGCAGGCAGGCGCAGGCCTCCCGTTGTCCGCTCCTGTCCGCGGTCACCCCTCTGACCGCGAACCGGGGCGCTTTCAAGTCCGCTTGTCCGCGCCGATCACCGGCCTGTTCCCTCTGCGCCAGCCAACCGGAGCGAGCATCGTACTCTGGTGATAGGGGACTCCAATACCCGCAATGTTAGACTTGAGATAATAGTCATTGTCCACTGTTTACCGGGGGCCAGGGTTTCTGACATAGAGGCTAACCTTAGGGTGCTGACATCACACAGGAAGGGAGAGTTTCCCAGGACACATACTCGCACTACATACAAGCAGATAGTTACTAATGTCGGCACCAATAATGTGAGAATGAGGCAGTCTGAGGTAACCAAAGATAGCCTAGCTAGGACTTTTGAACTAGGGAACAAGATGAGTCGGCATCGATTAATTGTCTCTGGCCCCCTCCCCGTAAGGAGTAGTGATGAACAGTATAGCAGATTAGTTTCCATGAACCGGTAGCTGGCCCGGCATTGTAGTCAGAAAGGTTATGGTTTTGTGGATAACTGGCCTTCTTTCTGGGGCCGCCCAGGCCTGCTGAGGGCAGACGGCCTGCATCCTACTGGACAAGGTGCTGCCATTTTGTCTAGTAATATAGACAGCTGCATTCAATGCATTTGACACAAGGAATCTCAGTAGGTCGCAGGAATTAGAGAACCTGCTAGTCATGATAGTGCGGGTGTGGAACTGGATAATGTAGCAGCTTTTAGTTGTCTGGTTAGGCCGTATGAATCCGATGTCTACTGCCTAAATCTATTAGATATGGTGAATTTATTTAGTCCTCAAACACATCTGAAAACTCACAGAGTCAGTGACCCAAAAGCATCATGTCCTCATGTTATTATAACTCAGAGGCATTCTTTTAAACCCGGCAGAACTGTTAGAGCTCGGCAGCTTGTTCCTGTCACTCCCCTGGACTCCACTGGACCAGCCCTCAAATGCAGGCTCTACGTCAAGACTAAAGATTGGTCTCCTGAATGTGCGGTCTCTATCCTCCAAAGCACTCTTATGGTGTACAACCCTGTCTTTCAACCCTGTCTTTCAACCAGTTTGTTCATGAGCCCAGCTGTAGGTACACGTAGGGCTCCTTACCCTGATGGAGGGTCTAAGGACAGGGGATGTTGTCTGGTGCAGTCTGTTAAGCCCTTTGAGGCGACTGTTGTTGTGATATTGGGCTATACAAAAATAAATGTCTTGTCTTGTCTTGACCGGTGCGTTAGTGAGACCAAAGGGCTTGACCAAATATTCATAATGCCCGGAAGGAGTGTTGAAGGCGTCTTCCATTAATCTCCCTTCCTGACGCGGACCAGATGACAGGAAAATCTTGGAGAATCTGGTGACTCCCTGAATCAGTTCGAAGACTGAGGACAGAGGAGGCAGAGGATAGTGGTTCTTCACCATGATATCGTTGAGACCACGCTAATCAATGCAATGACAAAGGGTCTTATCCTTCTTCCCCACGAAAAAGAACCCAGCACCAGCAGGAAACAAAGACAGATGAATTATCCCTGCTGCCAAATCGTCCCTTGTGCAAAATTATATGGCCTCCATTTCCAGAGCTGAGAGAGAATATAGTAGACCCTGGTGGAGTTGTCCCAGGAAGAAGGTCTATGGGACAATCATAGGATTGATGCAGAGGCAAGGCGGTTGCTTTGGCCTTGTTGAATACCTCCCAGTACTCAACCAGGACAGCATCAAGAAGAGACTAGGAAGTAGCCGCTACGAGTGGTCTAGGCAACCCAGCAGTCTGGAGGCACACCGAGTAATAAGTGGTACTCCAGCCAGTGTTCAAGGCGAGATGGGGGTTGTGGCACAGGATAAAGGTATTATTAGTCCCCAATCCTCATGCCAAACACTGTAGGTAATTGGAAGGATTGAAAGCAACAGCACGCTGCCGTCTATCTATCCCACTCCGCTGGTAATTTATTATTACTAATTTTCATTTATTCTTACATATTTTCTTTTCTGCTCTTCTTAGATTAGTTTTCAAAGCCCTATTGTTAATACAACACATAAATCATCATCTGTTTCGCACAAAGGCGATGCAACCATAATAAACTGCACATTGTCCATCCATCCACCTTCTACCGCTTATCCGGGGCTGGGTCACGGGGGCAGCAGTCTAAGCAGAGACGCCCAGACTTCCCACTCCCCAGACACTTCCTCCAGCTATTCCGGGTGGATACCGAGGCGTTCCCAGGCCAGCCGAAAGACATAGTTCCTCCAGCATGTCCTAGGTCTTCCCTGGGGTCTCCAACCGGTGGGACATGCCCGGAACACCTCCCTAGGGATGTGTCCAGGAGGCAAACAGATGCCCAAGCCACCTCAGCTGGCTCCTCTCGATGTGGAGGAGCAGCAACTCTACTATGAGCTTCTCCCAAGTGACAGAGCTCCTCACCCTATCTCTAAGGGAGCGCCCCGCCACCCTGCGGAGAAAGCTCATTTTGGCCGCTTGTATCCGGGATCTTGTTCTTTCGGTCATGACCCAAAGCTCATGACCATAGGTGAGAGTAGGAACGAGGATCGAGAGCTTCGCCTTGCAGCTCAGCTTTTCTTTACCACGACAGACCAGTACATCGACCGCATTACTGCAGATGCAGAATCCGTCTGTAAATCTCACGCTTCTTCCTTCCCTCACTTGTGAACAAGACCCCAAGATACTTAAACTCCTCCACTTGAGGCAGGAGCTCTCCACCAACCTGAAGGGGACAAGCCACACTTTTCCGACTGAGAACCATGATCTCGGACTTGGAGGTGCTGATCCTCATCCCAGCCGCTTCACACTCGGCTGCAAACCGTCCCAGTGCACACTGGAAGTCCTGGCTTGATGGGGCCAACAGGACAACATCATCTGCAAAAAGCAGACGATCCTGTGGTCCCCAAACCAGACTCCCTCCGGCCCCTGGCTGCGCCTAGAAATCCTGTTAATAAAGATAATGAACAGGACCGGTGACAAAGGGCAGCCATGCCAGAGTCCAACATGTACCGGGAAAGGTCTGACTTACTGCCGGCAATGCGAACCAAGCTCCTGCTCCGGTCGTACAGGACCCCATACTCCCCGAGCACCCCCCACAGGGCGCCACAAGGGACACAGTCGAATGCCTTCTCCAGATCCACAAAGCACATGTGGACTGGTTGGGCAAACTCACATAAACCCTCCAGTACCCTGGAGAGGGTATAGAGCTGGTCCAGTGTTCCACGATCCGAGGCGAAAACCGCATTGTTCCTCCTGAATCCGAGGTTCCACTATCGGCCGCATTCTCCTCTCCAGTACCCTGACATAGACTTTCCCGGGGAGGCTGAAGAGTGTGATCCCTCTGTAGTTGGAACACACCCTCTGGTCCCCCTTCTTGAAAAGAGGGACCACCACCCCGGTCTGCCAGTCCAGAGGTACTGTCCCCAAACGCCATGTGATGTTGCAGAGGCGTGTCAGCCAAGACAGTCCCACAATATCCAGAGACTTGAGGTACTCAGAGCGTATCTCATCCACCCCCGGTGCCTTGCCACCAAGGAGCTTCCCATCTACCTCAGTGACTTCGGCCTGGGTGATGAACGAGTCCACCTCCGAGCCCTCGGCCTCCGCCTCCCCAGTGGAAGACATGTCGGTGGGGTTGAGGAGATCCTCGAAGTATTCCTTCCACCGTCCAACTATATCCCCAGTTGAAGTTAGCAGATTCCCACATCCACTGTAAACAGTGTTGGCAGGGCACTGCTTCCCCCTCCTGATGCGCCGGATGGTTTTGCCAGAATTTCTTTAAGGGCGACCGATAGTCCTTTTCCATGGCCTCACCGAACTCCTCACAGACCCGAGTTTTAGCCTCTGCGACCACCCGGGCTGCAGTCTGCTTGGCCTGCCGGTACCTATCAGCTGCCTTAGGAGTCCCACGGGCCAACCAGGCTCGGTAGGTCTCCTTCTTCAGCTTGACAGCATCCCTTTCTTCCGGCGTCCACCACCGGGTTCGGGGGTTAACGCCACGACAGGCACCGGAGACTTTACGGCCACAGCTTCGAGTGGCCACATTGACAATGGAGGTGGAGAACATGGTCCACTTGGACTCAATGTCTCCAACCTCCCTCGGGATCTGGTCGAAGCTCTGCCGGAGGTGGGAGTTAAAGATCTTTCTGACAGAGGCTCTGCCAAACAATCCCAACAGACCCTCACAGCACGTTTGGGCCTGCCGAGGCTGTCCAGCTTTCTTCCCCGCCATCGAATCCAACTCACCACCAGGTGGTGATCAGTTGACAGCTCTGCCCCTCTCTTCACACGAGTGTCCAAGACATACGGCCGGAGGTCAGATGAAACAACTACAAAGTCGGCCGGAGATCGATGACTTACAATAATTATTAATTGAAAACATTCCAACATTCCAATCAATAAATCCCCCCCAAAAATAAAAAAATAACTTCAAACAGTGATTAAAACATATCAAGCATCTTGGCATATGCTCTTAGACTGTAACAATTTACCTTTGTTTTTGTTTTTTATATAGCGCTTTTCCACCTACTGTAGTAGACATTCAAAGCGCTTTACATACATTAAGCTATTTACCAGTGTTACAGAACAACACTGGAGGCAATGTAGGTTGCAGTATGGATGTTACGATGTTTAGGGATGTTTTGAGCGGGGATCGAACCACCTTTTACATTACAGTTAAGTCACTTCCCAAAGTGGGGGTCGCGGAGTGGTGGGCGGGGGGTCGCGAGATGATTTCCAGATATTATATATATTTTTTTTTATGATTATTATTTTTATATATTTTTAAAAAGGTTGTAATGATGCGAGTATAAATTTAGGATAATTAAAATAAACTGAAAGTAAAACTTTGTAAAACTTAAGTCCGCGGACTGCTTTAACACAGTTGCGGGCTGTTTTTCATGTGGATGGAAGTCGAGAGAGAGAGAGAGAGAGAGAGAGAGAGAGAGAGAGAGAGAGAGAGAGAGAGATTTGTTATTTAGTCATTATTTTTATCTTTTAAAGTCCATTTTGGGCAAAAAGCATAGTATAATAAAATCACCAAAACAAGTCTTCATGTTAAGAATGAATAGTACACAAACATTTCTAAAACTGTAAAAACTGTCTTTCTTTCTTTTTTTTTTTTAATAAAACATTCATTAATTATTTTATGATAAACATACTGTCTTAAGTGCACCCCTTTATAATCATAAATTAAATAATAATAGATAAATAATTACATTCCAAAAATAAATACAATAGGCTAAATAATAATAATTTGCATGTGGGCTACATGCATTTAGAAGAAGAAAAGAGGATCGCTTCGTCGGATCGTCAGCTGTCTAATATTGGGGGTCGCGGTCTGAAAAGTTTGGGAACCCCTGGCCTAGACCACTGTTAGCGGCTACTTCCTAGTCTTTTCTTTATGGTGTCCTGACTTCGAACCTATTAATCTCACTTTTGTTTTTGTTTTCATGGAGTAAATCTTGTACTTCCTAGACAAGCAAATTTTTAGAACCTAAACCACTTATTATAATCCGTTATTCTCTCTATACCAAAGAGTTGCACGTGATCTGGGAGTCAGATTCAAGAATTCCATTAATACTTACAGAGCCTAAGTTATCTATCAAGCTAAGACTAACAAGGCTACAATCTCTAACACCGATCTATAACCCACGCTCCATTTTTAGTTTCACTATAAGATGTAAACAGAGCCTTAAAACACAAACTTTTACCTTGTCCCGCGGACGGTATCTTAGTGTTTAGTATCAACAGTATCTGTTTAGTCTGCCTCCCATACCCCAGATATTAAACTACACGGAAATACACAAATACATGTAGATAACATGCAGCCGGCAAACAGGTCTAAGCAGGTCTTACCTAAACCCCACTTCCGGAAGTTTTTTTTGCTCACCCAAAAAAAATGCTGATTACCTGAATTTAAACTCCAATAGTCCAGTTCCGCAGCCAGACGCCTCTTCATCTCTCTGATCTCAGTCCCGAAACTGTCACCGTGTTTCACACACACAGAGTGGAATTCTGTCCCGTACTGCTTTAAACTGCGCAGCTTTGGGACTCACAGGAAATGCTTTGTTTCAAATTTCCCCGTGCGCGTCAGGCAGGTCCACTCTTTGAAAAAAACAGCGAACATTGGCATCCGGGTCATGGCACCAAATGTTCTTAGAATTCTAGTAGACAGAGTATAATTTATATATCAATGGTCAGGTTTAATTCTTGCAAGAATGATGCAAAAGTACAAACATGTCACAATTGTACAGGATGAAGTTTGCTTGCAAAAATAAACAATACAGCAGATTTTATATCATGCAGTAAAGGCTGTAGGAGGCGTATCTTTCACACACTCTCCAGGACAGGCTACCAGGTGCAGACTGGAGTCCCTGGCTATGTTCATGTTTGGATTAGCATGAAGGACATGACATTATCAGATTTGACATGACCTGAAAAGAACTAGAAGCACCCAGTAATTATAAACCTGACAAAGCTGATTTTATTACAGCTTTTGTTCAACATTCTGGTCTTTCAGTTGTAGCACTTACAGAAACATGGATCAAACCAGAGGACTCTGCCACTGCCGCTGCCCTCTCCCATAATCACACTTTCTCCCACAGTCCTCGCCTCACAGGAAGGGTGGAGGGACCGGACTACTTATCCTTTATGACTGGAAGTTCAAACAGCTAGCACCCTTGTGTGACAACAGCTCCTTCAAGTTTCATGCTGTTACTATCACCCACCCTGTTAAAAGTCATTTTTTTGTTATCTATCGTCCCCCAGATCAGCCTTGACATTTCTTGGAGGAGTTGAATGCACTTCTTTCATCCTTCCCTGAGGATGGTTCTTCTCTGGTGGTATTAGGAGACTTCAACATATACCTTGAAAAGCCAGAGGCTGCTGACTTCAATAACCTCACTGCATCATTTGACCTAAAGCGGGTCTCCACATCAGAAACCCACCAGTCTAGTAACCAACTAGATCTTATCTACATAAAGTATTGCACCCACTCATCACACTGAGGTCCCCTCACTGCACATGTCTGATCATTTCTTTGTAACTCTTGACCTCAACCTAACTTCTCAAGACACTGCAAATGTTTTACCGCTGGTTACTTTCCAACGCAACCTGCGTACACTCACTTCCTCAAGCTTTTCCTCTACTGTCTCTTCTGAGCTTTATAAGTGTTTTAATCAGGTTTACAGTGTGGTAAAAAAGATGGCTCCAGGTCTCCAGAGCTAAGTTTCAACTCTGTGGGGTAAACTTTTGATAAATATGTTCGTTTATGCTAGCTGAAAACTATTGTTTTACTATGCTGTGCTGTAACCGCTATTTTATTGTCCTGTTGTAAGGACAATATTGGTGAATAGGGGACCAATGAGAGGAAGACGTCCATATTTTTTAGTCTGATGCTGTAAGACGTCAGCAATTAAATTAAATTTTTTTTTTCACAAACTGTGAGTGCTACCAGTAAGTGCAAACAATAGTAAAAGGAAACAATTATATAAAAGTGCTAATGGTTGGAGTTATCGGCTCAGTTGGCCTTTTTGATAAATCAGTGGAGCAGTGGAACTCTTATAAGAAGCTTAGTGTGATAGGCCCGAAGCCATTTAACTTGCTCCAAAATGTGATACAGCCAGAGAGACCTGGTAGTTAAACGTATAAGGAAATATTTTTCACTCAAGCCCCTTGTAAATGCAGAGAGAATCAGATTTCACAGACGCAATCAAGAGGAGGAGGAGTCTGTCAGAATGTTTGTAGCTGCTCTGAGGAAGTTGGGTAAACACTGTAAATTTAAGGATGTTTTAAATGAGACCCTAAGGGACAGACTGGTGTGTGGCTAGGCAGTAGGCAGGTCAATGTTCAAGGCCCATGTTTTTGAAGTAATAAAACGGCACACCTAGCATTCACTTGTAGGTGTAAAGACATGGGCTGTCGTCATTAATAATTACCATCCTGCTACTAATGTTTTGCCTGAATGTTCTGTTAAGACTTTAAAATATGCATTTAAAACATTATGAGGACAAGGTAGTCTACACCAGTTCCTTCAGAACTACCACAAAACTGCACACACAACCACAAAGAGATCCCTAAAGGTTTGATCTGGGGTTTTGAGGCAGTCCACCCCTCTAAGTTAGATTTTTAATACTTATACTTCACATGCTTCACTCATAACATTGAAATAAAAATAAGAAATAAAAATACAAACATTTGTTTTTAACACGTGTTATAATGTCACTTGCTAGTATTAATCGGCAAATTAACACTAGCAAGTTGACATCCCAACTAAATTGAGTTGACATCTTTTGTAAGAAGGGAAGAGATGTTATGTATTTTGGACTAGTGAGCCACCGTGGAGAACATATACTCTCAACAGGCTGTGGAGTTTTAATAAAAGCAATGGGCGAGTGTCAGCTTGTTGTTTATAAGTCAATTGTAACAGCCCAAGTATGAAGAACAATCAAAACACTACTTTTGACCAGAAACATAAAGAAATGCAGCATAGTGTTGTTCATTCTTGTACATTTAAAATTGAATGAGAACAAATAAATACATGTTGTCAAGTAAATGTGAGGAGGCATGAGTACCATTTTTTGTTTGTTTTTCCAAAAAAGACGTATGGCTTCATTTTGCTTTTCTTTAAAAGACACGTAGGGGTTTGTGAGAATGCCTTGCTACTTGCTACTTTTTTTGCATTTTCTCTTTCTACAGGACATAACAGAACAAGAACTCAAGACAAAGTTGGAGTGCAAATATTCCCTTCTTTGACTCTGTGAAAACACAAACAAACACAAAGTCTTAAGCCTGTACTGAACACTGAATAGACAGAATCAGAATTAGTAGTACCAACATGCGTAGAACGAATCCTTCTGAACTGACTCATTTTTTATTAAAAAGAGAGAAACATACAAAGTGTTGCATAAAGTCGCCCTGTTACGTGTCAGCATGTAAGATTCTGTTTGAAAATGGAGTTGACTTTACATAAAAAGGTTTATCTGATGTTATTTACTTTGCTAGCACTGGTAGGCTACTTCAAAACAAACTACCTCATACATACGGTAAGTTAGTGTTGTTACATCAAATATTACAAATAGATTTAACCTTGTTTTACTGTTATTACCAGACCTGTTTAATCATAAGCATGAGGGTTTACTCAACAAAGTTTGAATGAGAAGGTTATTATGACCAGAAGAAGACAAGTCTAACTCTTCTGTAACAGAAACTGAAAGTAAAATACAGGTTAATGACTGAAATATTGTTCAATTTAAGATACTTTTTAAATTCTGAGTTCAACTGGTAAGAGAGCGGAGTTTTTTATCTCTAGAAGGAGGGGTTTAACCTGAAACTAATTCTGATGGACTCAGGCTGTTCTGGTCTCATAGTCGTTACCTTAAAAGGGCAGTGTGACTCCTGATGTGAAAATCGTTATGGCTCAGGTGTTGTTTTTGGTAACTTACTGTATGTTCTCCTGCTACTGACCACAAACAGAAGAGCGTGAGTCTAAACTTTAAATGCTAGGATAAGAACAAATAATTCTCTGTTTAAATCAATCAGTCTGCATAGTTGTAGATCAAACAGACGCTGACATCTGCAAAGGCTCTACTAACAGTGAAAAAGTACAAAGTTCAAATGTACCTAAGAGGATTGTCAAGTTTTTTCATTATTTCTTTCTACGTAAAATTTTCCACAGTGCACAAAAGCCAAACTGCACTCAGTTTTGTGATCCTCACACTGCGTAATGATGCATGGTAGGATGTCTGTACATGTCGTCCAAATGGCTCCACACAGGGAGGACCAAACTGGGCTTTGGCCTGTTCAGAGCATCCTCTATGACTTAGGAGGTGGCTGAAGATCTTACTAAATCATTATTAAGGTGAAGTTTATCTGCATTTGGCGGTTTAAGAACTAGATCAGGGGGGAAAACACGACCCAAAAGACAAACGTCACAGTGGAGAAGGAAGTACAGATGTTTGCTTTAAAATGTAGTGGAGTAAAAGTCAAAAGTACTTAAAGTAAAACATTTGTAATTATGTACAGTGACAGTATTTTTGCTTAGTTACATTCCACTATTGACTTCCACTACTGACTCGCAAAAAATCTTGTTGAGATTGTTGAGAACAAGAGAAAATGTGGATGGCTGTTGTTGGTAATTGTTTCTTTTTCTGCTAAACCATTTTACACACTGGCTGTTTTATATATATATATTACTACTTAAATGATAAGATTAAGAGAATGTGTCCTAAATGTTTACACTATGTTATAACTGGCTCAGGGTCACAACAAAAAAGGGAGACCATGCCAAGTTAAAGTGCTTAAAAACTATATTTATTAAATATAAAACACAACTACGGATTAACAAAAAGTACAGTGGGGTGTGTACCTCAGTTGTGTTCAGCAGTCTTGTAGGTGCAAGGTGAGTGTATGTAATGAAAAAAAAAAAAAAAAACTAAATGTGCATAACAAGGAGATGACGGCGCAGGGCCCAGAGTCCAGCAGCAGGGCCAGTTCTAACTTGCCTGAAGTCTAGAGAAGCCAAGGAGAAAATGAGCAGCCGGAAGGAGCAGTACTCGTACCACGTACTGCGCACGCAAAGGGAGGAGTTGGAGAGGCAAAACCTGTTGACCCAAAAGATCAACAGGTTTTGGGCTCATGTTGCTATCTCAAGGTTTATTAACTTGTTTTGTGCCATGGGATCACAGTTGTGTTTTAAAAACAAATATTTAGCTCATTTGTTTCTACAGAATTACTTTTGTGAGTAACATGTAAGATGGAGCCAGAGAACCAAGGTCAAACAACAATAACAGAAGAAGCGTCAGAAAACACGCCTGCTATTTCTTCTGTCACAGATGACGAAGGTACAGGTAAAGAATAGTATTTAATTTATCCTTTTCTACCGCTGTTGACTCAAGTATAATTCAGTCTAATCTTTTGTCAATTACTTAAAATGATTCCTTCAGTAGATGAGTCAGAAGAAGGTGAAGCTTCAGCCGAGGTAAAATTAGTTCAGCTACTATAAGATATTCCCAAATCATGTTTCATCTTTATATGTATCTATCTATCTATCCACTTAGAATGAAAAACAACCAAAGACAACAGATGGAAGATCACAAGAAGAAACAATAAACAGTAATATTTTAAATTTGTTTCAGTAAAAGATAAGGCATTGTATTGACTTTTGCTTAGAACTAATGCCAATTAAAATGTACAACAGGAGTGGACTTTGTTAAAAAAAATAATGTTTTGAATCACAAACACCGGACTCAGGTCCAACATTTGAAAGTCTGACAACAGAAAACTCTGAATGTGAGAGCTATTTCTCTAACATTATTTTAAAGAAAAAATCTAAGATTTGTCCAAGTCTTCTCCTGATTATAACAATGTAATATATTGTTTATACATTATATATATATTATACATTGTACATATAATATAACATGTAATTTTTTTTTCAGTGACACCTGAGCTGACACTTGTGTTGTTGGGTGACCCTGATGCTGTTGAAACTGGCTCAAACCTCTTACTGGACCCTGACAAAGAAAAGAATGAACCGTTTTCCTCCAGTTTGTATGATCTGTGTGGTCGGGTCATCTCTGTCATTAATTTACTTGGTCTCCAAAACATTGACCAGTTCCCTTCAAACAAAGGTGTTCATGCCTTTCTTCTCCTGCTTCCACATGGTCTGCATGTCAGCCAGTACAAATCAGGAGTGCAGCGGCTTGAGGCAACCTTTGGAAAAGGAGCTGTGGCTTATTTAATGACAGTTGTGACTCATGAGTCCAATGAACAATGTGACAGAGCACTCACAGATCTGAAAGTCATCAGTGGTTTTGATGAAAAAAGATACCACACTTGTACAAAAAGTATGAGAGATGAAGCAGAGATATTAGTTCTGCTGAAGAAGATCGATGCCATGGTCTCAGAGAATGAGCCACAATGTTACACCAGACTACAGAGTGAGGGACAGGAAGGAGAAGAAGAAACAAGTGACTCTTCACTGTTGCAGCAGAATCAGACAGGTGAGAAGACACTTTTCACATGGATTAGGTTTTTACCAGATTAAGACTATATCCAATCAGTCCTTAAGCAATATTTTCCATTGTACAGTTGTGCTCATAATGAAAAATACTATGAATATGTAATTTTTTTGGCCATTGTTTTTAGAGAATATGAATTTTAACAAAACTTCAAAATAAATTGTAATGACAACAGAAACCACCCAAATGACCCTGATCGAAAGGTTACATACCCCAGTTCTTAAAACCGTGTATTTCCACCTTTAACATCAATGACAGCTTGAAGTCTTTTGTGGTATTTGTGGATGAGGCTCTTTATTTTCTTAGATGGTAAAACTGCCCATTCTTATTGGCAAAAAGCCTCCAGTTCCTGTAAATTCTTGGGCTGTCCTGCATGAACTGCACGTTTGAGATCTCTCCAGAGTGACTCAATGATATTGAGGTCAGGAGACTGAGATGGCCAGTCCAGAACCTTCACTTTATGCTGCTGTAGCCAATGACAGGTCGACTTGGTCTTGTGTTTTAGATTGTTGCCATGTTGTAACATCCAAGTACATCCCATCCGCAGCTTGATAAGTGCAAATTTTCCTTCAGTATTTTCTGATGCCGCATTCATCTTGAAGCATGCTATCAATTTTGACCAAGTTTTCTGTGCCTTTGTAGCTCACACATCCCCAAAACATCAGCGATCCACCTCCATGTTTTACATTAGAAATGGTGTACCTTTCATCATAGACCTTGTCGACTCCTCTCCAAATGTTTATGGTTGTGGCCAAAAAGTTCCATTTTGGTCTCATCACTCCAAATGACTTTGTTTTGAGGCTTGTGCTGTTTGGGGTATTGTAAGTGGGATGCTTTGTGGCATTTGCGTAGTAATGCCTTTCTTCTGGCAACTCGACGATGCAGCCCATTTTTATTTATGTGCCTCCTTATTGTGCATCTTAAACCAGCCACACCACCTTTTTTCAGACAGTCCTGTATTTCAGCTGATGTTATTTGTGGGTTTTTCTTTGCTTCTTTGTATGGTTGAGACATCATCCCATTGACTCTGGAAATGTTTAGTTCAGTCTTGTTTCTGTTCAGTTGGAGAAAATTATTTTGCATCCACGTGTCAATCTGTTTGATGCAGTGACACAGTGAATGGATTGGTCCATTTTCACCTGCTGTGAGTGAAATGTATATCTGAGTGTCATCTGCATAATTATGGTATGATACGTCACAGCTGCGTATTAACTGGCCTAAAGGAAGCATGTAGAGATTGAATAATAGAGGTCCCAGGAGCCCAGAAACTCACTGACCTTTTAAACACACACACAGATTACAAGAAAACAGATCACAGGTGAGGATGGTTACCTTTAGTAGCCATTCAAACCTGTTTGTGTCACTTGTGTGCATCACCAGGGTATGTAATAATAATAATAATAATAATAATAATAATAATAATAATAATATTAATAATAATAATAATAATAGTAATTCTGTTGTCATTATGATAAAAAAAAAAAAGTAAACACAATTGTGTGACAATAAATCACTTAACCCAACCACTAACTATAAGTGAAAAAGGTTTTTCAAATTTTGAACGACATTCTCTGTAAAAAATGGCCCAAAAAAACACAAATTCTGACAGGGTATGTAAACTTATGAGCATAACTGTATATCAAAGATTCATTAAACAGTATTCTAATTTTATAAGAAGAAAAAAAATGTATAGTGACTCCACTCATTTCAAACTTTTATTATGTGTAGAACAACAAGAGAAAGCAGCTAACTTTATGAATAAGGTAAGTCAAAAAAGGTTTTGAACTTTGTTTTATAAAAGTTGATGATTTTTTTTTTTTGTAATGGTTAATGGCTACATGACTTTGCAATTAATAATATTAATAATAATAATAATAATAATAATAATAATAATAATAATAATAATAATAATAAAATTAAAGCCGCAAGCGGCGATAAAGGCCCTCGCCTCCCTTGAGACCGCGGAGACACATTTTCCTCTAAAGGAAGGATCCTGGCAATTGGGAAATGGCATTTATTTCCCAAAGAAATGGCTGCCTCTTCACAGAGTCATTACGACCACAGCCACAAATGTATCAAAAAACAAATTGATAACTTTTTTGGCACACGTGTCTAGATGATACTCACCAAATTTGGAGCTGTTTAGATAAAAAGCCTTTAGCCAAAGGCGTGCGATTTAGGTGCTCACGCATTTTACCCAACATAGTAGATTTCTTGTTTACGGTATGGCTGTAATAATCTTTTCTGTTTGCCCTGAGGTGTCCTATGGATGTACCAAGTTTTGTATTTCTACATTTGAAAAAATTTACTTTCACTTTCCCTAGGCACAATGTATTTTCATTTTCCAGGGGTCGCCACTGAGTCATTTTTTATTTGTTTTCCTCGGGGACTTCAAATACATACATTTTTTGCCGGGCTTGAATTTTGGGGCCAATAAATTTTACTTTTAGTTGCACGTTTACTGGGTCAAATTGAGGATCATTTTACAGAAAAATATATAACTCGAGCAAAAACGACAAGAAAAACGCCTGTCTATTGAACACACATGTGGTTACCTCATTTTGCCTGATTTTGGTGTCTGTGGCAAGAAGCAGCTATTTTTGTTGTTTTTTAAAAGAGGTGTATTTACATCTTCAATTCAAAATGGCCGCCCTCCCGTGTGTGATAGGGTGTGGTCCCCATTGGCTTTTTTGTTCATAAGCCCATACTGGATGTGTGTACCAAGTTTCATTTGCCTACGCCAAACTAAAATTTTCACTTCCCATTGACTTTTTCCACATATTTTGGATGTTGCTATGGCAACACATTTATAGATAGGGGGTGGTTGTCATTGGCTTTTATGCTCGTCATGACATAAGAGATGTGTGTACCAAATTTCATGTCTCTATGACAAACTAAATTCTTGGGTCCCATTATAAGTTTGCTGGAGAGCCATTTCTAAAGATAACCCTTTTATTTACATATCTTTGTGTTCAGGTCATGAATGTGCACAAACGCCTTTTTGGGTCCAACTCGATCCGAGAAGGCGTTTGAAAGTTAAGAGACATTTTATTTTCATAAAAATGGCCACCTCGTTACAGGCTTCGCACACCCATACCCGATAAGATATCAACAACAAAGTCACAACTTTGGTTGGCACACGTGTCTAGATTATACTCACCAATGATTTGCATCTTTTTGCGCAAGGGGTGCAATTTTAGTGGCCGCGCGTTTCACCCCACATGGCGGACTTCCTGTTGAGTTTAGGGTGTGGCTGTCACAGAATTTTCTGTTTGCCCTGAGGTGTACCAAATTTCATCTTTCTACGTTGGAAAAAGTTACTTTCACTTTCCATAGGCCCAATGTATTTTGACTTTTCTAGGGGTCGCCACTGAGTGATTTTTTGTATTTTTTTTTTCGGGGACTTCAAATACATAAATTTTTCGCCGAGCTTGAAGTCTGGGACCAATAAAAATGACTTTTCGTGCATGTTCACTGGGTCAAATTTAGAATCATTTTGCAGAAAAAAAAGTATAAATAAATAAATAAATAATCCGAGCAAAAACAATAGGCCCTCCCGGTCATCACCGGCTCGGGCCTAATAATAATTTGTAGTTTTTTTTTGTGTATACCTATTGGTAGAAGGGTCACATATAGGCCCTATGTACTGTACTGGATGTCAAAAAGAAGTTTCCTGAATGGACATATTATTGTTTCTATTTATTATTCATATAAGTTTTATATATTTACCTGGTTTGTCGGCGATCCCTGGCAGGTTGTGGCCTACAGCAAAGGCTCTCACCCAGAGCCCTCATGAACTCCCTGTTCTTTAAAAACAACAGAGGATGCCCTTTATCAAACATATCTGCTTTTTTAAACTCCAGTGCCCTGCCCTTGTGGCTTTTCGCTAGTTATAGAAAAAAAAAGTTTTTAAAAGCAAGCTCATAATGAAATCAGTGCCAATTTTTCCTTTTCCAAGTGTTTGCTGACATTGTAGGCTACTCCAGCCATAAATACTGATCAGAGTAGCTGTTATGTAAACTTAGCTGCTGGGCACAGCAGGCTTTGTTGTGGATGGTTGCTAATACCATCCTCAAAAGGTCCTGGGCTCACATCCTTATTTGCAACCTGTGGGAGAAATCTTTTCTCCCCCTACTCCTCCCTGTCCTGGCAAGTTTCAGACAAAGATTCTGGGTTTGTAAATCTACACCTTCAGAGTCACTCCACAAGTGGTCATTTAGGGAACAAAACTCTTTATTTAGTTTGGCACTGTGCTCTTAATGTTAGCCAATGTTTATTTTGGTCATGTGGGCCCTGCCTCAACCTGGATTTATAGAAACAAATTAGAAACTTCAGTACAGCTCCTGTTCACTAATTTAAGTCAGCGTAGTCACGAAAGACTGGCAGATTATATTACAACAATAGAACAGTTCCTTTAAGCCGCTAGGTTACGCTTATGTATAGTCTGAACACAAAAATAACCCAAATATGTGACTTGAAACAGTTGTGCCATTGCTTTGGCCAAGAAAACCATACTGTTCTGGAAAATTCTGAGATAAAGTTCAAATTTTTATTTGAAAAGCTCACATTCCTGTTTAAGAGTGATTCCCTGTCAGTCTAAATATTTTCACTTGAATCGAAGCCACAAGAGAAACCATTCCCAGTGATCTCTTAGAGCTCACCTCCAAATTACAATTATCAGAATAAAAAATATATATACTAAATGTATGAAATGTACAAATCTATACGATAAGATAAGATATTATATACAGTATATCTTTATATGCTATACTTGCTCATCAAAGTTTGTATCGAAGGTAAAATAATTAAATAAAATATCAATCTTAATAGGGTTTCCCCTAGGTTTACAGCTTTGTAAACATGACATTATATGACATTATAAAGAACCATATGTAGCAGGTATTGGCCGGTGGACCCACTACAAGTTTAAAAGTACGGGGCTGTAAAAAAAAGAACAAATGAGATGGACCCACAATCAGTTCTTGTTCTCTTTGGCTGCATCTGCCGGTCTGTTTTTAATGGTTTACAACACAATACAATGACCATACATTCCAAGTATAACTCAGTTTTGTAATATTCCATAATAACACAAACTGTATAAACAAGATATTCCTTCTTCTATTAGCTACTCTTTAGCATTAAGCTAATTCAATTCGAAACAGGCTGAGCTAACAAGACAACTTTTATACACATTGTACTTATGAAACACTGAATACACTACCACATTTAACACAACATTACAAAGACTGTGGTTATTACAAATGAAATGGAGCCAGCAAGATGTATACAAGTAAAGTTAAGGTCTAAACATTCCTAATTGTGCATTTTCAATACATTACTTGTCAAGAACAACATTACAGGGCAAAAACTCTCATGGGTTGAGTTCAATGTGTTTGGTGACTCTACAAACCTGTATAAAAAAAGAACAAATGAGACGGACCCACGATCAGTTCTTGTTCTCTTTGGCTGCATCTGCCGGTCTGACAGAGCAGAGCCAGAAGAGCACATGCTGTCTCACAAGGGCGCTGCCACCTTGTGGCAGAAAATTATTCTGCGCTGCATAACATTTTTTACATTGAATCCACATCAACGAGCATGCAAAAAACACACAATAATGAAATTAAAACAATGAGACCACACATGTGTCACATATAGGTGAGTCAAATAATGGAAAAAAAACCTGATGAAACTGCCTTAGTTCTTCAATAATTACATCTGAAGCACAAATAAGTGCTGTTAATACAGGTGTTTAATACAATTAAACACAACCTTGTTTTAATAATTTGTTTCTGTTTATAAATAAATCTAATTATTTTAAAATACAATACAATGTCTAATGATACAATACATTAACAACCCAAAGTACATTCAGCTCTAATGCTCTGCCCTTTTCTGCCTCCGCAAAAGTGGTTTCAGTGGCTGTCGAATGACATACGTTTTATTTTGACAGGATCACAGGAAGTGTAAGGTTGCCGCAAACTGTATCTTAATATCAGAGGAACTTGTGTGTATAGTTTTGCAATTGGACGTAAACGAGTTGCTTATTTAAGACATGATGTGAACGTGCAGATGTGTTTATGATCTGCGACAGAACGGCGCTGACGCTGTGTGAACTCTGTGGAAATTTAGTGTTCTTATTATTTATTATAACCACTTTCACACATCCATTGAGGTTTGCACCGTACGCTGATTGTATCCACGTGCACTGGTTGTATAAACAAAATCCACCCCACCTTTCACCCCCGGACCTGATCCTTCAGGGACCCTAGAGTCAAGTCAGGGACGCCCCATTGTGCAAATCTTTTGTTTTTTACCAATGCTTAATTGAACAGTTTGCACGTAACATACTTATATTTGTGTATTTTGCATTGTAAAAAAGTGTAATACAGTGCAAAAGAAGCATAACCTTGTAGCAAGGTTATGCTTCTTGATCAGCAGTTTCTGGAGAAGACAAGCAAAAAGAACAGTTTACATCAATGCCTTTTTTTTATTTAGTCAGAAAATGTTTTTCTGAATAGAACCTAAGCAGAATTTTTAAAGAAATGTCTTTTGCTTTAGAAATACTTTATTACTAATAAAATCAATGTTCAAATTTTCTCCAAAAATCAAACAACGTATATATTATGACTGTAAGACAAGAAAAATTACCCACCTCCATCGAGGTTTTCATTTCTTGTACTGTATTTGCCGTTTTCAGAGCCGAGCTCAGAGCCGAGCTAGAAGTATTTACAACAATTTGTTTCGCTGACGGAATCTGTAGGGGGAGCTGCGCAAATATTAAATATAAGATTTTTTGAATGTTTTTGTTAGAAAAAGTCCAGTTACTATTATTTACTATAATTTTAATAAAACTTTTAAAGAACAATTGAACAAAAATGCAGCCAGTCGCTCCTTTTTTGACGTTTTTGACGCATTTCTTAACTTTGAATGCTTTCATTTCCGCCTTTCTCTGTCGCTTTGTGTGCCTTGACTTAATCACTTCACTGATTAAGTCCAGTCTGTCCTCCCATATGATTGGCCACTTGTATACCCATCCAAATATAGTCCCGCCCTCATGTGGTTGAAGATTTGGCTCTTCCTGACAGGTGCTACAAAGAATTGGCTCGTTTGCAAACGACACGTCTCTAGAGGTCAGATTAATCATTTAGGTCAAAAATGTATCTTATATTATTAGAGATGCATCTATTTTTCATAAATAAGGATTGATTTTTATCTATAACTGAAAGCAAAATATTTTCAACCACTTTGCAACACTGTAGCCAAAACTGTATAATCATTGTTGAGCAAACTAATAGGTCTCCAATTGTCAATTAAAATAATATCTTTTTGAGATTTAGGTATTACCGAGATGGCACTTTGTATCATGCTGGCCGGAAGAGTTAAACGTGTAATGCTTTATGTGTAAACCAATAACAAACTATTATAAAATTCTGAAATTATACTATGGCTGGGTGATATATCAATATATTTTTTATATCGATATATCACTATATATATATTGCAACTAGTTCTTCATCTGTAAACTATTCAAGCATCTGAAACAGTTATTTCTGTTTATTTCAACACTTGCTCTGTTAATGTGTGCTCCGTTTCCTGATGTGAGAAGAGGGCTGGACAAGTGCACAGCTCTCTTTGGGTGAGTGGGAAATTCTGTAGACCTAGCGTTGATAAAAGTTTCAGACTGTCAACTTACAGCAGCCTATTGTCTTCTGACTCTTAGGAGTAGCTTCTGTCTCCCCAGAGACATGTTTCCTGGGCTAAGACCAAGTTCAGGTTTGGTGATTGGTTGAAAAAGGTGTTACATGTGGCACTGCCCTGCTCGCTCCTCTCTGCCTCGAGGTGCTGTTGACTCTGAGCAGTGTCTGAGAGACGCAAAGATATTTAGAGACATTCTGTTTTTAAACTTTTGTCTGATGCTAATCTGAAGCTATTCATTGTCACAAAAGAAAATGAACAACATGAACACTGCTCCTTCGGGGCATTAGTTAGTTTTGACAAATAGCCTATAAATTATAAACCTATTTAAAAATAAATAATAAAAAAAATAATTTTGCTTAAATTATAGCTAGTCAGAAACCCAAAATGCCATCAACATTAGGCACAACACAGTTTAGACCACTATATGTTTAATCAATTATTTTTCTGGAAAATGTCCTGAGCAGATATTATTCCAAAGGGCAAACGGAGGAAACAATATCTGCCAAATGTGATGTTGAACGTGGTGTGTAGTGATGCCTCATGTGCCAGCCATATCTTCCAATGTGGGAAGAGGGTAGTGTGGTCTTTTGATTGCTTTGTTTAAGTCACAAGGGTCAAGGCAAAACTTAGGTTTTCCAGTGCGCTGTTTCTCTGCAACAAGTCCATTTACCCATTCTGTTGGCTCATTTACCTTAGCAATGATGCTGCTTCTTTCTATGTCATCCAGCTCTTGTTTTAGATGATCTCTTAACATGAATGCTATGCCACTTGCACTGCTGTTGGGTCTACATGTAGACAACACTCACCTAGGAAACTTCCCTATACCTTTGAATACATCAGCAAACTCTTCAGTGATGTTTGTGGACTCTACTGACATGACTATCTTGACTAGGTTAAGGTCAAGACATGCTCTTAGTCCTAATATTGGAGGTGCGGCTGTCTGTACAATGTGAAATACAAATGTGTGGTGAATGCATTTTCTACTGCATTTGAGTTCACATGTGCCCTTAATGTCTAGTCTCTCTCCCCCATAGCCTGACAGGAAGCATGTGGCTGGACTCAGTTTGACATGTTTGAAGAGTCTGTTGAAGAGCCAAACAGGGATGACATTAGCGGGGGCTCCAGTGTCCAGCTTGAATCTGATACTGTGTGACTGTGCCCATACCTGGACATCTGCAAATGCCTGTTCATTATTTTTTTCTTTATTTGTTTTTGTGATTGAGTCTATAAACAGCTCTTTTGTGCTACTGGAATTATCTAGTTCAACAGTGTAACACTGGGTTTGACTTGTTTTGTGTTGCTTCACAAACCTTTGCAAAGTTATTGAACTTTTAGCACTTTTTGGAACCGTGCTGCAGCGCACATCTTCCACATGTTTTCTTTGGGTTGCTACTGTTGTTTGCATTGGCACCTTTCTGTGGTGTGTGCCTCTGCTTTGAGAAAATGGCATCTGCCGCCACTTGTGCTTGAAAAAACTTGGACATGGCGCCACCATGGTCTTTAGTTATTCTTGTACTATCTCACATTTTCTAAATGTAAGGTCTGATCCTTGGCTTAACAGTTTCTCTCTCACTTGGGGCGAGTTAGTGGCGAATACGATCCTGTCACGCACCATTTCGTCATTGTTAACATAACCACACTGTTTGACTAGTAGCTTTAGCTCTGTGAAAGATTTTTCAAATGTTTCTCTCTCACCCTGCAGCTTCTCATTAAACTTGTATCTTGAAAGAAATGTGTTGGTTTTGGGCATGAAATATTGTTCAAATTGTTCATAATACATGCTTAGCTTCTTGGCTTTGTCTGCAGTCAGGTTTTCACATATTATAAATATCCCTGCCCCTTTCTCCCACCCAAAAAAGTAGATAGCTGCATAGTGCTCATTAGATCACCTGAGCAACCTGCCAGCCATTACAATCAGGCAGAGATTTAAGCAGCCAACACACACTTCCTGGTGCCAAATTGTTTTACTGCTTCCAGATGAACACAGCCAGCATTATTTTTTTCCCAATAAGCTGTTCCTGCAAATCTGATCATGCTACCTGTTTCTGCTCAACCAATCCAATTACTTGCTCCTGTCGCCCGATCCTGCTACCTGTTCCTGCTAAACTATTACCTGTTCTTGCTCCCCTGGTAATGTCGCCTGTTCCTGCTAAACTGAACCAGTTACCTGTTCCTGGTACACTGGTACTGTCACCTGTTCAGGCTAAACCGATCCAGTTTCCGGATTCTACTACCTGATTCGGCAAACGTGTTATCAGGCCCTGAGCCTTCAGTCCCTACTTTCTATACCAGCTTGTCGCAGTGTGTTCCCAGCCATCCTTTGGGTCCGACCTAACACATGTCCAGTAAATCCACAACTCCTGTTTTTGGAGGAGCTGGTTTCTCTGGCCGTTCGGGTGGATCAGCGGGTTTGGGCCCGTTGGATGGAGAAGAATCCCTGCTCTGTCCCGTTCTCTGGCCGTGTCCCCCGCCCATGACATTGCTAGCCCCGCCCAAACGCCGGAACCTATGCTTGTTCGCACGAAACTACGCTCGGAAGAGAGGGAGCGTCGTTGGTGGGGAAATCTGTATCTACTGCAGCCGAGAAAGACATTACATTTCCACCTGTCCAGTAAAAGTGCCTCATTCACCTTTTTATCTTTAGTTTCCAAAGATTTGATGCAGTGTTCACCATGAACACTCAGGTGTTTGGCAAAAGAAAAGTATTTGCCCATCCAAAACACCTGAGTGTTCACCATGAACACTCAGGTGTTTGGCAAAAGAAAAGTATTTGCCCATCCAAAACACTGTGAAAAAAATTAGACAGGGTGAATCCCAATTTTAACAACATGGCTCAGCCATACCATTGTCCAACATATACTGTACTTCTGTTTCCAAATGCCGTTTCTTCTCCTCAGATATGCAATAAAATCTCTGCTTAATAGGCTTAGCATCTCCAATGTCTATGTCATGCTCTATTAAGTGGGTTTGTGTCGTGGTATCAGAAAACAACATTATGTAGTTTTTAATAAGAGCTACCAATTCATCACGTTTATCAGAGTCTAAATGATCCACTAAAACACCAAGGTTTTTCAAAGTTTGGGAGTTTTTCAACCGACCTTGTTGACCTCATCAGAAACCATAGCTACCTCCTCTTCTCCCCCCTTTACAAAGTCAAGGCCACAAGAGGCAGTGATGGGCACCGCGACCAACGCAGCCTTCACTGCTGGAGTGCTTTCAACTGGGCCAAAATCACAGGAATGGTAACGTTTTAACAGGTTTACATGGCATAATTTAGACTTCTTTCTGAGACCAGGAGTTTGAGTGAGATAGTTTAAATCTGACACTTTACGCAACACCGTAAAAGGACCACAGTACTTGAAAAGGTGAATTTACCAAAGGCAAAAGAGTGAGTACACAATCACCGGACTAAACTGAACGCAGTTCAGTCCGCCTGTCATATTTTTGTTTCATTTTCTTCTGAGAACATTGTAATTTCTCTTTTGCCAATTCACCAGCCCTATACAACTTCATCCTGAAACTGTTTATGTAGTCAATAAGGTTCCCAGTAGGGCTGCACAATTAATCGAATTTTAATCACGATCACGATTTTGGATTCCCACGATCAAATTCGCGTGATCGAGCGATATTTAAAATGCGTCATTCATTTACGCTTTGTATTAAAGTTTTTTTTTTTTTAAAGCCAGTCTAGCGCGCTGTAAAGCCGCTGTCTGGTCACGTGCGTCCATGCACCAATCAGAGTTGTTCCCTGCACCGCACAGCAGCTCAGTCAGTTTCCAGATGTAGACAGTCACAGGCAGAAGACAGAGTAGCGTGAGGAAAATACCACAACAGATAGCAGGCTATAATCTATCTTAACAAAGAAAAATGTCTAACGAGCAGAGGGAGCGGACGAGGGCTTGTCGAGAATCGGATCGTCATCCATTGTGTGGAAACATTTTGGGTTTCAGGCAAGTGACACAAAACAAGAACAGGTCATATGCAAAGAGTGCCATAAAGTTGTTTTTTCACCACAAAGCAACACAACGAACCTCTTTAACAACTTAAAACAACACCATAAAGTTCAATACGATGAATGTATGAGGGCCAAGAAATGCGTTGCAAAGACTAATCATCCCACAACATCAACTCAGACATCCATCGAAGCGAGCCTCTTTAGCGCATCACCATACCCATCCACCTCCCAAAGACACAGTGAAATAACGAATGCAGTCGCATTTCATTTGGCTAAAGACATGTGCTCAATAAACACGGTGACAAACGAAGGCTTCAAATTCTTGGTCAACACTCTGGATACACGATATGTGATCCCCTCGCGTAATTATTTTTCAAAGGTGGCACTACCTGCGATGTACAGAAAACGCAGAGGGGAAATAGAGTGTGATCTAGCCAATATAAAGTACATTGCAACTACAACGGATCTGTGGTCAAGCAGGACAATGGATCCGTACATGAGTTTGACAATTCATTACATCGATGAGGATTTTGCAATGCAGAGTCGATGCTTGCAAACATCTTTTTTCCCGCAAAGAACATGAACAAGTTCTTATTTGGTTACATTCTGTTATGGAATATTTGTTTCTTATTGATTGTATAATTTATTTTTATTTTTATTCACATCCATTATGCAGATACAACTTAAGTTTATATTTTGCTTCCTCCAGAAAAATAGCAGACTGGTCTATCTACCCCTTACTTTTCTTGGAGCAACACGGCACCTGCCCCAACAAGACTTGCATCAACTTCCAGCTTAAAAGGTTTATCCAAGCATGGAGCTGTAAGGACCGGCGCAGAACATAACAAAACTTTAACATTCTCAAATGCCATCTGGCACTCAATAGACCACAAAAACGTAACATTGCCCTTCAGTAAGGCCTTTAGAAACTACAGTTGAAAAGTTTTTGCAGAAAGCCCGATAATAACCTACCAGGCCCAAGAAACACATCAGCTCTTTTTTGTTAATGGGACAGGATACTGATCTATTGCTTGAACCTTTGCATCAACGGGACAAACCTGGCCCTGGCCCACAACACGGCCCAAATAGGTCACTGTCGTCTTAGCAAACTCACACTTTGCCAGGTTAACTGTCAAGTTGGCCATAGTCAGGCGGTCAAACAAAGCTACAATTCGGGTGACATGATCTTTCCAAGTGTCACTATAGACCACTAGGTCATCAAGGTAAACTGCACACCCCACAAGACCAGCGACCACCAGGTTCATGAGACACTGAAATGTAGCTGGTGCATTCCTAAGGCCAAAACTCATAACAGTATACTCATAAAGGCCAAACGGAGTGATGAATGCGGAAATTTCTCGTGCCTTGGTTGTCAAAGGAACCTGCAAGTAACCCTTCAGTAAGTCAAACTTGCTTACAAACTGGGCTGACCCCACCTCATCCACACAATCTTCCATCCGCGACAGCGGATATGAGTCAGCTTCTGTGACCTGGTTTACCTTGCGATAATCAATGCAAAACCTTGGAGATCCATCAGATTTACCCACCAACAGGCATGGTGATGCCCAGCTGGAGGATGAAGGTACTGCAATATGATTTGCCAGCATGAAATTAACCTCAGACTCCAATACTCTGCGTCTTTCAGAAGCACAACGATAAAAACGTTGCCTGATTGGAGGGGAATCACCAACATCAATGTCATGCTTAATAAGAGTGGTACGAGTCTGAATATCACCAAACAACCCTGGAAACCTCCTGATCAAGCACTTCAACTCTTCCTTCTGACCTTCTGATAAATGGTGTAAAAGTTCATTGAAATGGTGCAAAGACCCTGAATTCTTTAGCCGACCACAAATAATTGGGTCACTAGGTTCCTTCACATCCCCATCTGCACAATCAACCAAACCCTGGACAAATCTCTTTACTTGTTCCATCATCAGGACGTGCATAATATGCTTTTAAAAGGTTAACATGACACAATTGGGATGACTTCCGACGGTTAGGCGTACCAATTAAATAATTTTCATCCGAGACTTGTTCAAGAACCGTATAAGGCCCTGCAAACTTGGCCTGAAAAGGTGATCTTTCAAGTGGCATAACGGCCAATACTTGATCCCCTGGACTAAACTGACGTTTCTCACTTTGGCAATCAAACAACCGTTTCATTTTTACTTGAGCTTTTTCAAGGTTTTTTTGTGCCACCTCCACAGCTTAATACAAATGGCGGCGAAAACCATTTACATAGTCCAATTTATGACCAACCCATCCTGTAAAACAGCCAAAGGGCCCCTTACTGCATGCCCAAAAACCAATTCATTAGGACTAAAACCGGTACTGTTCTGCACCACTTCTCTTGCAGCCAACATGAGCCACGGCAAGCCGTCCTCCCAGTCCTTACCCAATTCCATGACATATGCGCGCAACTTCGACTTTACAGTGGTAAAAGGGTGAAGCGCTCCTGCACCCCCTGACTCTGTGCATGATATGCTGCAGCTTTGTTATGCTTTACCCCCAACTGTTGTAAAATCTGTTTAAACATATGGGATGTAAAATTAGTATCCTGGTCGCTCTGAATAACCCGCGGAATCCCAAAAGTTGAAATAAACTGGGTTAAGGCTTTGACCACTAACTTCACAGAAATTGATCTTAATGGAAAGACAGCAGGATATCTGGTAGTCTGACACAATACTGTTAACAAATAAGCACAACCAGACTTAGATGGAGGAACTGGTCCAACACAATCAATAATCAAGTACTCAAACAGTCGGCTAACCACAGGAAGGGGAGCAAGAGGGGCAGGTTTGATAACCTGATTTGGCTTACCGGTCATGACAGGACTTACCATAATTTGCCACATCTTCAATTTTGGCCAAAAGAAATAGTGCAGTACATGCTCATAGGTTTTCTTTACACCCAAATGGCCACCACCATCATGTGCAGTTTCCAACACTTTTCTGCGAAAGTCACAAGGTACTACAAACTGAAACACTGGTTTCCCCACAAGGTCATCATTACAGGGCACCCACTTCTGGACTAACAAACCCTCATGCACAATGTAACCATGGGCTACATCCCTTATTTGATCCGATGGCAAAACCAGATCCCACAGAACAGAGAGAGAGAGGAGTCAGACTTTTGACTTTGTATCCATTCACACCGTGATGCTGACAAAGGAGACCGTCTCGGGTTACTTGACTGTAACCCTGTTCCCTTAAAAAGCGGGAACGAGATGCTGCGTAGCATTACGCTATGGGGAACATTCTTTGTGTGACCGGTTGTGAAGCACGTGTGTCAAACACGCCAAGAATTGGTTTATAATACCTCTGTTGGTGACGCAGCTCATCAGCGGCAGCTGTGTGATTGCGCGCACCTGAACAGAGGGTATAATAACACATGCCGCGGAGCGTCCTTCAGGTCAACTTTGTCTGAAGAGCGCCGGACACGCCCAGTGCGGCATTGCAGCGCAGCATCTCGTTCCGCTTTTAAGGGAACAGGGTTACAGTCAAGTAACCCGAGCGTTCCCTGTCAAAAGCTACACTCGATGCTGCGTAGCATTACGCCATGGCGAGAATACCAACGCCGCGCACTGTAAGTGTCTGGACCCTCGGGTTGTGAAGTGTGCACAAACACAAAGAGGTCTCAAACACAATTTTGGGATGATGACTCAAGGACATGCAAGCCCTGAGTAGCATGAACATCCAAGCTATAGAATCTGATGAATGTGTGCGGGGAGGACCAGCCTGCGCATCACAAACTTGCTGCAGAGGGGCACCTTTTGCTAGAGCTGTTGAAGCTGCAACCCCTCTAGTAGAATGAGCCCTCACACCAATGGGCGAAGTTTGACCGCGCACGTCATTGGCCAGGGCAATGGCATCCTTCACCCAACGTGATATAGTTTGTCTGGTAGCTGCAATCCCCAGCTTGCAGCCCCCGTAGCATATAAACAGCTGTTCGGACTTACGCCACTGGCTAGTGCGGTGGACATAAGTCTGGAGGGCACGTACTGGACACAGTAAGTGAAGTCTCTCCTGCTCCGGTGTTATAAATGGCGGAGGACAGAAGGCTTCAAGAATGACCGGATTTAAGGTCGAGAATGGAACTTTTGGAAGATAGTTAGGGTGAGGATGCAAAATGGCTTTGACCAGCCCAGGAGCAAAGTCTAGGCAGGAGGGCGAAACTGACAGAGCCTGCAATCTCCAACCCTCTTGAGAGTGGTAATGGCCGCCAGAAGAACCATCTTTAGAGTCAGAAACTTGACAGACGCTGACTCCAGTGGTTCAAAAGGAGTGCTTACTAAGCCCTCCAGCACTATAGCTAGGTCCCAGGAAGGAACTCTAGCTCTAGTTTGGGGTCTCAACCCCGCAATCAGGGCGTGGCAAGCCGAAATGGCGGCCACGAAAACCCTGAGTGTGCTAGGATTAGTGCCCGAGGACAGTTTGTCCTGCAGAAACTCCAGCACTGAAACAATCTGGCATTGGACTGGGTCTGTATGATGTGTAGCACACCAGGAAGACATGCCATCTGCAGGCATAGGCTCTCCTAGTAGAGGGAGACCTAGCGCTCAGAATAGTCTCTACATTAGGGGCTGGGAGCGCCACATCTCTTAAGTGGTCCCCCTCAGGGGCCAGACGTAAAGGTTACAGAGCTCGGGCCGGGGATGAAACACTGTCCCCTGTGCCTGAGAAAGGAGATCCCTCCTGGTCGGAATCGCCCATGGCGAGCCGTCGAGGAGAGATTTGAGTCTGAGAACCACCTCTGGTTGGCCAGCAGGCGCTACTAGTAAGGCGCGACCCCGTTGAGGACCTTCGCCAGGACTCCGGGAGCAGAGCCACCGGGAAATGCATAAAGCGCAGTCTGGGCCACACATGGGCCATTGCGTCCAGACCCAGGGAGCTGGAGGAGTCAGAGAGAAGTAGAGGGACATTGTGCTGTCTGCTGTGAAGCAAAGAGGTCCACCTCTGCTTCGTAAAATCTTTCCCAGATTTGGCTCACTACCTCGGGGTGGAGTTCCACTCCCCATGTGTCACAGCCTGTCTGGACAATAAATCTGCTCCCACATTCATGCGCCGGGGATATAAATCGCCCTGAGGACAGGAACTTGTCCTGAGCCCAAAGCAGCACCTGCTGCGCTAGCTTGTTCAAGCGGCACGAACGCATGATCCGCCTGCGATTTATGTAAGAGACCACCGCTGTGCTGTCTACTTGTACTAGGACATGGTAGCCCCTTAGCTGCTGGAGGAAGTATTTCAGGGCCAGAAATACAGCCTTCATCTCGAGGCAATTGATGTGCCATGCGAGAAGATGGCCTCTCCATATCCCTTGGGCTGGGCGGCCATCTAAGACCGCGCCCCAGCCCGTGAGGATGCATCTGTCATTAGCATCATGCAACGACAACATGGACCTAGGGTGGGACCCAAAGTGAGAAACTGGGGTCTGAACCACATAGATAGTGAAGCCCTTGGCGCGTAACCCTTATTTGCTTCAGGGTTGGCCCTTGGATGAAACCCCTGGCTCTGAGCCACAGCTGAAACGGTCTCATGTGCAGAAGGCCCAAAGGAATTACCGTGGATGCAGATGCCATGAGACCCAATATTCTTTGAAAGAAGTGCACAGTCACTTCCTGGCCTAGCCTGATAGCTTTCAGGGTAGTTAGAATGGACCCGACACGTGCAGGAGACAGATGTGCCTGCATCTCGGTTGAGTCCCAAACAACCCCTAGATATGTTGTCCTCTGGCGGCCGAGAGAGCTCTTCTCGGCGTTGAGTCTCAAGCCTAGAGAGTCGAGATGAGCTAGGGCGGCGTCGATGTCGAAGCACTAGCTCCTGAGACTGAGCTAATATCAGCCAGTCGTCTATGTAATTCAAAATGCGGATGCCCTGGAGTCGCAAAGGAGCCAAGGATGCATTCATGCATTTTGTATATGTCGGGGTGACAAGGCCAGGCGAGCGGAAGAACCCGATACTGGTGCTTCGCTCCGGCGAACCTCAGGAACTTTCTGTGCTGTGGCAGGATTTCTATGTGAAAATCGCGTCCTTTAGATCGATGGTGACAAACCAGTCGCTTAATCGGATCTGGGACACAATCATTTTATTGTGAGCATTTTGAATTTTAATGCTTTGAGGTAGCGGTTTAACCCGCAAAGGTCTAAAATCGGCGCAGCCCCCATCTTTTGAACTAGAAAATACCGGCTGTAAAACCCGGATTGTCTGTCTGGTGGGGAACACGTTCTATGGCCCCTTTGTCCAGCAGAACCTGCAGTTCCTGTGTCAATACATGGGCTCGTTCGGTTTCACGGAAGTGGAGACCACGCCGTTGAATCGCGGAGGGCGATTGGCGAACTGAAGTCTGTAGCCTTTGGCCACAGTCCTTATTACCCACGGGAGATATTTGGCAGGAGCATCCATGCTGCCAGTTTCTCCGAAAGGGGCAGTAGTTTTGTCACGTCGGTTTTGGGGATGTAAGACACCCGCCGTCCTGAACCAAGGCAGGAGGCGGCCGGACACTTACAATTGCGCTGGAGACTGCTGCTCCCGAAGCGCCAGTGGCGGCGGAGAAAAACAGCAGACTCCTGAGGGTGTCGACATGGAGTCTTTAGACTCTCTTGGATTTTGTTGCGCCCCACCCGGTGGGAGCACGCCCCCGCGGCCATGGGCGCGCCAACAGGGCCTCTGCTTCTTGGCGGAGATAACATTCCGCAGGTCCTTTCTCTTTTGAGCAGCGAGAATCCGCTCCCAGTCCTTACGAGGGGGCACGATTCGCCACACTCTCCTTCTGGGCAGCCCGCTTTTCTCTGGAAGGGCTGGACCTGGCCGGGACAGGGTGGCCGACGGTCCCAGCTGCTGAGCACGGCGAGGAAGGAACCTCACAAACACCTCCTCGTAGCGTTTAGCCTCGCGGAACTTAGTGGCGACGGAGTCCACCACGTTGCCAAAAGACCGGAAGGCGAGATGGGTGCATCCAGGAGAAAGCGCGGTCCTTCTCTTTGATGCCCGTGAGGTTAAGCCACAGATGTCTTTCCGTCGACAAAGCAGACATGGAGCGCCCAATAGCGCGGGCCGTCTGCTTAGTTGCACTGAGAGAGAGGTCTGTGGCACGGCGTAGCTCAGAAAGCGCGTCCTCGTCCACAGAACCCCTGTGCTCAAATCTTTGAGCAGCTCAGCCTGGTATGCCTGCAAAACCTCCATGGTGTGCAGTGCTGCACCAGCCTGACCGCACCTGGAAAGCCTTCCCCACCAGTGATGGCGTGAACCGGCATGGCTTGTTGGGGAGTGTAGGCTTTCTTAGGGAGGACGATGTCCCGGGGAGAGATAGCCCGCAGGCGTCTCTTCCACCTGGGGCATTCGACCCATAGCCCGCACCTGTGCGACGATAGTCGAATAAATCGGCGTCGAAGGCACAAAAACACGGGACGAATAGGGCTTATTCCATGAGCGTGCCAGCTCCTCATGGAGGTCCCGAAGAAGGAGAGACCGCCGCTGTGATCCCTCCCCTGGCCACCTGACAGAAACCTGTCATCCAGTTCAGAGTATTAAATACTCTAAACTGAATACTGAGTGGCCTCAGGAGCAGGGCAACCCAAAATAATTTAGGGGTGCCCTGCCCCGAGGCCACCCAACACCCAGCCTCGCCACTGCTCCTGTAACCACCTGAGCAGCTCCTCAAACACCGCGTCAGAGCGGGAAGAGCACTCCGAGGCTGCGGCGCCCCAGAAGCCAGGATGAGGCTTCATCGGCGTGCTCATGGGAAGCGCCGGAGCGCCCGCCCGAGCACAGAGCCGGTGTCTGCCTCATCTGGTGAGGCGCGAGGACATAGGATCTGATCCCTGCGCCTCAGCCAGATCAACACTCAAAACAAAATTCATGCTGATCATCGTCAGCAATGTGCCTCTGGCACGGAGGAACACATTTCTTACTGAACCCAGCCATGATACTTTTGTATTTATTATTTTATATATTTTCGTACTGGCACAGAGAGTAGGTTTGCTCACACTTCACACAATGCGATCTGAAGACAAAGAAACCTGAAGACGCTCCCGCGGCATGTGTTATTATACCCTCTGTTCAGGTGCGCGCAATCACACAGCTGCCGCTGATGAGCTGCGTCACCAACAGAGGTATTATAAGCCAATTCTTGGTGTGTTTGACACACGTGCTTCACAACCGGTCACACAAAAAATGTTCCCCATAGCGTAATGCTACGCAGCATCGAGTGTAGCTTTTGACAGGGAACAGGCAGTACAATAGACTCTGACACTGAGTCTTTAACTTCAGTGCCTAGTCGAGCTGAAGTAGACCAGTCCCTAGTCTGTGCTCTAGTCACCGCACAGGCTGGGAAAACCCCAGAAGGACCCGATGTCTTTTTAACTGACAGATCAACCTCAACAGGCTCGGACACCACAACAGGAGGTGGTGGAGGACCATTAGCCCACACAACACTACCACAAATATCATTCCCCAAGATCATTGAAACTCCCGCTAACTGAAGAGCTGGACGCACTCCAACAGCAAAGATTCCTTTAACCTGGTCACACTCTAGATTCAGGTTATGGCGTGGCACAGGAACATAACCCAACTCCATACCCTTCATCACAATGAAAACCCCAGTTTCTGACTCAGCCGAAAAGGGAAGAACTGACTGAATGATAGATGAATGCTTGGCACCAGTATCACACAACACTTTAATGGCAACACTCCCCCTACTGCCAATTAAAGACACAGAAGCATTTGTTATAAACGGCTCAAACCCAGAACTATTAGCACCAACACTCACAGGTTCACCAGAACCACATAGCATGTCAGACGCTGGGGACGACAGTCACCCTTTACCTTTTAATAGGGTACACTGATCCTTCCAATGGCCCTCTACATGGCAGTGTGGAGGGCCATTACAAACAGCTGTAACATTAGCACGCCCAAAAGGTTTATTTGAAAACCCTGATTTAGACAATTTACTACGAGTTTAAGAGTCATCATTTCTACTAGCCAGCCCTAAACGCATCTCTGTAGACTTACTGTAATGCGTCAAAACAAAGTCATCCGCCAATTCAGCAGCTTTAACAACTCTAGTTGGCTCACGTTCATTCAAATACCTGGCTATACGTGGATGTAGTGTGTCTTTAAATTGTTCCAACTAAATTAATTCACAAAGACCTTCAAAATCTGTAATCTTAACTGCAGTGCACCAGCGATGGAAATGAGATGTTAAATTACGGACAAATTCAACATGCGTCTGATTTTCGCCTTTAATCCAGCATCTAAACTTCTGGCGATATGCCTCTGCAGTTAATTGATATGATCTCAGCACTGCTAGTTTGACCATTTTATAGCTCAAATCATTTTCTGCACACACAGCTAATTACGCTTCTTGCGCTCTTCCAGTGAGTACACACTGCAACAGGAGAACACTATCAGCATCTGACCAATTCCTAGCCTCAGCTACACGTTCAAATAAAGTGAAGAAAGTATCAGGATCACGTTCATTGAACTTAGGGACTAAACAAAGGCTGGCGGTAATATCCACCTTGCCGTGCGCACTGACAGATCCCACCTCACCTGCCACACTCTGAGACAGACTCTCATGTATTACCCTCAATTTGACTCGTTCAATTTCTAACTTCACCTTCTCGTGCTCCAACCACTCTTTTTGCTGTTCAAAGGCCAACCCAGCAGTCTGTGTCCTATACTGCCCCGTATCTGACGCTGGCTCTGACTCTGGCTCTGACTCTGCTTCCGCTACCTCCTGTTCCTGCAACACCCCTTTATTAATTAAAGACAACTAAACCTCTTTTTTAATTTCATCTTTTTGCAGCTTACCACACATAACAATGCCATAAGAATCTGCTATTTTCATCAAATCGTTTTTTTTTTTTACAGTCATCTAAAAACGCTGCAGTGGGCGCATCAAAAAAGTCTGACAACAAAACCATGATCTACCCCAGGTTCCCGCTAGATTAAAGTGCACCCTGATTAACATGCATAAAAGGCTAGCAAAGCCCCCAGAGAGTTCCTCCCTGACTGCCTAACCAAAACTAACTATAACCTATCCAAACCCTAGTCTTCTGGTGGTTCTGCAGTGGGTTTATTAAGCACGAACCCAGTGAGCCTGCATGCAGGCAACCCCACACAGACTCACGGACTGCCCCCGAGATGACGGTCTAAAGACAGCCAATGCTAACTGCTTCCCCACACACTAAACAAAACAAATGGACACAACCCAAAAGGGTAAGTGTCCTACAGCCTATCAAAGAAACCCTCTGGAATGCATGCCATACAGTCACACTTACCTCTAGCGGGCAACAACCAGCTTCTTTAGTCCCAGTGTCCTCTCACAGAATCCTTCAGTTCGACCTCAAACAAGCGCGCTCCACACCAAGTAGCAGCTCAGCGCAGCTGAAACCAGTTCCTTAGCACACCTGACAAACACGTAGCAAGCAACACCTCAACCAAAAAAAAAAAAATAAGTTCAACAATCCCGGACGAGCCTCCATGTTACGACCCTGGCTCAAGTGGTCGGAACAAAGAGAGGACACGAGCAAACATAACAATTAAGGAAAAAATTATCTTTATTGAAACCAAAATCAATATAAACAACATAAATTAAAACATGGCATATGCGTCTGTATAATCAGTGGTGTAATGCTAGTGTTGAAGGTGAGTGAAACAAAGCAATGTGTAGGTGTGTGTGTGTATTGTGCTCAGCACCCATGACGTAAACTTAACTAACAACAGAGGAAAGCTATGAACCAAACCAAACTAAAACTAAACCGAGGTCAACCTTCAAACCAAGACTAAGTCAAAGCAAACAAACCAGGTGGCAGCCGGTCTCCGACCTGCAAGTAGGAAAACCACACCGGAGGCCAAACACACCAGGCCACAAATAGTCACCTGACCTAACAACCCAAGCCCCACAGGTGTACCCAGTCAGGGAATCACAGGGGCATCACAGATCTGTAAAAACATAATGAGAGAGACTTAACTCCATGTTAGTAGGTATACATAACCTGGTATCACTTCCTGTAAATAAAAAATTAGTTAAGACCCCCACACTCACTCAGACACCAGACACACAATGTTAGTATAAAGGTCAAGTCCTTTTAGCCAAATGTTGCAACAAAGACTTTTAAAAGACTTTTATGATAATATTTGCTTTTCTCCTTGAGTAATTCAAGTTAACACATTTACATTGTTATTTTATACCAGTATTTAAGTATTGAGCACGGGTGCACGTGGCAGAGTGGTTAGCACTCCTGCCTCACAGCAAGAAGGTCGTGAGTTCAAAACCCGGCCGACTCAAACATTCTCGGCCGACTCTGGTCTTTCTGTGAGGAGTCTGCATGTCCTCCACGTGTTACCGTGGGTTCTCTCCGGGTACTCCGGCTTCCTCCCACCGTCCAAACACATGCATGTTTATGTCAATTGGCAACTCTAAAGTGTCCCTAGTGACTGAATGTGAGAGTGAATGGTTGTCTGTCACTGTCTGTCTCTAAATGTTAGCCCTGCGACTAACTGGCCATTGTCCAGGGTGTACCCCGCCTCAGGCCCACAGCTGCTGGGATAGGCTCCAGTCACTCGTGACCCCTAACGGGACTTAGCGGTAGAAAATGAATGAATGAATGAATGAAGTATTGAGCATGCTTTGTTGGAGAAGTATTTGGTGTGGATCCTTGATCCAACAATTTACAGACTTTGAAGCTGTGTTTGAAGCTGTGTCCCTCTAAATGTAATCACTATTTTACAGTTTTTCTCCATTGGTTTGGCTCATTTCTTGAAACAGAAATTACATTCTCAAAACTCTAAGATCATTTTGCAAAACAGTCTTACAGTTTAGCACAACACTATAGCTTACTTGCAAAAGCTAATATCTCTCCCAAAACTGTTCACTCATGCTTCAAAACAAAATTCCTTTCCCATGTAAAGAGTCAGTGCCACGAAAATGACAAAGATCCTTCTCAATTGCTTTGGCTCATTTCTTGAAACAGACCGGACGTTCTCAACACTCTTGGTGCTTTTGCCAAAATAATGTGGATGGTTCGGCACAACACTATGGTTCACCTGCAAAGCCTCATACCTCTCCCAAAACAGTTCACTCATGTGTCAAAACTAAATTTCCTTCTCATTTAAACAGTCAGTGCCCCAAAATGCGTCGTCCCTTTGGCATTGTGTAAGCACTGCAAGTCAAAATGATTAGATGTTTTGTCACTATAGTAGAGGACCATTGAAATATCCCTCATGTCCACCTTTTTATTGACAATGGTTACTGTACTGTTTTTGTATAGCTAACAGAATACAATTTTGTATAAAACTGAAAAAAATAAAAGGATTTTAGGGTAAGAGTAGCCTCTTAGGTTTACAGTAACAGCACACATTGCACTTATACTGCCAAGGAAATTGTAACCATTATCATTCACACACATAAAGTAACTTTCATACATCAGAGTAAAAAGAAAATGTATACAGCACAATATACACAAACAAAAAAACAATGAAAATGATATGCAGCCTACAGTGCTGTAATATAATGCTTGAGTTTCACAACTAACAGGTCTTCACTGGTCGCTGTCCTCACCCTCCCTCTCCTGGCCACCGTCCTCACCCTCCTGACCATCCACACGCTGCTGTCTGTCTGGCCACAGATTCTCGTCCACATCACAGCGTATATTCTCCCTTGCAATACAACGAGGGAAGAAACGGCGTGCATGTCGCAACCATCCCCTACACTGATCTCCTGTAATATCCTCACACGCAGCGTCCATTGCATGGAGCAGGGACCTCTGATCTTGAGCCCGATGCTCATACACTCTCCACCTCCAAGCGGAGAAAAACTCCTCAATAGGATTGAGGAAAGGAGAGTAAGGTGGTAAGGTCTTTACATACATTTTTGGCAGCATTCACAGTCATGGACAGCACCTGTCAGGTAACTAACATACTGTTAGATTGGTCATCTGAGATGTGTGAAACTCCTCCTTCGTTAGTCAAGTTCTAGTTTCACCTGACTGTCAATTGCTGTAATAAATTTATCAAATGTTCCAAGGGATTCATATATGGTATTCATGGTATTATGTTCTTGACTAATTTTGACAATTGAACAGACTATTGTGCATGTAATGACTTACACAATGAAATGATGCTGACTCATTTTGGAGTGAACAACCATTAGACTGAGAATCAGTTGATCAGTTTAGATCAACAAGATCTATTCACTTGGAAATTGTGCTAAATGTAGGCTACCTGTACTTAATCATTTGCAAAAATGTACTGAGACATTGAGACATGTACTAAGACATTTGCAATTTGATGAAATGATGAGAAATTAAATTCTGTTGTGAACAATTGCCAAGTGGTTTGGAGGTTTGTCCATGTGATTTTGAGAATGTCATTTCTGTTTCAAGAAATGAGCCAAACCAATGGAGAAAAACTGTAACATGAGCTCAGTTTTTGATAGCAGCTGCAGGATGAAGGCCCCCTCTCTTAATTAACAGCAGTTTAACTTGTTCCCACACCCGAGCCCTGAAGCCATGTTTATCAGAAAAGCGTGCCTGACCAGAGATGCCTGTGAAAATAAAAATAAAAACTTGGAGGCCAATGCAGGCCTGAATAAAACAAAAATTAAAAGGTTAGAAATATTAACTTAAGTTAATTTGCTGCAATGGATCTCTGAGTCACTTCAAATGTAGAAACAAGCATTTAACCTTTAGTTTGTCTGGGCCTTCCTAAACGTGCCCTTCTTCATGCAGGATTTTTCCATTCCTAAACTCCCATTTAGCATGCATATGGTTAAATCACTCTGAAATGTGAATAATCATGTGATCATGATATTATACTTAACATGATCAATATCCCATCAATCTATCAATTACAGTTGCCCACTAGCAATTATTTGAGATATAAGATTATGTGGTTTTGTTACAGCTACCTCCTTATGCTGTGTGTATTCTGTAAGTTTCTACTGTGTGTGTTTCAGCTTTGTGTAGATATGTGTCAAACCCCCTCTTCCCACGTAGCTCACCGGCCCAGCCAGATGTGTCGGTCTTGTAGACTGATCTCCAAGACAGTCTTTGTTTAAAAGTTATTGACGTTGTCCCATCATACAGCAGGACTGGTGGTCTTATGTCACCGAATGTTTATTCTCTTTGACTTCTTCTTGTCATTAACTGTTACATAGGGAGAGTGTTTCTCCACTTGAGTCTCTGTGCACTTCAAGGCACAAGTAGAATGTTCCATTTGTTCACAAAGGCAACTCATCCCATATCTTCTTATTTGATTAAACCACTTGGTCTCCTTGGTGCCATGTTGAATGTAATGACAAGCACCCATGTCCAGGCTGTGTCTGCAGTTCTCAGTGTCCCTTGGGGCTGCTTTCTGCTCCGGACCCTCCCTCTGAGCTTGACGGCTGTCTCTGGCTTCAGGCCTGGGGCTGAGATGAGATGGAGGAGGAGGGAGAGACATACATTTCAAAAGAGACGTGTTACATCTGTTATGTATATAGATATCTATATAATAATCTAGATATCTGTGTGATATCTATATTATTATGTCATCAATGTCAATGGTCATCTCAACATCATATGCTGTATAAGCTCTTCAATCTGAACAAAAACAAAACAAAAACATCTCCACATGTCTGACTGGTTTGCATTAAAATGTTAAACAATTGTCTATAAACACTGGCTCAAGCCTCAGGCAGTATAAGTCTTACTTTAAGTTACACAATTCATTTATAACTTGTGCTATTTTTTATGAAACACATATTTTTTATTCTATTCATACAAAGACACATCTATATGTCCCCTGACTAATATAACAGTAGACCGACAGGGTTTCAGTCTGTTTCTTATTACTCTCTAGATTCAACTTTCATGTTAGTACATCACTTCTATTGCTAAATTAAAATCCCTTGTTAATAATAGTATGTACTAAACATATATATACACAAGTATACACACAAAGCTGAATGAACCAAACAATCCACCTTTGAATATTTTCATAGCATCCAATATGTGCATTCCTTAGATTCCAATATAAAAATAATTTCAACACTTATATTGCTTGCCTCACGACAGCACTCAATGGGACACTCCTCGGTCTCCTCTTATACACTTCGCCAGATCCTCTTTTGATCTGTGCCTGCGTAGGATTTATCTTAACTACTAGAAACATCTTTCTAGAGCATTCGCTATTAGCCAGTTGCGAATCGGCACATGACTTTAACCGTTATGTTAGGTTAGCGCGTCCCATAGACCTCTTCTATTGTAGCTGTCCCCTTTCGGACACTACTCTCAGGGAGACCCCTGCAAATGAAACTATCAGGGAGACCCCTGCAAAAAAAAGTAAAACAAGCGCATGTCTCCAGCCACCGCATAAAGCCCTTTCAGCTACTAAAACCCATAAACAGAATTATCCCAGCCACTCCTCAAGAAGAGTATCCCATATCAGACCTAGTTTGTGCATATTTATAGTTCACAAAAAAACAAAAACAGTTTGTGGCATGAATTCCTTAGGACCACCAGCAAGTGTCACATCAACAGCATGTTCACAAGCTCACATTTATCAATTGTCTTTGAACCCACAATTGAAATTTATTGATTATAAAAGAAACAATCACAACTAAGACTTCTCTGCTTACAGGTACTTAATTCAGCCAAATGCACTAGTACAACGGAAATAATCCTCCTACCAGTGTAATTACATGCTGATCCAATCCTCGCTGCCATATTGTAGTCAAGCAGAGAGAATCAAAAATTTATGAAGACGGTTAGATTGGTTTATTCAAGTTTATTCCGGTTCGTGTTCAGAAACCGACATGCACAGTCTGAACCTGAGTACCAAAAGACAAGTCCTTAAATACCTCCTAACAAACAACATCTGTTTTACATAATTGTCATCTTTATCCTGAGACATAGAGGGGATCCCTGTTTCCATGAAACCTGAACTAACATATACAACCATATAAGATCGTTTATATTACTGGGGAGGTAAACTGACATGTTTATAATCTTTTCCCAATGGGCGCTAGAGGTCTTGCTTCCTGGGGTCACATACCATTACCTCTTTCCTACACACAAAACTACCACAAAGAGAAGATCCCATGTAGTAAGATCAAACATTAAGCATGCATTTACTAATAACATAAAAATTACGTACATGATATCAGTTCCACTCAAAACCCAATGCTGTCCAACTCCCTTTGTAGTTCATCCCACTAATGTTTGGTTATTGTCTTTTAGCTTTCTGGGAATGAAGAAGATGATGCCAAGAAAATAAATGACAACAAAAGAGACACACAAGACTCTGTAATACTTTCTGAAATAAAGGATACAGGTAATTGAGAGTATTATTTATTTGATTAGAACAGTGAATGTTAATGAACACACACGACCCACATGCCAGATTGTAACCGTAGGCTAGTTTCCATCGGTTGTCCCAACATTCTCACTCTTTCATACACGAGTGCTGCAAAGACTCCCTGCAAAACTAAAAAACACTTTTTCTAACTTTAGATTAACAGATTAACAGATTTAACATACTCTGAGCTTTATTAAACTTTTTAGAAATTATGTTTTTAAATCATTCTATGGTTAGGAGACTATTTACAGCATTTGACATTACCATTGGTGATAGTACAACCATGGGACTGTGTAGCTAGGATAGATCAATCAACAGGACCTTGTTGCAGGGAAAAGTGATTGGTTGTTGAGCCAGCTAGTTTTAACTCATTTGATATAACTATAATATTTTTAAACTATACTAGTGAAGATACTTTATGATATTTAGCAATGTCATGTCACACATAGATCCTAAAGACGTACTATATTAAAACACAGAGGGGAAATTCACTTGTACAGCAGCTATTAGACAGGTAAAGTGCAAAAAATAAAAGAAATGTGTGCATGCAATAGAATAAACAAATATATACACAGTCTCAGCAGCATTTTAAATGGAATAAAATAAACAATAACAAAAGATATCTATATACATATTTACAAAGTAAAGTATGGAGAAAAAATAGACATTGCAGAGTATTCTTGGTTATTGTTACACATAGGTTATAAAGTCTAACTAAAGTAGGTAAGATCTGCAGTAGCACTTCTTCCTGCACTGAGGGTGTCTCCATCTGCCGCTGAAGGAGCTGCTCAAAGCCTCCACAGCCTGATGCAGAAGGTGAGAGCTGTTGTCTTTTATGGATGTCAGCTTGGACAACATCATCCTCTCACCCACCTCCTCAATTCCAGCTGGCAGCTCAGGACCAGCTTGTTGAATCTCTTCCTGTCCCAGTCTGTGCTGCCCGCCCTCCAGTAGACCACAGCGTAGTGGATAGCAGAGGCTCTAACAGAGTCCTAATAAGTACTTAACAGAGGCCTGCACACTCCGAAGGACCTCAGTCTCCTCAGAAGGTGGAGGCGACTCTGGCCCTTCTTGTACAGGGCGTTGGTGTTGTTGGACCAGTCCAGTTTGTTGTTAAGGTGAAAACCCAAGTACTTGAAACTGTCCACCGTCTCAATATCCGAGCCCTGGATGTTCACCAGTGTGTGGGGGAGATGTCCTTCTTCTGAAGTTAATCACCATCTCCTTGGTCTTGCTGGTGTTTAGCTGCAGGTGGTTGAGCCCACACCAGTCAAAAAAGTCTATGATGTTTGACCTGTACTCTAGGTCAATCCCCTCAGACACACAGCAAACAAAGTCTGAAGTGTAGACTGTGAAGAGGAACGGTAAGGGTACTGTTCCTTTAGGGGCCCCAGTGCTGCAGACTACAACCTCAGACACACAGTTGCGCATCCCCTCACATTCTGTGGCCTGTTGCTGATGTAATCAATGGTCCATACAGCCAGGTGTTTGTTTACACCCGCCCCCTCCAGCTTCCCTTGCAGCAGCGCCTGCTGAATGATGTTGAAAGCAGATGGTCTGGAGGCCCCTCCACACATCCCAAATGATGCGCTCCTCAAGCTGCTCCCCCAGCCGCTTCCCCAGCCGCTCCTCCTGCTTCTTTCTAAAGGAGTTCTCGGTCTTCCTGATCTTGTATTTGAGTTCTGTCGCCTGATAGAAAAGCCCTTTTCTTCTCGATCCGTAGGGCTTTAAGCTCAGGGGTCACCAAAGGCTTGTTGTTGGAGAAACACTGCACCTCCGGGTTGGCACAGTGTTCTCCACACATAAGCTGATGTAGTCTGTGATACAGTGTGTTAGGCAATTCATGTCCTGTCCATAAGAGCTGTAAAGTGTATCCCAGCTGGTGGTCAGGAAACAGTCCCTCAGCCTCTCACTGGCCTCATCAGTCCACACTTTCACTGTCTTCTTTTGCAAGCTATTTTCTTACCCCTTTATATCAAATTAACAATATTGTGTTTCTTGTCTTTGTGTTTCTTAGGCAGGATTGCGGATACTAATAAAAAGGTAAGAAACAACAAAATAAAATATACTGACTAAAAAGTGCTGTATTTAGAGATACTTTACTTCTCATAACTTTTTTTTTTATAATTGCTACAGTTTAATTTCTCACATATAATTGCCATGGAGCAGAAGCATCATGGAGAAACTGAAAAGCTGTTGAGCAGACTCCACCTCCAGGACAGATATGAGCAAAAACTGACCTCAGCTGAGATTCTTCTGTTAGGTTCACCTCTAAAACGTGACCAAGACATTTGTGAAAGTGATCTCTCCTTTGTTTATCTTCAGAGAATTATGATGTTAGACTACAGGGCCAGATATGTTCAGGTCAAACAGGAACAGTTTAATGAAGGTCATAGAAAAGATGACAGTGGTGATGAGGAAACAAATGATGATGACTTGATTGGTTTGGTTGGCACCAGTGTGAACAGTGTAGATAAGTCCCAACCGACTAACATACATCCTTTAGACGTCCAGATGGCAGTGTTTCACTGCTCAGACAGTTTTCTAAAGCAGACAATAGTCAGCAAACTATCACAGTGTCAGTACGCCTTACCTCTGCTGGTGCCTGACTCTGTCACTCTGGACATTGAATGTCCTCTGTGGACCTTCAGACAAATAAAAAAAACCTGGAAGATAACTGAAACCAAAGATAACTCAGAGGTCCACACCATGAAGTCAATGCCCGTCTGCAAAGCAGAGACACCTCTGGTGTTTTGTTTCCGTCTGGGCTCTCTGTCTGTGTCCAAATCTCAGCTGATGAACTCTTTGATCAACGACTGCCACAACACCTTCTTCCACAGAAACTGTCCAGGCAGCACCAAAACCCGCCTTCTGTTTGACGGTGTAGCAGAGATAGCCTGGTACTGCCCTGCTGGAAAACCCACTGATACCTTTAATGACTGTGTTGCCTTCTGTAATCTTCACGGTGATGGTCTGAATCATGAAAAACAGCTCAATATACTGATGGAAAAGTCCTCAGTCAATGTAGTTCTTGTCCCAACACTGGACAGAAAACATGAGAGTGCTGCTGTGATCTTAGCTCAAATTAAGACCTTTATGAAGACTCAGACACCTCTCATTGTTCTCATTGAGGACATTGATGGTAGTGCAGAAAAGATAAAGAATGGAAAATATAAAGTTGGCCTCAAAGACAGAAGCCAGTCAGATGTTTCTGAAGAACTGAAAAGAATCATCAGAATAAATCTTTCTTGCCCACACAAGTCCTTTCAGCTTGAATCAATGTCTGAGACTGAAATCAGAGTGGATGAAGATGATACCCACTGCCAACAAGGGTTGTCTGCTGCCGAGGAAATGATGGACATAATTAAAAGTGTGAATGTTTCAAGCATTAAAAACAAGTTTCTTCTCTGCCAAGGCCAACTGTGGCATGACTGGTGCAGAATAAACAAAGAGCAGTATCGCCTCAAAGGACATGTTGAGAAGGAGAAATGTAAAAAGAAGAATGAGTTACATAAAATAAGAGAAGATCAGTGCAAAGCTTCCTGTAGTGACCTGATGAAGTCTTTTATAAAACTACTCTCATCTTTGCCTTCAACAGAGAGAGAGTATTTCCTAAAATGGACCCAGATATTACTTGATGCTCATGCCACAGATTACCTTTCTTCAGTTCTCCAGAGCTATGATCAGAAGTGGTCTGAGGTCTTGGACTTAAAGAAGAAACAAAAACAATCCAAAAGTTAAAAACCAAACAGGCAGAGGTTGCAGAACTAACCAAGGAACTTCAGTCAGCGACATGTGGCTTGGAGCATATCTTCAGAGAAATGGGTCAGATCTATGAAGCCCATAAGTCTCTAGAGAAACCACCAAATATTGACCAGACTGACTGGTCTAAATACCCTGAGCTGGCTGCAGAGCTGATGATATCAGGACACCCAATGGAGCTGATGGATGGAGATGCAGGCCATGTCCCTTTAACTTGGATCTCTGGTCTTATAGACGAGGTTATCAAGAAACTGGGGGACAAGAGAGTGTTTGTTCTGTCAGTTTTAGGGATACAGAGCAGTGGGAAGTTCACTATGCTGAATGCCATGTTCGGTCTCCGGTTTGCAGTCAGTGCAGGCAGATGCACCAGAGGGGCCTTCATGCAGCTGGTCAAACTGTCAGAAGACATGAAGACAGATTTTAAGTCGGACTATATCCTTGTGGTGGACACTGAGGGGCTGCGAGCTCTAGTGTTGGAAGGTAACACCACCATTCACCACGACAACGAGCTAGCAACATTTGTGGTTGGTTTGGGAAACATGATCCTGGTCAACATCTTTGGAGATAATCCTTCTGAGATGCAAGACATTCTGCAGATTGTGGTTCAGGCTTTTATGAGGTTGAAGAAAGTCTGTCTTTCACCAAGTTGTCTGTTTGTTCATCAGAATGTCACAGATGTTGCAGCTGTGGAGAAAAACCTGGATAGAAAAAGGAAACTGCAGGATAAACTAGACCAGATGGTCCAACTAGCTGCCAAAGCGGAAGTTTGTGATGGTGATAGTTTCAGTGAAGTCATTGAGTTTGATGTACAAACAGATGTGAAGTACTTTGCTCAGCTGTGGGAGGGAAGTCCACCGATGGCTCCTCCAAATCCAGGTTACAGTGAAAGTGTCCAAGATCTGAAGAGCTTCATCCTCTCCAAAGCTTCAAAGTCCTCTGGAGTGACTCTCTCTGAGTTCAAAACCAAAGTTCAGGATCTCTGGAATGCTTTGATAAATGAAAGCTTTGTGTTCAAAAACACAGTTTACAGAAAACTTGAGATTGAGTTTGGGAACTGGACATGGGCACTGAGGAGAGAGATGTTGACCATTGAAAACAACCTTTATACCAGAATTGAAAATGGATCACTTCTCCAGGTCGATTTGAATTATCTCTATGGAAAAATTAACCAAAAACATGAAGAAATAAAAGATTTAGTTGCTCTGTACTTTGATAATGACAATTACAAGGAAATGTTGGTTCAGTGGAGTGACCAACATGAACTCAAGATTCAGGAATTTTGTGATGAGCTGGTTCAAGGACTTGACAGAAAACTGAATGATGTTATTGAACAGAAGAAAACAAGTAAAAAGCTGGATGAGAAGAAGATAATGTTAGAGGACAAGCTTCTGCAAAAAATCAAAGAGCTTGCTCATCAGCTGAAAGACAAAGCAAAAGATGAAGAGGAACTCAAAAAACAGTTCAATTCTGTTTGGAAAGTCTGGGTTAGTGAGCTGACAGGAGGAACTAAACCGATTGAGAAAATCAGATTAGAGCAGAAAGTGTTCAATGTCCTCCATCAACTCGGTATTGAAAGGTCTTTAGTTGTTGAATCTAAAAAAGTAAAAAAATACATGGATTTGTCAGTGCATGGAGATTTTTCTGTCTATGTAGGCCAGAGGCGCCACCGCCCTAAACAGGAAAAACATCAAAATAAAGTCAAAGAGAAAGATAGATATGACCATTCAACTATCAAGGGGGGGAAAGTAATGCAGTTCCTCACTGGTCGTCTTCCAGATAAGGAACAACAGCAGATCAGAGATCTCATCCACACTGTTGAAAATCAGTCTGTAGAGCTGATTAAAAGCAAACCTGTGGCAACAAGAGGCTACAGTTCTACTTACCTGCAAGATGTGGCACAAAATGTAATGACAAATATTGGAGATTTTGAATCAAAGTGGAAATACTCTCTGAAGAAAGAGTTTACAGTGGATCTTTTACTGTATGTGTTTAACAGAACAGAGAAGTGGCTTTTAGAGTCTCACATGCAGTTCATAAAAAACAATGATGCTCACACATTTTTGAAAAGTAAGAAAGGTGACTATTACAGCATCTTCAGGAGCTTCTGCAAAGGAAGTTCCTCTGCCTCATCTGCTGTTGTACTTGCAGAACTGATCTGTGAAAAACTGAAGGCTTCTATGACTGAGGCTGTGTGTAACATAACTGCCATCGACATCGCTGCAGACATGAGGTGTAGTGTCCAAGCATTCAGTGGGAACAGACTGAACTTAGAGAAACACGTGTTAAAGTCTCTGGCAGAGAAGAATGACTTCGAAAGATATATCAGTTACATTTGTGACCCAAAGACATATGTTGAGAATTTCATTAAAGAGGAAGTACAACATCACTTAGACACAGATTACAAAGAAAAGTCAGTGAGTTTTCTCTCAAAGAATGTTGACAACATCATTAAACTGATAAAACAAGCTTTATATGATGCATCAGAAAAGACCAAAACACAGAACGGAGACATAACCATGTGGCTGAAAGAGTTTTCAGAACTGACAAAAGACAAACTAACATTTAAAGCAGTTTCTTCTCAAAACTTCAGTGATGTAAACACTTTTGACTTCCTGAGAGAAGAAATAGAGAAAGGCCTTGTCTCCATCTGTGAGGATCTCAAGAGTCTCTCACTGGATAAGATGAAGGAGTTTAGGCTGCAGCCAGACCAAAGTCTCATTGATCATCATTGTAACTGCTGCTGGGAAACATGTCCCTTCTGTAAAGCTGTTTGTACCAATACTGTCAAAGGTCACGAGGGGGATCATAGCGTGCCTTTCCATCAATCTCCTGCAGTCAATGGCTTGCACTACAAGAGCTTAAAGGACTTATGTTTGTCATTCTGCACAACAAAAGTAGCAAGCAATGAATCTTTTAAGCCTGATAATTTAGACAGAAAAGTGCCTTTTAAACAATATCGAACTGCTGGGGATAAATATAAAAACTGGAGCATCATCCCTGATCAATCTGAACCTGCATACTGGAAATGGGTGGTGTGTAAATTTGAGAAGGAGATAGAAAAGCACCATAACTTAAGATTTACAGGCCGTGGAAAAATTCCTGGCGACTGGAGAAAGATCACTGATCATGAAGCTATTCAAAGCCTAGAAGACATGTACAAGTAAAAGAAAGGAATGAAAACAGACAGAACCTGATTTTTGTCTTGAAAGCAAACTAGAACAGGAATGATGTTAAAAAGAATTAAATAGAAAAAAGAAAAAAGAAACATAATGAAACACACAAATATTATTATATTATAATATATACAAATATTGGCAATGCATTTATGTGATGATTAACAAGGCAGAGATGTCTAACCCTGAAATTTAGTCACAAACTACTGTTAGCTCTGAACTTTAGTTTGATAGAACAAAGTACTTATGAGGAATCCGTTAAGATTTCCTCTATTTAAATTACGGTGTCGGGTGAAGATTGAAAGTGTGAGAGAAGAAGCTTTAAGGAAGCGCAGCATTATTTATTATTTACAGTTTTTTTTTAAACTCGCTGTTGAAAATGAATTGAAAGACATATAACCTGTGACTTCATATGTCTGTGAAGGTTCTCAGTCCTTCACAGAAACATTTTTTATGTGTCTGTGTCTATTTTTTCATAAGACTCTTCATATTAACTCAGAATTGTAAATATAAAGAAAGTAATGCCCAGTGAGTTTATGTAGCTGTGCTTATGCTTCTTATATCATTCTATCACAATGCAATGTCAAATGTATGTGTGTGGGTTTATATATTTTTATTGACAATGTAGATTCATGAAAGTAATAATGATCAGGGCATAAAGTTTGGGTCTTTACAGTCATTAATGTCAGATATTGTTCTTTCATTTATTATGATCCATTTTAAAACATAATATATAATACAGCAGAGACATTTTGTTATATTTAATCATATAAATGTAACAAATGTAATAAATTCTGGTTGATCACGAACTGTTTTTTTTTTTTTTTTATCTTGTTACAGTCCCTTTAAAATGACAGAAACAAGTTCACAACTGTAATGAGACACAGGACAATAGCTGTGTAAGTCTTATTCTTATACAGTTATGTTATTAGTAATCCTCATATATTAAAAAAAAAAAAAAAAAGAAAATGCAGCATTTTGTGTCTTAAACATCCTGAAACAGACCTTTGAAGGATGTCAGCTGAAGTCTCCTCTGATTCTCACAAAGTGGATGACGTTCATGTCCACACAGTCAGGGAACTGCGTTTATTGTCCATCAGGAAGCTCCACCATGTCATGTCAACATGTCTCCACTTTACTTCCACACAATCTGATTTAATGGATCATTAACAAATACATATACAATAATCATAATCAGTTAACATACAATTTTTAGCAGAAAAATATTAAGATACCTATATATTTGTAAACATAATTCATGATCATCTTTTGGTAACTTCTCAAATTATCCACTAAGGTAGATTTATTAGCAGAGTGTATGTGATGAATATTATCCTCTGTAAACGCAGCACACGCTCCAGTTGTCCATAATTATCAGAGGCAAAAGTGATGAATATAAATCAAAATCTGACAATACTGGACACATTTCAAAGACAGAAAGAGAGAAAAAAGCACAACAAGTGGAGGTACTTAAAGGTTCATTACAGAAGTTTCAATGGTTCAAATAACATTTCTTCTAACCCATACATGAATCAGCAACCGCCTGATGTGCAGGATTATCGCCGGTTACGTCTGTAAGCCTGTACAGTCAATTAAATGATAAGGTTTTGGGATCAAAACTCCTGCGCTGTTTCTGCGGACGTGATGTGTGCTCGTTTACCTGGTTCTCACTTCCTGATTTGCCGCCATAACTAAACTAAGCAACACTAATCCAAGTTTAAAATGAATTTTGTGAACACAGGGAAGAGACAGGCCTCCAACGCACTCGAAACTGGCAGAGTCTTCTTTGGTTTTTGTTTGTTCGTGCTCGTACAAGCGTGTGAAAGTGAACACACGACACTGGATGCAGTACCGCTAACACCAGAGGTGGCACACTAGTGCTCTGGATCTTCTGTAATGCACCTTTAAGAAAAACATTCTATTTAGTGCTGTCACGAAAAGATATTCAGAAAAATAGCTACATGTGAGAGATTTAGGGGAAATGGCACCACTGATATAATTATTAAGATGGCTTAATTTTAAATCAGACACAAAAGTCCCTTCGTATCACCATCCTCTATGGGAAACTGTCGTCACTCTGTCTCACCCTCCTCCGGGGGATACTGTCATCCCTTCGTGTCACTGTCCTCTGGGGGATACTGTCGTCTCACAGAGACGGCTGTACAGAATTCTGAGGTGATGCTGCCCAACCCTTCTGTAAGCATTTACAGCAGACACATGACCAACAGAGGGCGCTGTTGTGACACAGACTGCACACAGCCACAGGAGCAAAGGTCACTGAGAAGCCCTAATGTACCCTCTGAGTCTGGGACAGAGCACTTTCAGAGAGCAGCAGATGTCCTGTCCCGTCATTATGGAGGCGCCTTCTTCAAGATTATGCATACAAGAAAATTTGTATGTGGAACAATTTATTCAGGAATAGCTTAATTTAGTTTAAACTCTTCATTCATTAACTTCATTAAGTACAGAACAGTTTGTGGTAGATATACTTGAAACCCCAAAAGTTTAATTTAAACAACAACAATTTTGTCACATTTGCAAATACAAATGTATAATGTTGGTGAGAAGTGTGATGGTATACGTTATGAATCAAAGAATCTTTATATCTGTGTAAATAGAAGGACAACTAAACAGCAGTGACCTCAGACACTGGAAGCACAGAACTGGTTTTCCTCAAAAAATACCCTGTGTTTGAAAATGATTGTGAAAAACAATAAATGCTTAGATTTGACAAAACAAATACCTGGACAAGTCATTCTGTCTTTAGTCTTAAATATAAAGCTCCTGTTAACCTGTGTGGCTCCTTTAAAATTAACATATATTCTTAACCCTTAGGCCCTTGGTCCCTCCCACAAAGTGTAATAAAATGTAATATAAAATTATTTATATAAAATATTTTCAACAACTTTAGACCTAACTATAGATATAATGTTTTTATTATTTATTGTCTTACGAAACCTTGATTTTTCAACAGAAAAAAAAACACAAAATATTCCTTATTTTTCAGAAATGAGAAACAAAGCGGGACATCTGGGTTGAAGTTATTACAGCTTGACTAGGTTGATAATTGATAACATTGATTTTGATGCATTATTATTTTTGGCTCAATGAGAGTTTAATTACAAAAACAGAGGCTCTCCCATAAAAGAGTAATAAAACATATTTAAAATGATTTTCACTCTGAAAATAGTATTTTGCTCGTTATAATGTATCCTATTGGAAATACCATGTAATGTTTCTGCAAATCAGTCATACAAGATAATTAGTAGTGGATCAGATGATTAACACAAAAAAATACAAATATGAAAGCCTAAGTCCAGGATAATTCATGATTTTTTTTTTTTTTTTATATACCATTTCAACACAGATTTTAGTGTGTGTTTTGGCTAAAAACCCATTTCCCAAAAAGATAGGACACTGTACATATTGTGAATAAAAAAGGAACGCAATAATTTAAAACTCATAAACTTAAAGATAATATATCAAACGTTGAAAGTAAGACATTTGGAAATGTCATGCCAAATATTGGCCCATTTTGGATTTTATGAGAGCTACACATTCCAAAAAAGTTGGGACAGGTAGCAATAAGAGTTAAATGTACATATGAGAAACAGCTGGAGGATCAATTTGCAACATGGGACTAAAAGCGGGGCGGCAGTAGCTCAGTGGGTAGAGCGGGCGCCCTTCAACCGGAAGGTAGGCGGTTCGATTCCCGCTCTCCCCACAGTTCATACTTTCGTTGTGTCCTTGGGCAAGACACTTAACCAATTGTCGAACACAATCCACTGTGCCATTAAACCATACTGGATGCCTGTGATCTTCAAGCCCTTAGACAGCACTGCATCACAAACAGGAATGCTACTGTAATCGGAGCAGTCGTCTTTCAACCGGAAGGTAGTGGGTTCGATTCCCGCTCTCCCCACAATTCATACTGTCGTTGTGTCCTTGGGCAAGACACTTAATCCACCTTGCCTCGTAAGAATGTTGAGTGAATGTATGTGGTGATGGTCGGAGAGGCCGTAGGCGCAAAATGGCTGCCACGTCTCTGTTAGTCTGCCCCAGGGCATCTGTGGCTACAATTGTAGCTTACCATCACCAGTATGACTGTGTACGAATGAATGGATGGCCTGTAAGCGCTTTGAATACCCTTGGTCCCTCGGGAGAAAAGCGCAATAAAAATCCAATCCATCATTATTATTATTATTATGTAATGGAATCTACAACATGGGCTCAGGAATACTTCTAGGAATTATTGTCAAACACAATCCACTGTGCCATTCGCTGTTGACAACTGTAGGTCAAAAAAGAAGCCATATCTAAACATGATCCAGAAGAGAAAGCGTTTTCTCTGGAGCGAAGGCTCATTTGGACTGTGGCAAAGTAGAAAACCTGTGGCAAAGTACGAACCTGAGTGACTGAGGGAGAGACAGAGAGAGAAAGAGCGCTGTTCTCTTCTCAGTGTTCTGTGTGTGAGTGAGTGAGCAGAGCGGCTGCAGGACACTGCAAATCTGTGTTTGTAGTCAATCCGAGCACAGATATTGACTCGTATTACTCGTATTATAATCGTACTCGGCAAAAGTGCTTTATCCGTACCGGATATTTGTTTCAGCCGAGTATGAAGTACTATACTATGATTACTAAATAGTGTTTTTTGACCATTGTTGCCTCACAGCCAGTGGTCTGGCCTTTCTGTGTGGAGTTTGCATTATCTCCTCGTGCTTGGGTGTGTTTTTTCTGGGTACTCCGGTTTCCCTCACCAACATCAAAACATGCTTTAGTCTCAGGTGAGTGACATAACAGAGGTAACTGGGTGCCCCCTGGTGGCGGTTCCCCACAGGGATAATAAAATAAAAAAATAAAAAATGTGTGTTCTGACTAAAAACAAACCTAAAATACAAAGTTCACCTGCAGCATTCATGGAGTCTATCCCAGCAGCTGTGGATGTGAGGTGGGTACACTCTGAATAATCAGTTATCACAAGGCATAAGACAGTTTGGCTTTTAGCGGCTGGATATCAGTGAGACACAAACGGCAGACAGAGGCAGGCGTTGACGAGGTTCACTTTATTTTTTAATTTTCAAGTGCAACCCAAAAATAGATTTACAAGTGCAGGTGCAAAGGTATTTCTTGATATATATATATATATATATATATATATATATATATATATTACAAGTTGCCCAATTTGTAATTTATATTATCTTTGTTTTCATTTGCAGATTGTCGTGTCTGATACTGAACCCCCAATGATCAGAACACCATAAGAAAGAAACTCATGAGCAGTCTTTATTATAACAACAACAAATGACCCGAGTAGACTCTCCCCAGCTCCACTGAAGGTCTGCACACCAAACTTGGGTTTTTATTATTTTTTTTACATGACAGTTTATAAATATACAATTGCTCCTGAGGGGGACAGAAGACCCCCTCCTTCTAGTGGAGACTTGACCATCCTTCTAACCTTTGTCCTAGTTCCCCAGTAACCCTTTGTATCAGGCACCCATGTTCTTATCTTGACCAGATCCCTCCTGTATGTGTGTGTGTTTGTTCATTAAACTAATCATGTTTTAATTTGTTTTATACACACAAGCTACTTTTGCCAGGACTACGCCCACTACACCTGTAGTGGTGGACTACAACCACACAAATTTATCCACCTTACCTGCTGTTACAATAAACCAACATTCTAAACCTTTTTCAAATTCTGTGTCTGCTTTGAGGTCCTGCCTCCAGCCACATAACACTAGATGTATTAATATAACATCCCATAATTGATTATAAAACCTACAAAGCATAAACCATAAGGCACATAAGGTGAACGTCACATAAGGTGACGTTGCCCTCTAACAGGTTAAGGGAATAGCTAAATAAGTACACAGACATAAAACACATTATCTAAAATAATACACAACAAGATCATCCACCAGATCATCCCGGAAGTGCCACCTCCCGAACTGCAGCGCAACAGATGAATATTCAATAAATAATTTAAAACCAATCCTCTGCAATTATTTCTTTGTCTATGTGCAAATGAGCTTTTACCCTAAAGTGCTGAGTGCTTTAAAAGTGCTATGCGACTATTTGAATGTGAAAGTGCACATGTGTCTACTTAAGAGAGAGCGGTTTGTTACACAAGGCCAGCACTAACACTGATAGAAAAAACTGTGTTTACTTTTTTTAAATCATAATAACAATAGAAACAAAAGGCTTCACCCAACCACTAACTATGAGTGAAATAATCCTCATATTGAATCATTCATAATCTCTGAAAAATGGCCCAAAAACTCCCAAAGTTATCCTTTTCCTGCACCTTCAGTAAAATTATGAATAGAGCCAATAGATTGTAAAAAAAAAAAAAAAAACATGGTAAAAGTCAAATTGAAAGGACTTTAAAAGAGTTGGGGACTAAATCTGGACAATTTACGGACAGACTTAGAATATTAATAGGAGGACAAGTACACAGCTCATACAGAGATTATACTGCAATGAGAGACTTTTGGGATGAGCTGCTTTAACTCTGTAACTTTTTCCAGTGGATTACCCAACCAATCTGAACTGAGGAGAGTGAGTCCAGGCTGACCAATGGGGGATTGGAGTTTGATGCCACGTTTTGGAATTTACCAACAGGGTTTCTATCCTATGTCACCAGAAAGCTTCTCCAGCAACATGTTCGAGAGATCAGAGGGTTACCTGAGGCCTGCCAGTCTGGAGAGAGCAGAGCAGCTTCGAGGTAGTGGAGCAGAAACATCTTTCCAGCCATGGGGTTGGGACCAGAGCGCCACATCGAAGGGAGGACGACGCGGTTGTTGGCCTGGAAGGCCTATTGCAGAGGTGGCTCGTGTTCAGCAGCAGAACGACAACGAGGCGGAGGCGTCTGAGGATGATTGGTTTGCTGAACTGGTGGCTCAGGATTCACTGGAGATAGGCGAGATTTTGAACAAAGATACAGTGGAGCAAAGAACTCCAGCGACAGCAGTGTAGAGATGATGCCCGTGTGTGATTGGCTTATGCTTTTTGTCTTGTCAACAAGTGGGAGGAGCTACTGACAGCAGGCTGTGTTCTAATGCTATTGGCAAAGCTTCTGAGACATTTACAGCACGTTGTAAGTCTCTAATGTGTAGATTTACAACTAATCAAAATAAAACTAACATGAAAATAACATGAGTTGAACTCTCAGTAGTAGTCTTAGTTATAGCAGTGAGAGGGGTGATTACATATAGTTTAGATTTTACTTTTTAAATCCAAATGCTTAAGACAAATATCACAGTTCACAGAGTGTGTGTAGTGCAAGGTAAAATGGTAATGAATATTTATATTTTATAACCATGTTAGTGTCTAATGTCACAGGACAGTTTTTAGGCTAACATACAGTGCATCTGGAAAGTATTTACAACGCTTCACTTTTGTACTTTGGGTGCCTGAGAAAGGTACAGAAAAGAGCTATACGTATAAATGAACACCATTTACCATTTATACTTTACAGAAAGATAGTTATTGGATTTATATGAGAGGTGAATAGTCCATGTAGATTTTGCTGCAGCATTTTCTATTTTACGCTTTCTTGTGCTTACAGCCTTAGTGTTGCTTTATACGGTCAGTGGTGTAAAAGTAATTAGTAATGTGTACTCTTGAGTTGTTGTTTTTTTTTTTTTACGAGTTATTTATACTTTTACTAGAGTACATTTTTAACACTAGTACTTTTAGTATCGTATTGAGTATTATTTTGGACACAAGGACACAGCTCTTAATCCTGAACCAAGAACACAAACCATTGTGTTCTTGGTTTAACTTCAGTCAAATGTTATAAACCACCAACAATGGCCTTTTAGTTTTTGTTTGTTTGTTTATTTCACTCCCTATTAGCTACTGATACTCTTAGTAGCTGTTCTAACCGGGGTCACAAACTTTTCAACAACATTAATCCAACATACATCATTTTCAACAGACAAAGGCTGTACAAAAAAATAATAATCTTATTCAGCCCTCGCCTCCATTTACAGCCTTTCATTGAGAGAGTGAAAGGCTTTTATGGAGGCATGTCTTTCACAGGCCGTGCACGTGGCGCTGTGCACACCGAGACACGGACAGTTAAAGCAGAGTTTAATCATAAGGTGTTTAATATTGTCTCATAAAACAGTTAAGTTCAGAAGAAACAGGTCATTTTACTCCCTCTAGAAATCCCAAAATAACATCCTATTTCTACCCATCTTAGAATAATCGGCCCCTGCATAAACACAACCAGAGAATTTAAGAAATACAATTTTAGATAAACAATTATGATTTTCTCAAATGGAATAACAATATAATGTACTTTAATTAATTTCAGATTCCTTTTTGGAAATAGTTACAAATAGAAGAAATATAAGACCCATTCCCTTCAGTAAATGGGTACTGCAGACCACATGTTCACATTTTCAGGATTTTATTTGTGTATGTACACTAAGTGTTTATGGTATTGGTTAAATACCTTAGATTTGAATTATTACATTTACATTTATTCATTTAGCTGACGCTTTTTTATCCAAAGCGACTTACATTGTTCTAATGTAATTACCAGTGTTACAGTCACTGAAGGCAAGGTGGATTAAGTGTCTTGCCCAAGGACACAACGACATTATGAACTGTGGGGAGAGTGGGAATCGAACCCACTACCTTCCGGTTGAAAGACGACCACTCTACCCACTGAGCCACTGCCGCCCGAATTATAGAAGCTGAATGCTAGAATGCTCTACAGCAGGCCTCAATGTCAACCTGTAATGATTTCCTCCATTATTCTGTTGATAAAGTAGCCTCTGTTAAACAGAGCATTAAGAACATGTCTAACACTTTCGACTTGTGCTCTTCTCCTGTACCCTCTGTGTTTAATGTGTTTGAGCCAGTATCACTCTCTCTCTTCTCTGAGGTGGTCCAGGGGCTGAGACCGACCAACTGTCCTCTGGACATTGTCCCATCTAAAATGCTTAAACAGGTTTTTAACACAGTGGGCCCATGCCTCCTCTCATTTATAAACAGCTGCCACAGGTCAGGTTCGGTACCAACTGTATTCAAACACGCAGTGGTAAGGCCTCTGATAAAAAACCAACCTTGATCCTACCGTTCTGTCAAAATTTAGACCTGTGTCCCATTTATCTTTTCTATAAAAGGTTTTGGAAAAGATTGTTTTCTTACAGTTACAGTCTTTTCTCGAAAACAATCAGATCTTTGAAAAGTTTCAGTCTGGCTTTAGGACACAACACAGCACTGAGTCCGCTCTTCTCAAAGTACAAAATGACATTCTCTTGTCCCTTGATGAGAAAAAGCCAGTGCTGCTCATAATGCTGGACCTTACTGCAGCATTTAAAATGGCTTTTTGCACTTAATGGCTCTGTTTTTATTGTGTAAATGTGTTTTAAACCTATTTGTAAATATGTTTATTTTTTATTAATGTTGTTAAGCACCTTTGTTCAATTTGTGGTTGTTGGAAGGCGCTATATAAATAAATATTGATTGATTGATTGAAGCTGCATAATATATCTTTGTTAAAAGCTTCTCTTGTAACTGTATAATAGTTGTCTGTGACTCTAATAACAAGGAATTATTGTAAAATCTAGTGGAGGAAAACTGCTTTAAACACATTTAATTTTGTTGATTTTTTTTGTAGAGAAGCTGGAAAAAATAGTACATTCTACTATTTGTAGAATCACACGGCACAGCTAAAGGACACAATAACTGAATAAATAATTTGTTCATTTTTAAACAGTTTAAAATTTTTGTGTTAAAAAGGGACTTGTAGTGCTTCCTAATCATTATTGTATTATATGTTACAATAGTTTACAACTGTATTGTAAAAATAAAAACAAAAAAATATCTAAACTTTGGCAAAAGATTATAAATAGTAAAGGATTTCTACTTATTTAACATTTACTGACAATTAATGTAATAATACAATTAAATTAAATCCATATCTTTTACATGGACTCTGAACTGATTTCATTGGCTCAGAGGGAGCTATGTGACCTAAACATTCCAGACTGTGACATTATCGCTATGGGTTTGGTTCTTGGTTCTATGACATCATCAGGTTGTGCTGCAGACTTTGTGAGGCAAAGTTCAGACACACTTCATTTGGAGACCTTTCGCCGAAGAGTTTGCATCGTGTCCAGAGTGCTCCTGAATGTTTTGATCTGCCGCAAGCATTTTGAGAAGTTTACTGACCAGATTGTACTGCATTTCATTTCAATTTTACCTGATCTGACTGGAGATTTTGGAGGAAATCAAGATTGTATCCTGTTTTCATTTAACAATTTATCCATTTGTGATGACATGCAGCTTTTGACAAATTTTATTGAAAGTTTGCATCAGCACTGGTGAGTATTTATCAGGTAAGTTACCTTCATGTGTTGATCTAATGTGACCAAAATGCACAACAGGTTTGCAGACTTGAAATAGCAGTTTGCATTATTAGCTATAGTCAGCAATAGCTCTTTATTATGCTTTATATTATGTCAGATAATATGATTTTACTTTGCAAACATGGCAAGTTACAAACCTGTTTTTGACCTGGTCGCTTTAAACATTGCTCAATAGTTATACTTAATCTTTTCTTATTTGACCACATATTGCTCAAGGGTTTTAGGGATTCTTATTTTACTTACCAGGTTTAACAAACATTTGTTTCTTTTTTAAACATATTTCAAGATGGCAGACATTGTTCTTGCTAAACAACTCCTGTTTGGACTCACACTTTTAGGGACTATTAGGCAAGGCAATTTTATTTATATAGCACAATTTATACACTGGGTAACTCAAAGTGCTTTACAGGAATAAAAGACAATGTACAAGATTTATATTAAGAAACATAAGAAAAATTTAAAAACATTTTAAAAAGAAGAGTGCAAATAAAAGAAAAAACAAACACTTTAGGTTGTAGTGTAGGCGGAGCTAAAGAGGAAGGTTTTTAACCTCCCCTTGAACATTGTTAAAGTTGAGGCTTGTTTTACTTCATCTGAGAGGCTGTTCCAGGTTTTTGCTGCATGAAACTTAAACGCTGCTTCACCCTGTTTAGTTCTAACTCTGGGCACGAGCAGAAGGCCTGTCCCAGATGTTCTCAGAGTCCGAGGAGGTTCATAAGTAACTAGCATGTCAGAGATATATTCTGGTGCTAAACCATTTAGAGACTTGTAAACCAGAAGTGCTGTTTTAAAGTCTATTCTCTGAGCAACAGGAAGCCAGTGCAGAGATTTTAAAACTGGCGTAATGTGGTTGTACTTCCTGGTTTTGGTTAGAACCCGAGCAGCCGCGTTCTGAATAAGCTGCAGCTGTCTTAACCCTCGTTTTGAGAGACCAGTGAGCAGGCCGTTAAAGTAATCTAACCTGCTGGAGATAAAAGCATGGATAAGTTTCTCTAAGTCTGGTTGAGACATCATCCTTTTAACTCTGGAAATGTTTTTAAGGTGATAAAATGCAGATGTAATTGACTTAATGTGACTGTGGAAATTCAAGTCTGAGTCCATGATGACCCCTAGATTTCTAACCTGTTTTTTAGATTTTAGAGAAAGAGACGCGAGGTGACTGCTGACACTTTCTCTTTGTTTCTGTGGCCCAAAGATGATTAGTTCAGTCTTGTTTCTGTTCAGTTGGAGAAAATAAATTTGCACCTACGTGTCAATCTGTTCGATGCAGTGACACAGTGAATGGATTGGTCCATTTTCACCTGCTGTGAGTGAAATGTAAATCTGAGTGTCATCTGCATAATTATGGTATGATACGTCACAGCTGCGTATCAACTGGCCTAAAGGAAGCATGTAGAGATTGAATAATAGAGGTCCCAAGATAGACCCCTGTGGAACCCCACATGTCAGGGCCATTTGGTCTGACACACAGTTACCAACCGAAACAAAGTACTTCCTGTCTTCAAGATAGGACTGAAATCATTTAAGAGCAGTTCCAGTGATACCTATCCATTCCTCTAATCTTTGTGTCAGGATTTCATGGTCCACTGTATCAAACGCAGCACTCAAGTCCAACAGAACTAAGACAGAGACTTTGCCTGCGTCAGTGTTCATACGAATGTCATTTGTGACTTTGATAAGTGCAGTCTCAGTGCTGTGATGGGGCCTGAATCCAGACTGAAAAGGATCAAAGCAGTTGTTAAGTAATAGAAAGTCATTAATTTGCTGATATACAACTTTTTCGATGACTTTCCCTAAAAATGGCAGGTTTGATAAGGGCCGATAGTTGTTGAGCACTGTAGCATCAAGACTGCTCTTCTTTAGGAGAGGCTTAATGACAGCAGTTTTTAAGGCCCTTGGAAATGTTCCAGACTGTAAGGAATTATTGACTATATCAGTGAGTTGTGGGAACAAACTGCTTAGTACTGATTTTAGAAATCTAGTGGGTAAAACATCAAGGCAGCAGGTGGATGAACTCAGGCTGGAGACAGTTTTTTCAATTGTTCTGTCATTAATTTGTGTAAAATGTGTTAAACCAATCAAGTGTCTCCTAGGTGGCTGCAGTGTTGTTTTATGCCCTTTGGATTGTATGGCATGTTTAATGCCTTGAACCTTGTCGTTGAAAAACAATGCAAACTCATTGCATTTAGTGGTGGAAACTAATTCTGGTGGAAATGGAGCTGGAGGGTTTGTTAATCTGTTCACTGTAGCAAACAGGACACGCAGGTTGTTACTATTGTTGTTGATGATCTCTGAGATGGATGAAGGCTAACTCTAGGCTTGTCCCAGTGCGCCCTCTATCCTGCAAATTGTTTTAGCGAAATGGTCCTTTGTTTCATTTAGCATAAAAAAGCAACTGGTGACAAATGACAGGTTAAAAACAAAAGACCGATGCAAGTACCACAGACTTTAGGTTAAAATCCAAGACCAAGGCCTAAGGACCAGATGTTTTGTGTAACATAATAGTTTTGGCTTGGTCTCTTTCGGTTAGACTAGGTAACATTTTTTGAGAGCCCAGGGTTTAAGTCAAGTTAAGTTTTCTCGTTGGTCTTCTTTTTAGAAATTTGTCAAAATAGTGTTCTGCTGCTATTTCCATAAGCTTTTAATTTTTTTATTCTATTCTATTATTTAGACTATTTAGAAGTGGATTGGTTTTGTTTCATTTTGGTTTTCAACATATTTCAGAATCTTTTAGCTATCCCAGTGTTTCATTTCTATGATGTCCAGCTGTTTGAAAGCTTTTACAAAGGTTTACTTACAACCTCCATGTAACCAAACCAGGAAATAAGTTTGAGGACTTCCTCTTTGTGGTAAAGGTAAAAGTTATTAGTATTTTTTTTATTAGCTTTGTCCAGTCTGTTGCTAATCCCATTCAGAGGTTATTTCTAAATATTGACTACTTCTATTATTTTTCACTCATTGTAAATTTAATAAGGTCCAACCTGTTTAAACAGTAGATCTCTTTAAAAAAAACACTACAAGACCAATCCGTAAAAGAGTCTTAGGACTTCCTTTTTGTCCTTGTTGTGTGAAGGCTAATGTCTAATATTATTGTATTGATTATTGTATTATTGATTATTGATTATTGTCAGCCCTGCGACTAACTGGCCACTGTCCAGGGTGTACCCCGCCTCAGGCCCAAAGCTGCTGGGATAGGCTCCAGTCACCCGCGACCCCTAATGGTACAAAGCGGTAGAAAATGAATGAATGAATGAATGAATGAAAAAAATGAATGAATGATTATTGTAAAGGCAGAGTAGTTATTATACACACATAGAAGGTCCTTAAACCTGCTTGTTGGTTTGATCATGTAGTGTTTGCTTCAATAGCCAGCATCTTCAGTCTTTTTTTGTATTTACTTAATGCCCAAAAACTGAAGACAAGACTCGCCTCATGTGTCAAGGCAGAAACAGATTCAGGGGCAACATTTACGCCAGTCATAATACCGAGCATCATTTACGTACCTTCATAAAACCGAGCAACATTTACGCACGTTCATCAAACAGACCAACATTATGCACGTTAATAAAACCGAGCAACATTTACGCACGTTCATCAAACAGAGCAACATTTACGCACGTTCATCAAAAAGAGCAACATTTAGGCACGTTCATAAAACCGAGCAACATTTACGCACGTTCATAAAACCGAGCAACATTTACGCACGTTCATAAAACCGAGCAAAATTTACGCACGTTCATTAAACCGAGCAACATTTACGCACATTCATTAAACAGAGCAAAATTTATGCATGTTCACAAAATCGAGCAACTTTTACGCACGTTTATAAAACAGAGCAACATTTACGCACATTCATAAAACCGAGCAACATTTACGCACGTTCAAAAAACCTAGGAACTTTTGCGAAAGTTAATTAAAAGGAGCAACATCTACGCACGTTCATCAAACAGAGCAATTTTTGAGTACGTTCATAAACCAGTGTACCATTTACGCACGTTTTTCAAACAGAGCAACATTTACGCACGTTCATAAAACCGAGCAACATTTACGCATGTTCATAAAACCGAGTAACATTTGCGAAAGTTCATTAAAAGGAGCAACATCTACACACGTTCATCAAACAGAGCAACATCTACACACGTTCATAAATGAGTGTACCATTTACGCACATTTTTCTAACAGAGCAACATTTACGCACGTTCATAAAACCGAGCAACATTTACGCATGTTCATTAAACCAAGCAACATTCACGCATGTTTTTAAAACAAGCAACATGTGCGGACGTTCATCAAACCGAGAAACATTTACGGACGTTCATAAAATCGAGCAATATTTGCGGACGTTCATCAAAAGGAGCAACATTCACGCATGTTTTTAAAACAAGCAACATTTGCGGACGTTCATCAAACCGAGAAACATTTACGCACGTTCATAAAACCGAGCAACATTTACGCACACTTATAAAACCGAGCAACATTTACGCACGTTCATAAAACCAAGGAACATTTGCGAAAGTTCATTAAAAGGAGCAACATCTATGCACATTCATCAAACAGAGCAATATTTGAGTACGTTCATAAACCAGTGCACCATTTACGCACGTTTTTCAAACAGAGCAACATTTACGCACGTTCATCAAACAGAACAACATTTGCGGACGTTCATGAAAAGGAGCAACATTTACGCACGTTCATCACACAGAGCAATTTTTACGCAAGTTCATAAACCAGTTTACCATTTACGCACGTTCATATAACCAGGGAACATTTGCGAAAATTCATTAAAAGGAGCAACATCTACGCACGTTCATGAAACAGAGCAATATTTGAGTACGTTCATAAACCAGTGTACCATTTACCCACATTTTTCAAACAGAGCAACATTTACACACGTTCATAAAACCGAGCAACATTTACGCACGTTCATATAACCAGGGAACATTTGCGAAAATTCATTAAAAGGAGCAACATTACGTTCATCAAACAGAGCAATATTTGAGTACGTTCATAAACCAGTGTACCATTTACCCACATTTTTCAAACAGAGCAACATTTACACACGTTCATAAAACCGAGCAACATTTACGCACGTTCATAAAACCGAGGAACATTTGCGCAAAGTTCATTAAAAGGAGCAACATTTACGCATCGCTCATCAAACAGAGCAATATTTGACGTACGTTCATAAACCAGTGTACCATTTACGCACATTTTTCAAACAGAGCAACATTTACGCACGTTCATAAAACCGAGCAACATTTACGCATGTTCATAAAACCGAGCTAAATTCACGCATGTTCTTAAAACATGCAACATTTGCGGACGTTCATCAAACCGAGAAACATTTACGCATGTTCATTAAACCGAGTAACATTTACGCACGTTTATAAAACCTAGCAACATTTACGCACGTTAATCAAACAGAGCAATATTTAAGCACGTTCATAAAACCGAGCAACATTCTTGCACGTTCATTAAACCGAGCAACATTTACGCACGTTCATCAAACAGAGCAAAATTTACGCACGTTCACAAAATCGAGCAACATTTACGCAAGTTTATTAAACAGAGCAACATTTATGCACGTTCATAAAACCGAGCAGCATTTACGCACGTTCATCAAACAGAGCAACATTTAAGCACGTTCATCAAACAGAGCAATATTTACGCACGTTCATAAAACCGAGCAACATTTACGCACGTTCATAAAACCGATCAACATTTACGCACGTTCATAAAACCGAGCAACATTTATGCACTTTCATCGAACAGAGCAACATTTACGCATGTTCATAAAACCGAGCAACATTTACGCACCTTCATAAAACCAAGCAACATTTACCCACGTTTTTAAAACACAGCAACATTTACGCACGTTCATAAACCAGTGTACCATTTACCCACATTTTTCAAACAGAGCAACATTTACACACGTTCATAAAACCGAGCAACATTTACGCACGTTCATAAAACCGAGGAACATTTGCGAAAGTTCATTAAAAGGAGCAACATCTACGCACGTTCATCAAACAGAGCAATATTTGAGTACGTTCATAAACCAGTGTACCATTTACGCACATTTTTCAAACAGAGCAACATTTACGCACGTTCATAAAACCGAGCAACATTTACGCATGTTCATAAAACCGAGCTAAATTCACGCATGTTCTTAAAACATGCAACATTTGCGGACGTTCATCAAACCGAGAAACATTTACGCATGTTCATTAAACCGAGTAACATTTACGCACGTTTATAAAACCTAGCAACATTTACGCACGTTAATCAAACAGAGCAATATTTAAGCACGTTCATAAAACCGAGCAACATTTTTGCACGTTCATTAAACCGAGCAACATTTACGCACGTTCATCAAACAGAGCAAAATTTACGCACGTTCACAAAATCGAGCAACATTTACGCAAGTTTATCAAACAGAGCAACATTTACGCACGTTCATAAAACCGAGCAGCATTTACGCACGTTCATCAAACAGAGCAACATTTACGAACGTTCATCAAACAGAGCAATATTTACGCACGTTCATAAAACCGAGCAACATTTACGCACGTTCATAAAACCGATCAACATTTACGCACGTTCATAAAACCGAGCAACATTTATGCACTTTCATCGAACAGAGCAACATTTACGCATGTTCATAAAACCGAGCAACATTTACGCACCTTCATAAAACCAAGCAACATTTACGCACGTTTTTAAAACACAGCAACATTTACGCACGTTCATAAACCAGTGTACCATTTACGCACGTTCATCAAACAGAGCAACATTTACGCAAGTTCATAAAACCGAGCAACATTTACGCATGTTCATTAAACCGAGTAACATTTGCGAAAGTTCATTAGAAGGAGCAACGTCTACACACGTTCATCAAACAGAGCTATATTTGAGTACGTTCATAAACCAGTGTTCCATTTACGCACGTTTTTCAAACAGAGCAACATTTACGCACGTTTATAAAACCGAGCAACATTTACGCATGTTCATTAAACCGAGCAACATTCACGCATGTTTCTAAAACAAGCAACATTTGTGGATGTTCATCAAACCGAGAAACATTTACGGACGTTCATAAAATCGAGCAATATTTGCGGACGTTCATCAAAAGGAGTAACATTTACGCAAGTTTATAAACCAGTGTACCATTTACGCACATTCATCAAACAGAGCAACATTTACGCACGTTCATAAAACAGAACAACATTTGCGGACGTTTATCAAAAGGAGCAACATTTACACACGTTCATCACACAGAGCAATATTTACGCACGTTCATAAAACCGAGCAACATTTACGCACGTTCATAAAACAGAGCAACATTTACGCACGTTCATAAAACCGAGCAACATTTACGCACGTTCATAAAACCGAGCAACATTTACGCACGTTCATCAAACAGAGCAACATTTACGCACGTTCATCAAACAGAGCAATATTTACGGATGTTCATAAAACCGAGCAACATATACCCACGTTATTAAAATACAGCAACATTTACGCACGTTCATAAACCAGTGTACCATTTACGCACGTTTTTCAAACAGAGCAACATTTACGCTCGTTCATAAACCAGTGTACCATTTACGCACATTCATCAAACAGAGCAACATTTACGCACGTTCATAAAACCGAGGAACATTTGAGAAAGTTCATTAAAAGGAGCAACATCTACGCACGTTCATCAAACAGAGCAATATTTGAGTACTTCATAAACCAGTGTACCATTTACGCACGTTTTTCAAACAGAGCAACATTTACGCTCGTTCATAAAACTGAGCAACATTCACGCATGTTCTTAAAACAAGCAACATTTGCAGACGTTCATAAAACCGAGAAACATTTACGCATGTTCATTAAACCAAGCAACATTTACGCACGTTCATAAAACCTAGCAACATTTACGCACATTCATCAAACAGAGCAATATTTACGCACGTTTATAATCCAGTGTACCATTTACGCACGTTTTTCAAACAGAGCAACATTTACGCACGTTCATAAAACAGAGCAATATTTACGCACGTTCATTAAAACCGAGCAACATTTGTGGACGTTTATCAAACAGAGCAATATTTACGCACGTTCATAAAACCGAGCAACATTTACGCACGTTCATAAAATCGTGCAACCTTTATGCACTTTCATCGAACAGAGCAACATTTACGCACGTTCATAAAACCGAGCAACATTTGTGGACGTTCATCAAACAGAGCAATATTTACGCACGTTCATAAAAGCGAGCAACATTTAGGCACGTTCACAAAACCGAGCACCATTTGCGCACATTTATAAAACCGAGGAACATTCGCGAAAGTTCATTAAAAGGAGCAACATCTACGGACGTTCATCAAACAGAGCAATATTTGAGTACGTTCATAAACCAGTGTACTATTTACATACGTTTTTCAAACAGAGCAACATTTACGCACGTTCATAAAACAGAGCAACATTTACGCACGTTAATAAAACCAAGCAACATTCACGCATGTTTTTAAAACAAACAACATTTGCGGACGTTCATAAAACCGAGCAACATTTGCGGACGTTCATAAAACCGAGCAACATTTACGCACAGTCATTAAACCTAGCAACATTTACGCACATTCATCAAACAGATTAACATTTACGCACATTCATCAAACAGATTAACATTTACGCACATTCATCAAACAGAGCAACATTTACGCACGTTCATCAAACAGAGCAACATTTACGCACGTTCATCAAACAGAGCAACATTTACGCACGTTCATCAAACAGAGCAATATTTGAGTACGTTTATAAACCAGTGTACAATTTACGCACGTTCATAAAACTTAGCAACTTTCACGCATGTTTTTAAAACAAGCAACATTTGCGGACGTTCATTAAACCGAGCAACATTTACGCAAGTTCATCAAACAGAGCAATATTTACGCACGTTTATAAACCAGTGTACCATTTATGTACGTTTTTTAAACAGAGCAACATTTACGCACGTTCATAAATTAGAGCAATATTTACGCACGTTCATTAAAACCGAGCAACATTTGTGGACGTTTATCAAACAGAGCAATATTTACGCACGTTCATAAAACCGAGCAACATTTACGCACGTTCATAAAATCGTGCAACATTTATGCACTTTCATCGAACAGAGCAACATTTACGCATGTTCATAAAACCGAACAAAATGTACGCACGTTTATCAAACAGAGCATCATTTACGCACGTGCATAAAACCAAGCAAAATTTACGCAAGTTCATCAAACAGAGCAACATTTACGCACGTTTATCAAACAGAGCAACATTTACGCATGTTCATAAAACCGAACAAAATGTACGCACAATTATCAAACAGGGCAACATTTACGCATGTTCATAAAACCGAGCAAAATTTAAGCACATTTATCAAAACGAGCAACATTTACGCACGTTCATCAAACAGAGCAAAATTTACGCACGTTCATCAAACAGAGCAATATTTGAGTACGTTCATAAACCAGTGTACCATTTACGCACGTTCATAAAACCGAGCAACATTCACGCATGTTTTTAAAACAAGCAACATTGGCGGACGTTCCTAAAACCGAGCAACATTTGCGGACGTTTATCAAACAAAGCAATATTTACGCACGTTTATAAACCAGTGTACCATTTACGCACGTTTTTCAAACAGAGAAACATTTACGCACGTTCATAAAACAGAACAACATTTGCAGACGTTCATAAAAAGGAGCAACATTTACGCACGTTCATCACACAGAGCAATTTTTACGCACTTTCATAAAACCAGTGTACCATTTACGCACATTCATCAAATAGAGCAACATTTACGCACGTTCATAAAACCGAGGAACATTCGCGAAAGTTCATTAAAAGGAGCAACATCTACGACGCTCATAAAACCGAGCAACATTTGTGTACGTTTATCAAACAGAGCAATATTTACGCACGTTCATAAAACCGAGCAACATTTACGAACATTAATAAAACCGAGCAACATTTATGCACGTTCATCAAACAGAGCAACATTTACGCACGTTCATTAAATTGAGCAACATTTACGCACGCGTTCATCAAACAGAGCAATATTTACGCACGTTCATAAAACCGAGCAACATTTACGCACGTTCATAAAACCGAGCAACATTTACGCACGTTCATTAAACCGAGCAAAATTTATGCACGGTCATAAAACTGAGCCACATTTACCCACGTTTGTCAAACAGAGCAAAATTTAAATATGTGCATAAACCAGTGTACCATTTACGCACGCGTTCATCAAAAGAGCAACGCCGAGCAACATTTACGCACGTTCATAAAACCGAGCAACATTTACGCACGTTCATTAAACCGAGCAACATTTATGCACGTTCATAAAACTGAGCCAACATTTACCCACGCTTGTCAAACAGAGCAAATTTAAATATGTGCATAAACCAGTGTACCATTTACGCACGTTCATCAAAAAGAGCAACGTTTACGCACAATCATAAAACTGAGCAACATTTATGCACCTTTATCGAACAGAGCAACATTTACGCATGTTCATAAAACAGAGCAAAATTTAAGCACGTTTATCAAACCGAGCAACATTCACGCACATTCATCAAACAGAGCAACATTTACGCACGTTCATCAAACAGAGCAATATTTGAGTACGTTTATAAACCAGTGTACAATTTACGCACGTTCATAAAACTTAGCAACTTTCACGCATGTTTTTAAAACAAGCAACATTTGCGGACGTTCATTAAACCAAGAAACATTTACGCAAGTTCATCAAACAGAGCAATATTTACGCACGTTTATAAACCAGTGTACCATTTATGTACGTTTTTTAAACAGAGCAACATTTACGCACGTTCATAAATTAGAGCAATATTTACGCACGTTCATTAAAACCGAGCAACATTTGTGGACGTTTATCAAACAGAGCAATATTTACGCACGTTCATAAAACCGAGCAACATTTACGCACGTTCATAAAATCGTGCAACATTTATGCACTTTCATCGAACAGAGCAACATTTACGCATGTTCATAAAACCGAACAAAATGTACGCACGTTTATCAAACAGAGCATCATTTACGCACGTGCATAAAACCAAGCAAAATTTACGCAAGTTCATCAAACAGAGCAACATTTACGCACGTTTATCAAACAGAGCAACATTTACGCATGTTCATAAAACCGAACAAAATGTACGCATAATTATCAAACAGGGCAACATTTACGCATGTTCATAAAACCGAGCAAAATTTAAGCACATTTATCAAAACGAGCAACATTTACGCACGTTCATCAAACAGAGCAAAATTTACGCACGTTCATCAAACAGAGCAATATTTGATGCGTTCATAAACCAGTGTACCATTTACGCACGTTCATAAAACCGAGCAACATTCACGCATGTTTTTAAAACAAGCAACATTGGCGGACGTTCCTAAAACCGAGCAACATTTGCGGACGTTTATCAAACAAAGCAATATTTACGCACGTTTATAAACCAGTGTACCATTTACGCACGCTTTTCAAACAGAGAAACATTTACGCATCGCTCATAAAACAGAACAACATTTGCAGGCGTTCATAAAAGGAGCAACATTTACGCACGTTCATCACACAGAGCAATTTTACGCACTTTCATAAAACCAGTGTACCATTTACGCACATTCATCAAATAGAGCAACATTTACGCACGTTCATAAAACCGAGCAACATTTGTGTACGTTTATCAAACAGAGCAATATTTACGCGCGTTCATAAAACCGAGCAACATTTACGCGCATTAATAAAACCGAGCAACATTTATGCACGTTCATCAAACAGAGCAACATTTACGCACGTTCATTAAATTGAGCAACATTTACGCACGTTCATCAAACAGAGCAATATTTACGCACGTTCATAAAACCGAGCAACATTTACGCACGTTCATAAAACCGAGCAACATTTACGCCGCTCATTAAACCGAGCAAAATTTATGCACGGTCATAAAACTGAGCCACATTTACGCACGCTTTGTCAAACAGAGCAAAATTTAAATATGTGCATAAACCAGTGTACCATTTACGCACGTTCATCAAAAAGAGCAACGTTTACGCACGTTCATAAAACCGAGCAACATTTACGCACGTTCATAAAACCGAGCAACATTTACGCACGTTCATTAAACCGAGCAAAATTTATGCACGGTCATAAAACTGAGCCACATTTACCCACGTTTGTCAAACAGAGCAAAATTTAAATATGTGCATAAACCAGTGTACCATTTACGACGTTCATCAAAAGAGCAACATTTACGCGCTCATTAAACCGAGCAAAATTTATGCACGGTCATAAAACTGAGCCACATTTACCCACGTTCGTCAAACAGAGCAAAATTTAAATACGTGTATAAACCAGTGTACATTTGCCGTTCATCAAACAGAGTAACATTTACGCACATTCATAAAACCGAGCAACATTTACGCATGTTCATATAACCGAGCAACATTTACCCACGTTCATAAAACCGAGCAACATTTACGCATGTTCATAAAACCGAGCAACATTTACGCACGTTCATAAAATCGAGCAACATTTACGCATGTTTTTAAAACCGAGCAAGATTTACGCGCTCATAAAACCGAGCTACATTTACGCACGTTCATAAAACCGAGCAACATTTATGCACGTTCATAAAACAAAGCAACATTTATGCACATTCATAAAACCGAGCAAGATTTACGCACGTTCATAAAACTTAGCAACATTTGCAGACGCGTTCATCAAAAGAGCAACATTTAGCATGTTCATAAAACCGAGCAACATTTAAGCATGTTCAAAAAACCGAGCAACATTTACGCGCTCATAAAACTGAGCAACATTTCGTTCTTAAAACCGAGCAACATTTGCAGGCGTTCATCAAAAGAGCAACATTTACGCATGTTCATAAAACCGAGCAACATTTACGCACGTTCTTAAAACCGAGCAACATTTAAGCACGTTCATCAAACCGAGCAACATTTACTTCTACGTTCTTAAAACCGAGCAACATTTACGCGCGTTCATAAACTGAGCAACATTTACGCACGTTCATAAAACCGAAAGCAACATTTACGCACGTTCATAAAACCGAGCAACATTTACGCATCGCGTTCATTAAACCGAGCAAAATTTATGCACGGTCATAAAACCGAGCCACATTTACCACGTTTGTCAAACAGAGCAAAATTTAAATATGTGCATAAACCAGTGTACCATTTACGCGTTCATCAAAAGAGCAACGTTTACGCACGTTCATTAAACCGAGCAAAATTTATGCACGGTCATAAAACTGAGCCACATTTACCCACGTTCGTCAAACAGAGCAACAAAATTTAAATACGTTATAAACCAGTGCAACATTTGCGACGTTCATCAAACAGAGTAACATTTACGCACGCGTTCATAAAACCGAGCAACATTTACGCGCATGTTCATATAACCGAGCAACATTTACCCACGTTCATAAAACCGAGCAACATTTACGCATGTTCATAAAACCGAGCAACATTTACGCATGTTCATAAAATCGAGCAACATTTACGCATGTTTTTAAAACCGAGCAAAATTTATGCACGGTCATAAAACTGAGCCACATTTACCCACGTTTGTCAAACAGAGCAAAATTTAAATATGTGCATAAACCAGTGTACCATTTACGCACGTTCATCAAAAAGAGCAACGTTTACGCACAATCATAAAACTGAGCAACATTTATGCACCTTTATCGAACAGAGCAACATTTACGCATGTTCATAAAACAGAGCAAAATTTAAGCACGTTCATCAAACAGAGCAATATTTGAGTACGTTTATAAACCAGTGTACAATTTACGCACGTTCATAAAACTTAGCAACTTTCAGTTTTTAAAACAAGCAACATTTGCGACAGAGCAATATTTACGCACGCTTATAAACCAGTGTACCATTTATGTACGTTTTTTAAACAGAGCAACATTTACGCACGTTCATAAATTAGAGCAATATTTACGCACGTTCATTAAAACCGAGCAACATTTGTGGACGTTTATCAAACAGAGCAATATTTACGCGCGTTCATAAACCGAGCAACATTTACGCACGTTCATAAAATCGCAACATTTATGCACTTTCATCGAACAGAGCAACATTTACGCATGTTCATAAACCGAACAAAATGTACGCACGTTTATCAAACAGAGCATCATTTACGCACGTGCATAAAACCAAGCAAAATTTACGCAAGTTCATCAAACAGAGCAACATTTACGCACGTTTATCAAACAGAGCAACATTTACGCATGTTCATAAACCGAACAAAATGTACGCATAATTATCAAACAGGGCAACATTTACGCATGTTCATAAAACCGAGCAAAATTTAAGCACATTTATCAAAACGAGCAACATTTACGCACGTTCATCAAACAGAGCAAAATTTACGCACGTTCATCAAACAGAGCAATATTTGAGTACGTTCATAAACCAGTGTACCATTTACGCACGTTCATAAAACCGAGCAACATTCACGCATGTTTTTAAAACAAGCAACATTGGCGGACGTTCCTAAAACCGAGCAACATTTGCGGACGTTTATCAAACAAAGCAATATTTACGCACGTTTATAAACCAGTGTACCATTTACGCACGTTTTTCAAACAGAGAAACATTTACGCACGTTCATAAAACAGAACAACATTTGCAGACGTTCATAAAAAGGAGCAACATTTACGCACGTTCATCACACAGAGCAATTTTTACGCACTTTCATAAAACCAGTGTACCATTTACGCACATTCATCAAATAGAGCAACATTTACGCACGTTCATAAAACCGAGGAACATTCGCGAAAGTTCATTAAAAGGAGCAACATCTACGCACGTTCATAAAACCGAGCAACATTTGTGTACGTTTATCAAACAGAGCAATATTTACGCACGTTCATAAAACCGAGCAACATTTACGCACATTAATAAAACCGAGCAACATTTATGCACGTTCATCAAACAGAGCAACATTTACGCACGTTCATTAAATTGAGCAACATTTACGCACGTTCATCAAACAGAGCAATATTTACGCACGTTCATAAAACCGAGCAACATTTACGCACGTTCATAAAACCGAGCAACATTTACGCACGTTCATTAAACCGAGCAAAATTTATGCACGGTCATAAAACTGAGCCACATTTACCCACGTTTGTCAAACAGAGCAAAATTTAAATATGTGCATAAACCAGTGTACCATTTACACGACGCTCATCAAAAGAGCAACATTTACGCACGTTCATAAAACCGAGCAACATTTACGCACGTTCATAAAACCGAGCAACATTTACGCACGTTCATTAAACCGAGCAAAATTTATGCACGGTCATAAAACTGAGCCACATTTACCACGCGCTTGTCAAACAGAGCAAAATTTAAATATGTGCATAAACCAGTGTACCATTTACGCACGTTCATCAAAAAGAGCAACGTTTACGCACGTTCATTAAACCGAGCAAAATTTATGCACGGTCATAAAACTGAGCCACATTTACCCACGTTCATCAAACAGAGCAAAATTTAAATACGTGTATAAACCAGTGTACCGTTTACGCACGTTCATCAAACAGAGTAACATTTACGCACATTCATAAAACCGAGCAACATTTACGCATGTTCATATAACCGAGCAACATTTACCCACGTTCATAAAACCGAGCAACATTTACGCATGTTCATAAAACCGAGCAACATTTACGCACGTTCATAAAATCGAGCAACATTTACGCATGTTTTTAAAACCGAGCAAGATTTACGCACGTTCATAAAACCGAGCTACATTTACGCACATTCATAAAACCGAGCAACATTTATGCACGTTCATAAAACAAAGCAACATTTATGCACATTCATAAAACCGAGCAAGATTTACGCACGTTCATAAAACTTAGCAACATTTGCAGACGTTCATCAAAAAGAGCAACATTTACGCATGTTCATAAAACCGAGCAACATTTAAGCATGTTCAAAAAACCGAGCAACATTTACGCACGTTCATAAAACTGAGCAACATTTACGCACGTTCTTAAAACCGAGCAACATTTGCAGACGTTCATCAAAAAGAGCAACATTTACGCATGTTCATAAAACCGAGCAACATTTACGCACGTTCTTAAAACCGAGCAACATTTAAGCACGTTCATCAAACCGAGCAACATTTACTTACGTTCTTAAAACCGAGCAACATTTACGCACGTTCATAAAACTGAGCAACATTTACGCACGTTCATAAAACCGAGCAACATTTACGCACGTTCATAAAACCGAGCAACATTTACGCACGTTCATTAAACCGAGCAAAATTTATGCACGGTCATAAAACTGAGCCAACATTTACGCACGTGTCAAACAGAGCAAAATTTAAATATGTGCATAAACCAGTGTACCATTTACGCACGTTCATCAAAAAGAGCAACGTTTACGCACGTTCATTAAACCGAGCAAAATTTATGCACGGTCATAAAACTGAGCCACATTTACCCACGTTCATAAACAGAGCAACATTTAAATACGTTCATAAACCAGTGTACCGCTTTACGCACGCGTTCATCAAACAGAGTAACATTTACGCACATTCATAAAACCGAGCAACTTTTACGCATGTTCATATAACCGAGCAACATTTACCCACGTTCATAAAACCGAGCAACATTTACGCATGTTCATAAAACCGAGCAACATTTACGCACGTTCATAAAACCGAGCAACATTTACGCATGTTTTTAAAACCGAGCAAGATTTACGCACGTTCATAAAACCGAGCTACATTTACGCACGTTCATAAAACCGAGCAACATTTATGAACGTTCATAAAACAAAGCAATATTTATGCACATTCATAAAACCGAGCAAGATTTACGCACGTTCATAAAACTTAGCAACATTTGCAGACGTTCATCAAAAAGAGCAACATTTACGCATGTTCATAAAACCGAGCAACATTTAAGCATGTTCAAAAAACCGAGCAACATTTACGCACGTTCATAAAACTGAGCAACATTTACGCACGTTCTTAAAACCGAGCAACATTTACGCATGTACATCAAAAAGAACAACGTTTACACATGTTCATAAAACCGAGCAACATTTACGCACGTTCATAAAACCGAGCAACATTTACGCACATTCATAGAACCTAGCAACATATATGCATGTTCAAAAAACCGAGCAACATTTACCCACGTTCATAAACCAGTGTACCATTTACGCACGTTCATAAACCAGTGTAACATTTACGCACGTTCATCAAAAAGAGCAACATTTACGCACGTTCATAAAACCGAGCAACATTTGCGGACGTTCATCAAAAGGAGCAACATTTACACACGTTCATAAAACCGAGCAACATTTACGCACGTTCATAAAACCGAGCAACATTTACTTACGTTCTTAAAACCGGGCAACATTTACGCACGTTCATAAAACTGAGCAACATTTACGCACGTTCTTAAAACCGAGCAACATTTACGCATGTTCATCAAAAAGAGCAAAATTTACACATGTTCATAAAACCGAGCAACATTTATCCACGTTCATCAAACCGAGCAACATTTACTTACGTTCGTAAAACCGAGCAAGATTTACGCACGTTCATAAAACCGAGCAACATTTATGCACGTTTATAAAACCAAGCAACATTTGCGGACGTTCATCAAAAGGAGCAACATTTGCGCACGTTCATAAAACCAAGCAACATTTACGTACGTTCATAAAACCGATCAACATTTACACACGTTCATAAAACCGAGCAACATTTACGCACGTTCAAAAAACCGAGCAACATTTACGCACGTTCATCAAACAGAGCAACATTTACACACGTTCATTAAACCGAGCAACATTTACGCACGTTCATAAAATCAAGCAACATTTACGCATGTTTTTAAAACCAAGCAAGATTTACGCACGCTTATAAAACCGTGACACATTTACGCACAATCATAAAACAAAGCAACATTTACGCATGTTCATAAAACCGAGCAACATTTACCCACGTTCATAAAACCGAGCAACATTTACGCATGTTCATAAAACCGAGCAACATTTACGCACGTTCATAAAATCGAGCAACATTTACGCATGTTTTTAAAACCGAGCAAGATTTACGCACGTTCATAAAACCGAGCAACATTTACGCACGTTCATAAAACAAAGCAACATTTATGCACATTCATAAAACCGAGCAAGATTTACGCACGTTCATAAATCCGAGCAACATTTATGCACATTCATAAAACCGAGCAACATTTGCAGACGTTCATCAAAAAGAGCAACATTTACGCATGTTCATAAAACCGAGCAACATTTACGCACGTTCTTAAAACCGAGCAACATTCATAAACCAGTGTAACATTTACGCACGTTCATCAAAAAGAGCAACATTTACGCATGTTCATAAAACCGAGCAACATTTACGCACGTTCTTAAAACCGAGCAACATTTAAGCACGTTCATCAAACCGAGCAACATTTACTTACGTTCTTAAAACCGAGCAACATTTACGCACGTTCTTAAAACCGACCAACATTTACACACGTTCATAAAACCGAGCAACACTTGCAGACGTTCATCAAAAAGAGCAACATTTACGCATGTTCATAAAACCGAGCAACATATACGCATGTTCATAAAACCGAGCAACATTTACGCACGTTCTTAAAACCGAGCAACATTTAAGCACGTTCATCAAACCGAGAAACATTTACTTACGTTCTTAAAACCGAGCAACATTTACGCACGTTCATAAAACTGAGCAACATTTACGCACGTTCTTAAAACCGAGCAACATTTACGCATGTTCATCAAAAAGAGCAACATTTACGCACGTTCATAAAACCGAGCAACATTTACTTACGTTCTTAAAACCGAGCAACATTTACTTACGTTCATAAAACCGAGCAACATTTATGCACGTTTATAAAACCGAGCAACATTTACGGACGTTCATCAAAATGAGCAACATTTGCGCACGTTCATAAAACCAAGCAACATTTACTCATGTTCATAAAACCGAGCAACATTTACGCACGTTCATAAAATCGAGCAACATTTACGCACGTTCATAAAACCGAGCAACATTTACGCACGTTCATAAAACCGAGCTACTTTTACGCACGTTCATAAAACAAAGCAACATTTATGCACATTCATAAAACCGAGCAACATTTACGCACGTTCATAAAACCGAGCAACATTTATGCACGTTCATAAAACCGAGCAACATTTGCAGACGTTCATCAAAAAGAGCAACATTTACGCATGTTCATAAAACCGAGCAACATTTACGCACGTTCTTAAAACCGAGCAACATTTACACACGTTCATAAAACCGAGCAACATTTACGCACGTTCAAAAAACCGAGCAACATTTACGCACGTTCATCAAACAGAGCAACATTTACACACGTTCATAAAACCGAGCAACATTTACGCACGTTCATAAAATCGAGCAACATTTACGCATGTTTTTAAAACCGAGCAAGATTTACGCACGTTCATAAAACCGAGCAACATTTACGCACGTTCATAAAACCGAGCAACATTTACGCACGATCATAAAACAAAGCAACATTTACGCACGTTCATAAAATCGAGCAACATTTACGCATGTTTTTAAAACCGAGCAAGATTTACGCACGCTTATAAAACCGAGCTACATTTACGCACGTTCATAAAACCGTGACACATTTACGCACAATCATAAAACAAAGCAACATTTACGCATGTTCATAAAACCGAGCAACATTTACCCACGTTCATAAAACCGAGCAACATTTACGCATGTTCATAAAACCGAGCAACATTTACGCACGTTCATAAAATCGAGCAACATTTACGCATGTTTTTAAAACCGAGCAAGATTTACGCACGTTCATAAAACCGAGCTACATTTACGCACGTTCATAAAACAAAGCAACATTTATGCACATTCATAAAACCGAGCAAGATTTACACACGTTCATAAAACCGAGCAACATTTATGCACATTCATAAAACCGAGCAACATTTGCAGACGTTCATCAAAAAGAGCAACATTTACGCATGTTCATAAAACCGAGCAACATTTACGCACGTTCTTAAAACCGAGCAACATTTAAGCACGTTCATCAAACCGAGCAACATTTACTTACGTTCTTAAAACCGAGCAACATTTACGCACGTTCATAAAACTGAGCAACATTTACGCACGTTCTTAAAACCGAGCAACATTTACGCATGTTCATCAAAAAGAGCAACATTTATGCACATTCATAAAACCGAGCAAGATTTACGCACGTTCATAAATCCGAGCAACATTTATGCACGTTCATAAAACCGAGCAACATTTGCAGACGTTCATCAAAAAGAGCAACATTTACGCATGTTCATCAAACAGAGCAACACTTACTCACGTTTATAAAACCAAGCAACATTTGCGGACGTTCATCAAAAGGAGCAACATTTGCGCACGTTCATAAAACCAAGCAACATTTACGTACGTTCATCAAAAGGAGCAACATTTACACACGTTCATAAAACCGAGCAACATTTTTGCACGTTAATAAAACCGAGCAACATTTACGCACATTCATCAAACAGAGCAACATTTATTCACGTTTATAAAACCAAGCAACATTTGCGGACGTTCATCAAAAGGAGCAACATTTGCGCACGTTCATAAAACCAAGCAACATTTACGTACGTTCATAAAACCGATCAACATTTACACACGTTCATAAAACCGAGCAACATTTACGCACGTTCAAAAAATCGAGCAACATTTACGCATGTTTTTAAAACCGATTAACATTTACGCACGTTCATAAAACCGATTAACATTTACGCACGTTCATAAAATCGAGCAACATTTACGCATGTTTTTAAAACCGAGCAACATTTACGCACGTTCATAAAACCGAGCAACATTTACGCACGTTCATAAAACCGAGCAACATTTACGCACGTTCATAAAACAAAGCAACATTTATGCACATTCATAAAACCGAGCAAGATTTATGCACGTTCATAAAACCGAGCAACATTTGCAGACGTTCATCAAAAAGAGCAACATTTACGCATGTTCATAAAACCGAGCAACATTTACGCACGTTCTTAAAACCGAGCAACATTTAAGCATGTTCATCAAACCGAGCAACATTTACTTACGTTCTTTAAACCGAGCAACATTTACTTACGTTCATAAAACCGAGCAACATTTATGCACGTTTATAAAACCGAGCAACATTTGCGGACGTTCATCAAAAGGAGCAACATTTGCGCACGTTCATAAAACCAAGCAACATTTACGTACGTTCATAAAACCGATCAACATTTACACACGTTCATAAAACCGAGCAACATTTACGCACGTTCAAAAAACCGAGCAACATTTACGCACGTTCATCAAACAGAGCAACATTTACACACGTTCATAAAACCGAGCAACATTTACGCACGTTCATAAAACCGAGCAACATTTACGCACGTTCATAAAACAAAGCAACATTTATGCACATTCATAAAACCGAGCAAGATTTACGCACGTTCATAAATCCGAGCAACATTTATGCACGTTCATAAAACCGAGCAACATTTGCAGACGTTCATCAAAAAGAGCAACATTTACGCATGTTCATAAAACCGAGCAACATTTACGCACGTTCATAAAACCGAGCAACATTTAAGCACGTTCATCAATCCGAGCAACATTTACTTACGTTCTTAAAACCGAGCAACATTTATCCACGTTCATCAAACCGAGCAACATTTACTTACGTTCGTAAAACCGAGCAAGATTTACGCACGTTCATAAAACCGAGCAACATTTATGCACGTTTATAAAACCAAGCAACATTTGCGGACGTTCATCAAAAGGAGCAACATTTGCGCACGTTCATAAAACCAAGCAACATTTACGTACGTTCATAAAACCGATCAACATTTACACACGTTCATAAAACCGAGCCATATTTACGCACCTTCCTAAAACCGAGAAACATTTACGCATGTTCATAAAACCGAGCAACATTTACGCACGTTCTTAAAACCGTGCTTAATTTACGCACGTTCATAAAACCGAGCAACATTTACGCACGATCATAAAACAAAGCAACATTTACGTACGTTCATAAAACCGATCAACATTTACACACGTTCATAAAACCGAGCAACATTTACGCACGTTCAAAAAACCGAGCAACATTTACGCACGTTCATCAAACAGAGCAACATTTACACACGTTCATAAAACCGAGCCATATTTACGCACCTTCCTAAAACCGAGAAACATTTACGCATGTTCATAAAACCGAGCAACATTTACGCACGTTCTTAAAACCGAGCAACATTTAAGCATGTTCATCAAACCGAGCAACATTTACTTACGTTCTTTAAACCGAGCAACATTTACTTACGTTCATAAAACCGAGCAACATTTATGCACGTTTATAAAACCGAGCAACATTTGCGGACGTTCATCAAAAGGAGCAAGATTTGCGCACGTTCATAAAACCAAGCAACATTTACGTATGTTCATAAAACCGATCAACATTTACACACGTTCATAAAACCGAGCAAGATTTACGCACGTTCAAAAAACCGAGCAACATTTACGCACGTTCATCAAACAGAGCAACATTTACACACGTTCATAAAACCGAGCAACATTTACGCACGTTCATAAAATCGAGCAACATTTACGCATGTTTCATAAACCGAGCAACATTTGCGGGCGTTCATCAAAAAACAGCAACATTTACGCGTTCATAAACCGAGCAACATTTACGCACGTTCATAAAATCGAGCAACATTTACGCACGTTCATAAAACCAAGCAACATTTGCGGACGTTCATCAAAAGGAGCAACATTTGCGCACGTTCAAAAAAACCAAGCAACATTTACGTACGTTCATAAAACCGATCAACATTTACACACGTTCATAAAACCGAGCAACATTTACGCACGTTCAAAACCAGAGCAACATTTACGCCGCGTTCATCAAACAGAGCAACATTTACACACGTTCATAAACCAAAACATTTAGCAACATTCATAAACCGACTTTTACGCATGTTCATCAAAAGAGCAACATTTACGCACGTTCATAAAACCAAGCAACATTTTTGCGTTCATAAAACCGAGCAACAACTTACATCGTTCATAAACAGAGCAACATTTATACGCGTTTCATAAAACCAAGCAACATTTACGCACGTTCAAAAAACCGAGCAACATTTACGCACGTTCATCAAACAGAGCAACATTTACACATGTTCATAAAACCGAGCAACATTTACGCACATTCATAAAACCGAGCAACATTTACGCGTTCATAAAACAAAGCAACATTTATGCACATTCATAAAACCGAGCAACATTTGCGCGTTCATAAACCGAGCAACATTTACGCAGCGTTCATAAACCGAGCAACATTTGCAGACGTTCATCAAAAAGAGCAACATTTACGCATGTTCATAAAACCGAGCAACATTTACGCACGTTCTTAAAACCGAGCAACATTTATCCACGTTCATCAAACCGAGCAACATTTACTTACGTTCGTAAAACCGAGCAAGATTTACGCACGTTCATAAAACCGAGCAACATTTATGCACGTTTATAAAACCAAGCAACATTTGCGCGTTCATAAAAGAGCAACATTTGCGCACGTTCATAAAACCAAGCAACATTTACGTACGTTCATAAAACCGATCAACATTTACACACGTTCATAAAACCGAGCAACATTTACGCACGTTCATAAAACCGAGCAACATTTACGCACGTTCATAAAACCGAGCAAGATTTACGCACGTTCATAAAACCGAGCTACATTTACGCACGTTCATAAAACCGAGCAACATTTACGCACGTTCATAAAACAAAGCAACATTTACGCACGTTCATAAAACCGATCAACATTTACACACGTTCATAAAACCGAGCAACATTTACGCACGTTCAAAAAACCGAGCAACATTTACGCACGTTCATCAAACAGAGCAACATTTACACACGTTCATAAAACCGAGCCACATTTACGCACGTTCCTAAAACCGAGAAACATTTACGCATGTTCATAAAACCGAGCAACATTTACGCACGTTCATAAAACCGAGCAACATTTAAGCATGTTCATCAAACCGAGCAACATTTACTTACGTTCTTAAAACCGAGCAACATTTACGCACGTTCATAAAACCGAGCAACATTTACGCACGTTTATAAAACCGAGCAACATTTGCGGACGTTCATCAAAAGGAGCAACATTTGCGCACGTTCATAAAACCAAGCAACATTTACGTATGTTCATAAAACCGATCAACATTTACACACGTTCATAAAACCGAGCAACATTTACATTCGCGTTCATAAACCGAGCAACATTTACGCACGTTCATCAAACAGAGCAACATTTACACACGTTCATAAAACCGAGCAACATTTACGCACGTTCATAAAATCGAGCAACATTTACGCATGTTTTTAAAACCGAGCAACATTTGCGGACGTTCATCAAAAGGAGCAACATTTACACACGTTCATAAAACCGAGCAACATTTACGCACGTTCATAAAATCGAGCAACATTTACGCACGTTCATAAAACCAAGCAACATTTGCGGACGCGTTCATAAAAAGCAACATTTCGCACGCGTTCATAAAACCAAGCAACATTTACGCGTTCATAAAACCGATCAACATTTACGCGCGTTCATAAACCGAGCAACATTTACGCGCGTTCAAACCCGAGCAACATTTACGCACGTTCATCAAACAGAGCAACATTTACACACGTTCATAAAACCGAGCAACATTTACGCACATTTACGCATGTTCATCAAAAAGAGCAACATTTACGCACGTTCTTAAAACCAAGCAACATTTTTGCACGTTAATAAAACCGAGCAACATTTACGCACGTTCATCAAACAGAGCAACATTTATGCACGTTTATAAAACCAAGCAACATTTACGCACGTTCAAAAAACCGAGCAACATTTACGCACGTTCATCAAACAGAGCAACATTTACACACTTTCATCAAACAGAGCAACATTTACACACTTTCATAAAACCGAGCAACATTTACGCACGTTCAAAAAACCGAGCAACATTTACGCACGTTCATCAAACAGAGCAACATTTACACACGTTCATAAAACCGAGCCACATTTACGCACGTTCCTAAAATTGAGAAACATTTACACACGTTCATAGAACCGAGCAACATTTACGCACGTTCATAGAACCGAGCAACATATATGCACGTTCATAGAACCGAGCAACATATATGCACGTTCAAAAAACCGAGCAACATTTACGCACGTTCATAAACCAGTGTACCATTTACGCACATTCATAAACCAGTGTAACATTTACGCACGTTCATCAAAAAGAGCAACATTTACGCACGTTCATAAAACCGAGCAACATTTGCGGACGTTCATCAAAAGGAGCAACATTTACACACGTTCATAAAACCGAGCAACATTTTTGCACGTTAATAAAACCGAGCAACATTTACCGAGCAAACTTGCAGCGTTCATCAAAAGAGCAACATTTCGCATGTTCATAAAACCGAGCAACATTTACGCCGCGTTCTTAAAACCGAGCAACATTTACGCACGTTCATAAACCAAACAACATTCACGTTCTTAAAACCGAGCAACATTTTGCGTTCATAAACTGAGCAACATTTACGCGTTCATAAACCGAGCAAAATTTATGCATGTTCATCAAAAAGAGCAACATTTACGCACGTTTTTAAAACCGAGCAACATTTTTGCGTTAATAAAACCGAGAACAACATTTACGTTCATAAACCAGAGCAACATTTATGCGTTTATAAAACCAAGCAACATTTACGCGTTCATAAAAGGTGAAACATTTACACGTTCATCATTCATAAACCGAGCAACATTTTTGCACGTTAATAAAACCGAGTAACATTTACGCACATTCATAAACCAGTGTAACATTTACGCACGTTCATCAAAAAGAGCAACATTTACGCACGTTCATAAAACCAAGCAACATTTGCGGACGTTCATCAAAAGGAGCAACATTTACACACGTTCATAATACCGAGCAACATTTTTGCACGTTAATAAAACCGAGCAACATTTTTGCACGTTAATAAAACCGAGCAACATTTACGCACGTTCATCAAACAGAGCAACATTTACGCACGTTTATAAAACCAAGCAACATTTGCGGACGTTCATCAAAAGGAGCAACATTTACACACGTTCATAAACCGAGCAACATTTTTGCACGTTAATAAAACCGAGCAACATTTACGCGTTCATCAAACCAGAGCAACAACATTCGCGTTCATAAAACCAAGCAACTATTTGCGGACGTTCATCAACCAAGGAGCAACATTTATGCAGCGTTCATAAAACCAAGCAACATTTCGCGCGTTCATCAAACAGAGCAACATTTACGCGTTCATAAAACCGAGCAACATTACGCGCGTTCATAAATAAAAGCAACATTTACGCGTTTTATAAACCGAGCAACATTTTGCGCGTTCATCAAAAGGAGCAACATTTTTGCGCGTTCATAAAACCAATTAACATTCGCACGTTCATAAAACCGATCAACATTTACGCGTTCATAAAACCGAGCAACATTTACGCACGCGTTCATAAAAACCGAGCAACATTTACGCACGCGTTCATAAACCGAGCAACATTTGCGCCGCGTTCAAAAAACCGAGCAACATTTCACATACGTTCATAAACAGAGGAACATTTACACGTTCATAAAACCGAGCAACATTCGCCGTTCGTAAGATCGAGCAACATTTACGCGCGTTTCATAAACCGAGCAACATTTACGCGTTCATAAAACCGAGCAACATTTACGCACGTTCATAAATCGAGCAACATTTACGCATGTTTTAAAAAAACCGAGAACATTTTACGCCGCGTTCATAAACCGAGCAACATTTCGCATGCGTTCATAAAACCAGAGCAACATTTACGCATGTTCATAAAACCGAGCAACATTTACGCGCATTCATAAACCGAGCAACATTTACGCGTTCATAAAACCGAGCAACATTTACGCGACGTTCATAAAACAAAGCAACATTTACGCTTACGTTCATAAAACCGATCAACATTTCACGCGTTCATAAAACATAAAACCGAGCAACATTTACGCGTTCAAAAAACCGAGCAACATTTCGCACGTTCATCAAACAGAGCAACATTTACACGTTCATAAACCGAGCAACATTTCACGCGCGTTCATAAACCGAGAAACATTTACGCATCGTTCATAAACCGAGCAACATTTACGCACGTTCATAGAACCGAGCAACATATATGCACGTTCATAGAACCGAGCAACATATATGCGTTCAAAAAACCGAGCAACATTTCGCCGCGTTCATAAACCAGTGTACAACATTTACACGTTCATAAACCAGTGTAACATTTACGCCGTTCATCAAAAAAGCAACATTTCGCCGCGTTCATAAACCCGAGCAACATTTGCGGACGTTCATCAAAAGGAGCAACATTTACACACGTTCATAAAACCGAGCAACATTTTTGCGTTCATAAACCGAGCAACATTTACGCCCGTTCATCAAACAGAGCAACATTTACGCACGCGTTCATAAACCAGTGTACCATTTACGCACATTCATCACACAGAGCAACATTTACGCCACGTTCATAAAACCGAGCAACATTTCGACGTTCATCAAAAGAGCAACATTTCGCATGTTCATAAAACCGAGCAACATTTCACACGTTCATAAAAAAGAGCAACATTTAAGCACGTTCATAAACCGAAAACAACATTTACTTACGTTCATAAAACCAGAGCAACATTTTATACGTTCATAAAACCAAGCAACATTTGCGACGTTCATCAAACAACAACATTTGCGCCGTTCATAAAACCAAGCAACATTTCGCACGTTCATAAAACCGATCAACATTTACATGCGTTCATAAAACCGAGCAACACATTTACGCGCGTTCATAAAAAACCAGAACACATTCATGTTTTTAAAACCGAGCAACATTTACGCACGTTCATAAAACCGAGCTACATTTCGCGCGTTCATAAACCGAGCAACATTTCGCACGTTCATAAAACAAAGCAACATTTATGCACATTCATAAACCGAGCAACATTTATACGCGCGTTCATAAAACCGAGCAACATTTGCAGGCGTTCATCAAAAGAGCAACATTTACGCATGTTCATAAAACCGAGCAACATTTACGCGCGTTCATAAACCGAGCCAACATTTATACGTTCATAAAACCGAGAAACATTTTCGCCGCGTTCATAAAACCGAGCAACATTTATGCGTTCATAAACCGAGCAACATATATCACGCGTTCATAAACCGAGCAACATTTATATGCACGTTCAAAACCGAGCAACATTTACGCGCGTTCATAAAACCAAGCAACATTTCGCGTTCATCAAAAGAGCAGCAACATTTACACCCGTTCATAATACCGAGCAACATTTTTTGCGTTAATAAAACCGAGCAACATTTTTGCGTTCATAAAACCGAGCAACATTTACGCGCGTTCATCAAACAGAGCAACATTCTTGTTCATACGTTTATAAAACCAAGCAACATTTATGCGCGTTCATCAAAAGCAACATTTACACACGTTCATAAAACCGAGCAACATTTTTGCACGCGTTAATAAAACCGAGCAACATTTACGCACGTTCATAAACCAAAGCAACATTTACGCGTTTATAAAACCAAGCAATATTTGCGGCGTTCATCAAAGGAGCAACATTTACGCTGCGTTCATAAAACAAGCAACATTTCGCACGCGTTCATAAAACCGATCAACATTTACGCGTTCATAAACCGAGCAACATTTCGCCGTTCAAAAAACCAAAACAACATTCGCCGCGTTCATCAAACAGAGCAACATTTACACGTTCATAAAACCAAGCAACATTTACGCACGTTCATAAAACCGAGCAACATTTACGCATGTTCATAAACCGAGCAACATTTGCGGACGTTCATAAAAAAGAGCAACATTTACGCCGTTCATAAAACCAAAACAACATTTACGCCGCGTTCATAAACCAGATCAACATTTTACGTTCATAAAACCGAGCAACATTTACGCGTTCATAAAACCAGAGCAACATTTACGCACGTTCATAAACCGAGCAACATTTGCGCGTTCAAAAAACCGAGCAACATTTACGCCGTTCATCAAACAGAGGAACATTTACACCGTTCATAAAACCGAGCAACATTTCGCGTTCATAGATCGAGCAACATTTCACGCCGAGAAAGCCGCGTTCATAAAACCGAGCAACATTTCGCGCGTTCATAGAACCGAGCAACATATAT
>CM044553.2:20943191-21088191 GCA_024416835.2 Perccottus glenii
GCAGTGAATGCTGATTTGATGTTGTTGCAGCTCAGATTATGAGAAAGACAACTTAATCCTCCAAACTTTCTAGAGCTTCTGAAAGAGCTAAAAGAAGAAGAGTATGCAGCATCTAAAGCAAAGCTCTCTCACTCTGTTCACACTGTTCATGCCACAGTTCAGGCAGAAAGTAAGCAGTCAGAAATTCAAAAGCTGAGAGCTGAAATCAAGGAAGTCAAGTCAATGTTTGCTGCTCTCGCTACTCAAAGTCAGCCTGATGTAGTAATTCCAGAAAAGCATCCTACACAGCCTGAGAGTGCTATAAGCTTAGATCCTGAAGTACAGGCATTGAAAAACAAGTCAAACATCTCCAACAAAAGATGAACCCAAAGTCAAACAAACGTCAAAGTGCAGGGCAAACAACTGTAATGGTTGTGACCTCCAATATGAGACAAACTGAGACTGAGGAGCGTTTCTGTTACCGATGTGGTGAAAATGGTCATTTAGCTGGTAAATGCAACAGGCCAGAAAACCAAAGCAAAGTTATTCAAAGACTTCTGCACTTACTCAAGAAAGCCAAGCTCAATAGCTCTCACTCTAATGCTGATAATCCTCCTCCAGACCCTGCCTGCACCGTGAGAAAAAGTGCTGTTGACGTACTGCAGTTAAATTGTATTCCCGAAGGCTTAATTGGTCCGCCCTCAATCGAGCCAGTGAAAGTGAATGGACATTTGTGTGATGCACTTTTGGACAGTGGTTCTCGTGTAAGCATAATTTTTGAGTCTTGGTATGGAAAATACCTTTCAAACACGCCCATCTACCCCGTAGCCCAACTTCACATCTGGGGCCTAAGTGACTCAAGCTACCCCTATCTCGGGTTGTTGTAGACATGGAGTTCCCAAAGAAAGTGACTGGAGCCCCAACGACCATGTCAGTCTTGGCCCTGATTTGTCCAGACCCACCAGGCCCCGATAAGACACCAGTCATTCTCGGAACAAATGCCAAAGCCAGTCTGTCAAAAGATTGTCTCAGCTATGCACTGACATGCCAGGTGTTCCTGCCCATGTATTCAGCATTGAAAGCTCTTGCCCAAGTTCAGAGACCTACAACCCCTGTCTGATTCAAGAGGAAGTTGATAGTGTTGGTGTTGTGAAATGGGAAGGTCCCGGAACTTTAATGATACCTGCTGGCTCAAGTCTCAAAGCAAATTGCAAAGTTTATTGTGAACAGCCACTTCCAAAAGAAATGATCATGTTTGAAGCTTCACCAAACAATCCCCTACCAGCAGATGTGTTTGTTCAGCCCATGGTTATGCCAAGCAGTGCCATAGAACTCAGTCAATGCATAGTCCTGATTAAGAATGAGTCCCTCAGGAATGTGACCCTACCGGTTGGCACTGCTGTTGGCCATCTTTGTATTGCTGATGTTGTCACCTCCATGCCTTGCCATGAGTCCAAGTCTGAAGCCTTTGACACAAGCCAGATCAACTTTGGAGAGTCTCCTGTCCCTGAAGCCTGGAAGACAAGGCTATGCAAAAGTTATCAGAAAGAACAGCTGTTTTTTCATTTGATGAGCTGGATGTTGGTCTGGCCAAAGGAGTGGAGCACAGCATACGTATGTCAGATCCAAGACCATTCCGTGAACGCTCCAGACGTATTACCCTTGCTGATATCGACGATGTGCGTCGACACATTCAGAAGCTGCTCGCTGCTGGCATTATTAAAGAGTCCAGAAGCCCTTATGCATCTCCAATTGTTATTGTACGGAAGAAAAATGGGGATGTGAGGATGTGCATAGATTACCGCACACTCAATAGCCGTACTGTTCCTGATCAATACACTACACCGCGCATTGACGAAGCCCTGGATTGTCTCTCTGGTAGCAAGTGGTTCACCGTCCTTGACTTGCGAAGTGGCTACTACCAGATTGCCATGAAAGAGGAGGACAAAGAAAAGACGGCCTTTATCTGTCCTCTGGGCTTTTATCAATTTGAGCGAATGCCCCAAGGAATCACTGGCGCCCCCGCAACATTCCAGCGTTTGATGGAGAAAGCGGTTGGTGACATGAATCCTCCTTCAAGTTTTGGTGTATTTGGATGACTTGATAGTGTTTGGGCGAACGTTAGAAGAGCATGAGGAAAGGTTGTTAAAAGTCCTCGATCGACTTCAAGAAGTTGGGCTGAAAATCTCGCTTGACAAGTGTCAGTTCTGCCAGACCAAAGTCAAATATGTGGGCCACATAGTCTCCGCAGATGGTATTTCGGCTGACCCGCAAAGATAGAAGCCGTGACCCATTGGCCCAGGCCTCACAACCTGAAAACTCTCAGATCTTTCCTCGGGTTTTGTGGGTACTATCGACGTTTCATCAAAGGGTATTCGTCGATTGTACGCCCACTCACTGACCTCACTAAAGGTTACGCGCCAAGCAAAGGGAAAGAGTCCAAACAAGTCGCAAAAGAGTTCTTACCGGGATGAGAAAGAGCCCTTTGGACCAAGATGGGATGAGTCGTGCACAGAGGCCTTTGAAAAGATCAAGCACTGTCTGACAAATGCCCCAGTGTTGGCTTTTGCCGATCCAAACAAGCCATATGTGTTACATGTGGATGCAAGTTTAAATGGCATCGGAGCAGTCCTATATCAAGACTATGCTGAAGGACTCAGGCCGGTGGCATTCGCAAGTCGCAAACTGAGCCCCTCTGAAAGAAACTACCCCATTCACCAACTGGAGTTTCTCTCCTCAAGTGGGCGATAGTGGAAAAGTTCCACGACTATCTATATGGCGCAAGGTTTACGGTCCGCACTGACAATAACCCGTTAACATATGTCCTCACCACTGCGAAGCTTAACGCAACAGGACACCGTTGGCTGTCGGACCTGTCAGTGTATGATTTCGACATTATATACAGACCTGGGAAAAATAACATAGATGCTGATTTATTGTCAAGAATGGAGTTTGAAGAAGATGGTCAGTGGCAAAGTATCTCACACTCTGGTGTCAAATCTATCTGCCAGCGTGTTGGTGCTCTTGAATCCCCCAAAGAATCTCCCAAGTATGCAGCACAACTTGGAGCTCCACCAGAATGTATTCCTGAAGTGTATGCTTATCCAACACGCATGCAGCTGAACACACTAAGCCAATTGTCAAAACAAGAACTAATAACAGCCCAAAGACAAGACACAGTGATACAGACCACCATGCAGGCTATGAAGTCCAGCAAATGGCCTGAAGATATCAAAACAAATCCAGAAATGCTGTCCATGAAAAGAGACATTGGAAAGCTAGTCATGAAAGATGGACTGCTTCATCGCGTGAGCACTAGCCACTCAGGCAAACAAACCAACCAACTGGTACTGCCGAATTCGGACAGTTGTTCTCAAGTCGCTGCATGATGATCTTGGGCATCTAGGTGTAGAAAGAACCACAGACATGCTCAGAAGCCGGTTCTTCTGGCCCAAAATGGCCACTGATGTAGAGCAGTACATAAAAACTGCGGAGAGTGTGTGCTACGGAAAACTCCAAGCCAAAGAGCCGCTCCATTACACCAGATTGTTAGCACAGGGCCTATGGATCTAGTGTGCATTGATTTTCTTTCCATGGAACCTGACTCAAAGGGGATCAGCAATGTGTTAGTTGTAACAGACCACTTTACGAGGTATGCACAGGCTTTTCCCAGTAAGAACCAAACTGCCCTGACAGTTGCTAAGATCCTCGAGAGAAGTACTTCCTTCACTACGGGTTGCCCTCACGCATTCACTCGGATCAAGGCAGAGACTTTGAGTCTAGACTCATCAGAGAGCTGCTAAAGATTTTGGGAATACGGAAGTCTCGCACAACCCCGTATCACCCTCAAGGGGACCCTCAACCGGAGAGGTTTAATCGTACCCTATTATCAATGTTGGGTACGTTGAGCCAAGAGAAGAAGAGGCAGTGGAGTCAGCATGTCACTCACCTCGTACATGCTTACAACAGCACTAAGTGTGACTCCACTGGCTACTCTCCCTACTTTCTTATGTTTGGGAGAGAGGCTAAACTTCCTGTTGATCTCTGTTTTGGCACCATTCCTGATGAGAGAGAAGCACAGCACTCAGCATATGTCACTAAGTTGAAGAGTGAACTTCAAAGTGCTTACAAAATGGCAGCTGAAGCTTCTACAAAGACACACTTAAAAAACAAAAGAGCCTATGACAAAAGATTGGGGTATCAGAATCTTGAACCGGGAGATCGAGTTTTAGTGAAGAATCTTGGATTGAAAGGAAAACACAAGCTTGAAAACCGCTTGGTGTGACATCCCCTACGTCATACTGCAGCAACTTCCAAATCTACCAGTGTACAAGTTAAAACCTCAAACGGCAATGGCAAGGTGAAAACACTGCACAGAGACAATATCCTGCCAATTGGTGATCTCGAAGAATCCCAAGCCAGATGAAGAGGATGAAGCTCAAAAGAAACAGCGTACCAGAAACAAAGTGATAAGACAACAACATGCTCGTGACTATCACTCAGCTAAAATGGAAAGTGATTTGTCATCTGAGTATTCAGATTTTGAATATGTCCAACCCCAAGGTCCTACAGAACGTATCTAGAGCAAGTGCTGAGACAACGAAATGTGACAAGACATGACACTCATGGACAAGCAGAGGAAGAGATCCCTTTTCAAGAAGAACTTCCATCAAATACTGTCCCTGATTCAGATTCAGAGCCTGAACCTGCTTCAAGTGATGAAGATGTTCGCCAAAGTTCCCAGAACATAGCACTGACCCAGACACATAGACCAAGACGAACAGTTAAACCTGTCGTCAGACTCACTTATGATCAACCAGGCAGATCCAAGGATCAACCTATTACTATTGTACATAGAGGTGTCACCATTCATATTGGTGAGAATTAATTGCATTCTCACATATTCTTGTTACTTGTAGTCAGATGAGGACATCAGACGTTTAGAAGGGGGAGGATGTAACCTGGATATAAATCATTAATGATTTTAATATAGTGGAAAAAGTTCATAGGATAAGTTACAGTTTAAAAAGGGTTTAAAAAGTATAAATAAGTTCATAAGTTGTATAAATGTTGTTAAAAAACTATTTAACTCCATTTCCTTTGTTAGATAATATCTTTAAGAACATTTGAAAGCACCTGGAAATAAGTTTAAGTGATGTAAACAGTATAATGTTGTGAATATATATATATATATATATATTATTTATTTTATTTTGATAGTCCATAGGAAGTGCCGTATGTGTGTACTATTTTTGCTGTGTTATCTGTGTATTAGACTGACATACAAAAAACACAAACCGGAAGTGCATGAAGAGGATCGGAAAAAAGCGTGTCTCGCAATTTTCTGAGAATAAAAAGTAGGTTTTGGACTGTTAGCTCAACAGTTTAGACGGAGACCTAATTTTGCATTGGATTTGGAGCGTAAGGGAGCGTTTCTTCAGTTCGAAGACGGACCTGCACTCGTAAATATTGAATTTAGTTAACTCACTAGCCCAAGTTTTAGCATCTGCTGGCTAAGCGGGTGTGTGCGCATCTGAGAGGAGCTAAGTTAACACAACTTGCCAGTATATATTTTCTCGTGTTCTCGGCCTGAGGCACGAAGACTATAGACTTTTGAAAGTGAGTTGCTGATGTTTTGCCGGACCGGTATCTGTGAGAGGAGTGAAGCAGAGAGGAACAGTGAACGTGACCGCTCGTGATCCTGTGGAACAAAGAAGAGGGGACGAGATCGTACGCCATCTTAGGACACACTATGGTTTTCTTACCAGAGTAACTATGACCTTCTAAAACCAGGTACTTTTGGATATATTTCATTTTTTTGACTCGTAGTGAAGCGACCACTAAGTTTCAGGTCTCCACGTTCCCAAGCATCGCTCAGGCCTGCAACAGGGGTTTATAACTGCAATATAATACTTACCTGAAGCATGTGTGTGAGTGTTTGGTGTGGGCCCACTTTGTTCTGTTTAGTGAATAATATTTTGTTATATATTACTGACATTTCTAAAGCAGTAAATTTAAGTTGATATTATAATTCTGGTTTGATCATTTTTTTTATTGACAGTGTGTGATCAATAGTGCTATTGGTTTAAATGGTAAGACGTGATATACATATTAGATTTACAAAGCAGTAAGTATTTCATAATCTAGATTTAAGTTGTTATTTAAAGAGTGAAAAAATAACTCAGGAGCCCTCACCGTATTACACTGGGTTTAAGGGGCTACACTAGGACTAAACAGTAATAACTATAGGAAATATATAATTATCTTTACAACAGGTAAGTGTGGACTGTATTTGGATGTAAATGTACAATTTAAAATTAACTGAATGATTTTAACCAAATAAAACATTTTAAATTAAATATGTTTAAGTGTGGTAGATGTCTAGTTTAGTTGTATATTCTCAATCATATGCAAAATGAACAAACAAATACACAAATGAAAAAATAAAGTAATACATTGAATAATAATGTCTTTTTATTTAAAATATCCAGAGTATTATGTTTTGTAACTAACTTTGTAGACTCGACTTGGACTTGATTCAAGTATTTAGGCTTTGTTATTGATGAAAATTTGTCCTTTAAACAACACATTGAGCATCTTGTACCTAAACTGAAGCTAAAGCTCTGTTTTCTTTTCAGAAACAAAACAGGAAACGTTTAATTTTGCATCAGAAAAATTTGGCCAGAGAGGAAATGGAAAAGCCCTCTCTAAACAAAATAGGTGACCTCAAATTCATGTTGCGTTGTATTTATAAAAGTTTTCTGAAACCTAAATCAAACAGTTTCTCTCTAGAACAACAAACAACTGAATGGAACAGCGTCACTAACAACTCTCCTGAGCCACAGGAGACACTGTCCTTTCAGAGCTAACAACTATGAGACCAGAACAGCCTGGTCCCATCATTGTCATTTTTAGGTCAAACCCTCCTCTATAAACCTTGTTTTTGTACATACAGAGCAACAGAGAACATATTTTAATTTAATTGTAACATGAGTATGGTCCTTAATTTTTCAATGATTTGTCAAAAGGACTTTTTGAGACAACTGGGTTTTTTAACAATGTATTATTTTCCTAAATAGTAAGAAGAGTCAAAAGAAACTAAACATAATGTTTGGTTAGAGGTGGTGTAAAGAACCAGAACCGGGAGAGGAAAAGAAGGCGTGGCCCGTAGCAACAGGTTAGAGTTTGTTTGTAGTTTGTCGTCAATCAGTACCCTTCTTGAGCACCCAAAGTGCTTTACATTGTGCTTCCATTCACCCACATTCACTCCTGGGGCAGACAGAGAGGGGGGCTGACATACACATGGCACTCACAGGCTTCTCCGATGTAGTAAATGCGGAAAATTAATTCGAGGACCAAGGGAGACACAAACCAACAAGGAAACTGGGTTAAAATGTGACTTAAAAATAATTAAGAATAAAAATTAAAATGCTTAAGAGTAATGTTAAAGTTAAATATATTTCAATGATGTTTTTGGAAGTGTGGAAGAATAAAATGTGTTAAGAAGTAAAAGAAAAACCAAGAAATAAAATCTAAATAGGCCTAGAATCAGGAAGCTGAAATAGGTCAAATTCTGTGCCTGTGAGCAAAAGCACAGGAAGTCATGACACACAGGGACACACACAGAGGCAGATACGACTAAGTACACACAGAAGGTTCACAAAGAGACAGGGCACACGAAGTTCACAGAAGGGCAGTGCCACTCGGAGAGTTCACAGAGGACAGGGGCACACATACAAAGTTTTGTACGACAAATGCACACAAACTTCACAAGGGACAGGGCACAGGAGTTCAAAGAGAACTCGGTGTGCCACATACAGAGTTCACAGGGTGTAAATATTTGTCAGAGCGCATGTGTGTTGACGTCACAACTACACTCTGTCCAGAAGGTATAAAAGGAGACTTGAATCTCCAGCAAGCGGGTCTGGCTGATCCCTTTGATTCAAGGGCAACCCTCTATCAAAGTATGGACAGCATAAACCCCACTTTTCCTCTAAAAAATCTCTGTCTAAAATCTATCTCACTTATTCAAATCACCTTATTCAACCCTCTATCTAAGAATCTTCCCCACGGATACTAATTTTCCGGTCTGGGTCGAACACGAAGATTATCTAATCTCTGTCTAAAATCTGTCTCACTCTCTCCACTCTGAAACCACATCAAGTCTAGTACACGAGTTGAGGTTTTGTGTTGTGTTTGTATTTGAAGGTTTTGAGTTTTAAAACCACTCTCATGGCGCTTTTCCACTACACAGTTCCAGCACGACTACGCCTCGACTCGGCTCGCCTTTTTGGTTTTCCACTGCGTAAAAGTTGTACCTGTACCTGCTTCCAGGTACTTTTTCGTATCACCTCGGCGAGGTTCTAAGCGGGCTGTGGCAATACTAAATTGTGACGCGTGAACACACGACAGACTGCTGATTGGCCAGAGAGAATCGTCACTGTTCACCGCTTTGAAAAAACAGATTCGTCGTAGTCTGAACTCTGTAGTAATTCCCAAACTCTCCTGTTGTTATCAGCAGTGTTTCTTTTGCTGCCCTCAGCCTCTCCTGAAACAACGTTGCTGTCTTGCTGTGAGAAACAGCCACATCCCGAGGATAAAAACGCCGATTTCCTCCATTGTTTATGTGTGTGAGTAGCGGGTGTGTGTCACGTAGAAGATTACGTCATGACAGGTTCTTGCGGCGTCGCTATGATGACGACTAGGTACTATTGTGGAGGTACTATCTGCAATGGAAAACGGATAAAAGCCGAGGCGAGTCTAGCGAGTCGAGGCGTAGCTGATACTGGTAGTGGAAAAGCGCCATTACTGTCCTATCCACTTTTGTTCCCTCTCTGGGCTCAGGCCTGAGGGAACACGCCCTTTTTTCCCTCACAACTATTCACCAAGAATCTTCCCCACGGATAAAAAATCCCGGTGTAGCGTACTGTAGTTATGTAATAGAAATATTAGTTTATCAATTTGGAAAATTATCAATTAATATTTTTGTTATCAAAATTATTGTCTCGTTGAGGGCACCACCCAGATAAGCTCTGGGAAACTGATTGTATTGACTAAGTCTCAATTAATCTGAAGGAATGGAATTCGACCTGTTTTAGGAATACGTCTTATTATAAACATTAAAACACCAAATCAAGATCTTTAACGTTCTATGGGGTTTTATTAAAGATTACACAAAGTGAACATATTAATGGGAAACGATGGGGATAGGACACAAAGGGAAAATTATTGACAGATAATGAGAATGATTAAACAGAATAACATTTACTGACTAGAACTTTGTGGAGTGAAAGGGAAGTTTGAACCATTAAATCTCGGCTGGGAAGTTTAATTACCGGACTATTAAAAGGGGTTTAGGAAAGGAGATAGGTGAATTTATGGATATGATCGAAGTTCTGAATGGACCTTTACTCAAGACAGTGTACAGTTTTATAACGCCAAACATCAGTGTCACGTGCTCAACTCACTCTAGTCGTCTTACGAACTCAGCATTCAGGCCAAAGATCCGAAGTGATGCTCCAGAACTTTAAGCGGCTGCTCCAGCTGGTTGTTGCCAAGCGACAAGATGGCGGTAAGTGTACGCTGATCCCAAAGGAGCCGTGCAGCTCCGGAGTAGGGTAGAGAAGGCGTTCTGTTTGTCTTTGAGTGAGTAAGGCAGGCCTCTACCCAGTGGTTGAGGCGAAAGTCTTTTAACACAAAAATTGATCACTGGAAAAGGGTCTCAGGAGTCGCTCTGGCTTAAAAAGGCTTTCGGCATTTGTTTCAGTCCGGTATCTTGGTCACAAGAACTACAAATTCTTCCTTCTCCTGGAGATGACGTCAAAAAGAGAGTCTTACAAAAATAGGCAACGTGTGGCGTTTAAAAGAAAAATCACGCTGTATGGAGGGTACAACGGATCTAGAAAAAATCAAAGATAAGTTAATAAGGGTCCGAGGCGGACGAGAGGAAAGCTTAAGAGGATCTAAGAGCATCTAAGAGAAGAGTAGGCTTAAGAGAGCGATTTCCGGTGTGCACGCGCTTTGTACGCGGCTTGAAAAGAGGCGGGTTACGTTGCCTGGGGCGTGTTTTGGGGCAAGGCCTGGTTTGGGGGAAGCTTATCCCACCTAAATTTTTAATTCAAATAACCCCTTTAATTTCCACAAAGTCAAATTGAATATTTAAACACATATAAATCCACATTGCTGTGTGTACCGTAGGATCCATACCTAGAAAATAAATTTTTAAGCATATCATGGAAACATGTATTAATTTCAATTTATTAACAATGCGAAAGAAGAGAGGGATTCTTCTTGTCCTCTGTCGGGGAGCAACCCTGTAAGGGACACGTTAATCCAATCATTTAAACCTTTTCCTTTAATTAAAACAAGAATGTTACACACTTTATGTGAAGTCCAAGTCCTTTGGAAACCTTTCCGTCTAAAAGGGAAAAAGTCATTTGGTTTGATGAAAGACTTAGCGGCGTTCATCCATATTGTCATTAGAGGGCAGTATGGTATCATCCCAGAAGTCTCAAATCCTTTACACTTCAAAAGGACATTGTCGGGTGTTAATGGCCAAACCGTAATTCACAGGATTAGATCCTGTCGGGTGGAGACTGAAAGTGTGGTTTGGTCAGAGATAACACCTTGATCTCCTTTGAGATGGGAAGGGTAAAGTCGTTTATTAGGGTTATCCTGAGTTCTTCTTCTTGGAAAACAACCGCCAGCTGTTTCGCATTAACGGGTTGTTAAAATCCTTTTCTGTTGGTAAAGCAAACACTTTCTGAGTCTGAAAAAGGGGTTTTACAGCATAAATTGTCAGTCCGTGACATTTATTGCTGGTCAACCTTTGTGTGATACAGTCCATGACCTGAACTCTGTGGGGGTGCTCACTGTGGCAGGCCGAGGATTTCACTACAGTCCCCCCTTTCGACACGAAGCAGTGTTCCACGCTTTGTGTCGACCATCCTTAGTGACCAGGGAGCAAACCACACGTTATGACACAGAAAGAGTTTGGCGTTACAATACATGTACCGATGTAAACATGATTAGAGAACCACATGTGTGTATAGGTGTGAAGTGGTCTTCACTTGGTCTGTACTATATCCGTGGTTAAAGGGAGACAGTTTAAGTTCAACACTTAAAGGAGGGCTTAATGGGGATAAATAAACAAGAGAGAGGTCTCAAGTTGATTATCTAAAATTTATTAAGTCATTTACACTAAAGTGAAGCACATTAGTGGGTCATAATTTGGCGGGGTTTGCATGCATTTTAGGGATGAGACTAAACATGGGGATTATATAAGGCACATAATGGTTATATGTGATCATACAAGAAACACACTACCTAATTCTTATTGCCAGGCTGTTCACTGAGAAGCTGATACCTCTGAGCGTGTCACTTACCAGCAACGTGATCATTTGAGTGTGTACGTATTGAATGTGGAAAATTGTCAGAAGTAAGTCTATAGCGCGGAGGATTTTGTTCAGGGCCTCACTGTGAGTGTTTACCACTGACACAGTGTCCTTCACGTTTTTCCTACCGTTTGGAGTTGCTGTTGTGGTTGGTTGATCTGCGCCCTGCGAGATTCGTCTTCTACAGTGGGATTACTAACAGTATTCGCTTGTGGACGACCCAAGGTTGATCAAGGTACACACAGCGGCGGTCGCAACGAGACTTGTTTCACTGACAGTGAATACCAGAATTACCAGTTATAGTTATTGAGTTACCCGTAGTTACCAATGATAAGTGGAGAATGTTAAGAGGACTGAGTTAGCAGTTGTTTGTGAGTGGTTAGTTGTGGGCTGAGGGGTCTAGTGGAGACTACTTGGGAGCTTGAACATCCCCTGTAGATCCCATGGGGGCTTTGTGTAACTTGATCTGGTTATGTGTATCCACTTGAGAGTGGGTTCCTTTCGTCCTTTGGTGATCTTTATCTGATACACCACTGGGGAAAGCTTGTTGACAATGGCGTATGGTCCCGCCCAACGCGGGAGGAATTTCCGCGTTGGTTGGTACCACCGCTCGTTTGTCCGGTGAGTTGGCTAAACATATAATACCACACCTTGTCTCCCACCTGCAGTTCATCCCCAGATGACTTTTGGTCATAATCGGCCTTCCGGCCTTCTGCACTCTTGCCTAGTTTTTCCTGGGCAAAGGCGAAGGTGGTTCTGGGGTGTGCTTGGAGGTCAGTCATGTACTGATGTGTGGTGTAGGCCGTAGCAATGTTAGCCTCTCCTGGTTGATACAGTAAGTGTAGGGGGAGCGTCATCTGCCTACCAGTCATGAGCTCAAATGGGGAGACTCCGGTCGCCGTGTGTGGCGTGGCTCTGATAGCCATCAGGACCAAAGGCAGTTTGACGTCCCAATCTCGGTGATTGGACGCGACATACTTCTTTAGGATGTCGATCACTGTTCGGTTGGCTCTTTCTACTTGGCCTGAGGACTGGGTGTGGTGGCTGACATGGAAGTTCGCTTTCACGCCCATGGTTTGCCACAGTTGTCCCATTACCTCCGCTGTGAAGTGAGTACCAGGTCCGAATCGACCTTGCAAGGTAGGCCGAATCTGGAGAACACGTGGTTCATGAGTAGAAAGGCTGTGGTCTGTGCCGTGTCGTTTGGGGCTGGAAGTCCTTTCACCCATTTGGTGAAGGCAAAAGTGGCCATTAGGATGTATTTGTTGCCACTTGTTGATTTAGTTAGGGGTCCCATCCAATCGATTTGGAGGTCAGACCACGGTAATGAGATGCCCCTTCTTTGTAAGGGTGCACAGTGGAGTGGTCTTGCCGGTTGGAATTGGCAGCATACCAAATAGCCTTTGATATATTCTGCCACGTCCATTTGCATTTGTGGCCAGTAGGCTACCTGTTGGAGTGCCTGGTGTGTTGCTCGCACACCTCTGTGGCCTGCTACTGGAGCGTCATGTGCGTGCATTAGCATGACCCCCTTTAGGCTCTGATGCACTACGAACGCAGGAGAAGTAAGGGTGTCAGAGACATAGACAAGCAATCCATGACGCAGCTAAAGTCTGGCACGAACAGCCCAAAGCTTTTTAAGGTACGCGTCGGAGGAAGTGTCAGTGTCTAAAACGGAGTGAGACGCGGGGTCTGACAGATGGAGGATCAGTTTGTTGATTGCTGGGTCCGCTGCCTGAAGGGCAACGAGGTCGGAATCAGTGAAAGTCGGAGCAACAACCATCGTGGCTGCCGGGGCCGGGACTGATGCGTCGGTTGCGGTCGCCTTTGATCGGGTGACCAGACAGACAGAATGGGTGGGATGGGTGGGAAGGGGTCGATTGTACACGGGTCGGGCTGGAATTGCCAGAGCGTACCATCAAGAGCACCTTCTTTCGCCATACGGTCTGCGTGGTCATTCAGATCTTTGTCAAGTCCAGGGGCCCGCGAGTGGCCTCTGACTTTCTTCCAGTATACTTGCATGTCATGGTCTTCGACCAGACCGTCGCATACCAGGAACACGTCTTTGTGTTTTATGGTTTTCTTCGCGGATGTGAGAAAACCATTGTTCTTCCATAGTGGCAGGTGGCATGAAAAACTGAGGCGAGCGTAATTTGAGTCGGTACAAATCACGAGCAGTTTGATCTGCTTGGCCACTGCCAACTGGATGGTTATAAGGACGGCTGCAATCTCAGAGTATTGCGAAGATTGAGGTCCTAACTGGAATTTTTGTGGCTCATAGGGAGTGTCATTGAGCCATACTACACCTGCACCGGCGCGAACCAGAGCTTCGTGGTGGAACGAGCATCCATCGACATATGCGGTTGTCATGTCTTGGCATACGTTCGCATCGAAGTAGTGGTGGCGTGTTGGTACAGTGGGCGTGTATTCGTTTGGTGGGGCGGCCGTGGCGGGTGTGTCAATTGCGCATTGACATGCGGCAAGCTCCATGCCCAAATATGACTTGTGGTTTTGGGCATAGCGTATCTACACGTCGAAGCTTTGGAGAGCCATGAGCCAAGATGCCACACGGGCGTTGGTCACTACGCTGTCCCTGAGTCTTTGACTCGTCAAGAAAGTTACCGGTTGGTGATTGGTGTTGACAATCGTCTTTTGGCCTCCTAAGTAGTGGGCAAAGTGTTTCACAGCCCAAACTGTGGCTAGGAGGGCTTTTTCACAGTCTGTGTACTTAGTCTCTGGACCGGAGAGAGTTTTGCTGGCGTAGGCCACTACTCTCTTGTCCGTGTCGTGGACCTGATAGAGGCCTGAACTGAGGCTGTGGCTTGAGAAGCCTACCTCCAAGTGGAAGACTTTAGTGTGGTCTGGGTCTGGGACAAGGGGCTTCGCACAGCTTTTGCTGGAACGCCTTCATTGCCTGTTCCTGTTGGGGACCCCACACAAAGGCGGTGTCCTTTTTGAGAAGGTCAGTCAGTGGTTTAGCCAATGCCGCGTAATCCTCAATGAATTGTCGAGAGTAGTTGCAGACTCCCAGGAAGCTGCGGAGTTCTGACAAGTTGAATGGCGGTTTTAGGTTGGCGATACCCTGAAGTCGACTGACCTGTGGTTCAACACCAGCAGCGCCGACTAGAAGGCCCACATAGTTTACCTTCTTTCTACACCATTGGCATTTTTCCAGAGAGATCTCCGAACCAGCGGTGGTGAGCTGCTTCAGCACGTGATCATTCTCTTCAATGTGCGCATGGAATGTCGCAGTGCGCATTAGGATGTCATCTACGTAGATGAGCGTTCCGCGGCTAGTGGCATCCGGGCATGCTTTGTTCAGGAAAATGTTAAATTCGGCAGGGAAATTCAAGTACCCGAATGGGCATCTGGTAAAAGAATATTGCCGATTGGCGAACGTAAAAGCAAGTTTGTGTTGATCCTGTGGATCTACTGGAATGGTCCAGAAGCCGGAGGCTATATCCAGTGTAGAGAAGTACTTGGCGTCTCGTACCTTGGGCAGTTCTTGGCCAAGTTGAGTCATTGGCCACCTGGACAGTGGGACGCTTTTGTTCAGCTGATGGTAGTCGATCGTCACTTGTCGTTGGGCTTGAGTACTGGCCAGATAGGAGCCGAGTAAGTACTGTTGCATGGGCGGATTATGCCCTTGTTCAAAAGGTCGTTTATGATTTCCTGTATTGGTTCATAAGACGCCAGGGGTATTTTGTAAGCTGGAGGCGCGTTTGCAGCTGTTGGAATGCGGACTGTATGGATGGGAGTTAAGCCACAATCCAAAGAGTTCTTCGCAAACGATGTACGATATTTGAGGAGGACCTGGCACACCAGGTCGTGTTCCTCCTTGGTATTGATCGCGTCAGCCGGGTTCAGTGTTTGTTCCAACTGGGACTCGAAATCCGGTTCGGTTTCAGAGTCAGGCTTTGTCGTTACCGGACCGTCCGTGGTGACGTTTCTCGGTATCGTCGCGGTCAGGTTTGTATCTGCATCGATGGAGAGCAGGGAGACTGTCTGTAAGACCATTTCCCTGTCATCAGCCAGATCGACCCTGCAGATAGTGTCGGTGTTGACCGTAAGTGAGGGGTATATGGCAATTACCCCGGAAGGTTTAGTGTATACAACCTCGGTCTCTTGCTGTTCAGGCAGGAGTGAGGGTGGCATAAGTTCTATGACCGGGAGTCTGAGCTCAAAGTCATGAAATCTGGCGTCGACCAGCCAACCCAAAGGGGTGAATTTTGGGACATGGACGCTGTCTGCAGTGGGGTTCTGCACTAGCACCTGTGTTGATCGAGAGTGGAGCTCGACCAAGGGTGTTGCCTGAACAGACAAGCCTAACTCAAAGAACAGAGGCGACGGTTGGAAGAACGCTTGTGAGGAGTTAGCTTGTTGTCCGGGGAAGACTTTCAGACGTATGGACAAGATACTACGCGGCGGTACCGTGAGGTGGTAGTCGTTGCTTACCTGTCACACATCGGGTATTGTTTGTCCCGATTTCAAGTTTTCTTCAGTCAGCTGTACAAATTCAGTGAAAGTGCTAGACTCACCATCGCTCAGCCATGTTTCAGTTACACAGAGGAAATCCAATTCTCGGGACGTGAAAAAATCCTTTAACACAAAAGTCTTATTTGCTAGAGATCTAGCATTTACCAGCCCAAACCTGGCAGGAAACGGCGGGTCCGCGGCACTGGATGTTCGTGAAACACGACACAGAGAGCGCAAATTGCCGTGATTCACTCGCCAGCGGCGACGAGAGAGCAGGGGCCGCGGGCTGGAACACCTCTTCCGGTCGACGACAGGTACCAGCCAGGCGTCGACCGGGTCCAGCGAGCGCCGAGGCACAACGAGGCCAGGCACGACTCCAAACCCACCCCAAAAAGGCGCACGACAGCATGCAAGACAGGCCTTCCACCTCACCAGCCGCCCGCCGCGTTTTCCCCGGTGGCGGGCACGCTTTCTTTGGCGCTTACCTCGTGAAGGTGGAGTCGGGACACACCAAAGGTGAGCCGGGAGCCTTGCCAGGAGGGGGCAAAGCCACGCCCACCATCATCCAATTTCACTATGTTTCCAGCAAAAAGTTGCAGATCCAGCAGTGTTTGACAATCATACACCAGTAAAGAGTCGACATCCGAGGCAGAAAATAAAACAAACAGCAAAAACACACACAGCAATGACAGTGACAGACGGCAAGCCACGTACAACGGCGCCATCTTGGAACCGTAGGGTTAATACAGAGGGTAATTACTCATAAAGTTTAATTACTGAGGTATCTCAGTGTCAATGAAAGCTTTAAAACTATTCCTTGTTGTAAGACGATTAATTTCAGGAGTGTAATTACTTAGAGTGGCCACCCGGGGGAGGCACAGAGCTTCTCTAAGGAATTATGGGTGTTACGCCTCTAGTTTCCGTTAGGGGCGTTAGAGACTCTTGGTGAGTCTGGGTTTTGCCGCCTTTTCCGCAAGGGGGCAGTAGAGGCTCTCGTGAGTCTCTGGTTTTGGGGGGTGACGTTTCTGGCACGCCCCCAGGAAGACACGTGTGAGCTTAGCTTTTTAGCCTCAGTGATGGCTTTTCAGTCAAGGGGTGAACACCTCTGGGGCACAACTAATTTCACACAGAAGCACACAACGTTTTCAAACAAAGCCCTCAGCTGGTCAAGTTTTAACCACAAACTCGTGGCTTTTACACACAGCAGCGCTGTGGATCAGCACGTTCTTACACCAAGGCAGTAATGTTTCAACAACAGCACTCAGCTGGTTAGCATGGAGATTTTTAGCGGCGCTAAAGTCTCCCGTAGTCTAGCAGTTTTAAATCCGTCTGGCGCCTACGGATTTAGCTTTCTAGAACGGACAAATTAATCTTAAGCCTCGGTGCAAACGCAAACGACCCAGTAATTTGTCTAAATTCACGTGAAATGGACAATTTATTCCTGAATTCCGGTATAACGCGGCAATTCTGAATTGTCTTAAGGCCATTCAAAACACACTCTGTAGCGTGTAAGCATGCATTTATCTCAATAACTCAAATCCGGCTCTTTTGGCTCGGCTTAAACTTTTAACCAAGCGTTTTTGTCTTACACTAAAACAACTTAGCAACCTGGAATTCGCAGGACATATGGAATGTACGTACAATATCACAAAGTCTCGTTTATGAAATATCAGACCAGCTGATTTTCAAATTCTGAGAACCAGTTTCACAAGCGCTTAATATCACACAAATACAGCACAACGCACACATTAACACATTGCTTCAGACATATAGCCAGGATAAAAACACAGCTTTTCCAGTGAACAGCGATTTGGGTTTTTCCAAGGGTATTATTTAATGATTTTTATAAAATGATTTGAAGGGTTTTTCATGTTTCTATTTCAGAACATATCCTTTCAGGCCTCACGCTGGGGCATCAATACTATGTAGTAGTAGTACTGTAGACTGCTGTACTGTAGATGATTATAGAAATATTAATTTATTAATTTGGTTAAATTATCAACTAATATTTTTATTATCAAAATTGTCTCGTTAAGGGCACCACCCAGATGAGTTCTGGGAAACTGATTATATTTACTAAGTCTCAATTAATCTGAAGGAATAGAATTCGACCTGTGTTCGAATATGTGCTTCTATAAAGATTAAAACACTAAATCAAGATCTTTAACGTTTTATGGGGTTTTATTAAAGATTATACAAAGTTAACATATTAATGGGAACTGACACAAAGGGTAAATTATTGACATATAATGGGAATAATGATTAACACAGAACAATAAACAATAACCTTTACTGACTAAAACTTTGTGGAGGATAATGAATGTTTTGACTGATTAAAACTCGGCTGGGGAGTTTAATTATCGGACTATTAAAAGGGGTTTAGGGAAGGAGATAGGTGAATTGACTTGAGCTTATGAAATACAGTTTAAACGCCAAACTCCTGCTGTGTCACGTGCGGCTTACTTGGTTCGCTGGTACTGGCCCAGTTCGATTTCCGTCACAGGTCCAAAGTTTTGCTTCGGGCCTCTGAAGCTGCACGTCTGGGTAGAAGGTACCGCTTTCACAAGGCGTCTGTCACGTGACTGGCCGCTGGCTGGTGAGCGGGGCGGCCGGGAAATGGAGTTGTGGAAAGGCGTCCACTGTATAAAGCCGTATTAGTCGATTTCTTTGCCGTTGGCATTAGGCAAGAACAGATTAGAGTCTTTGAAAAATATCGCTAGACCACTGGAAAAAGGGTCTCTCGGGAGTCGTTCCTCTGGCTTAAAGCGTCCGTTAGTTCAAGCGGAGTTCTTGATCTTTCTCAAGAACTACCAAAATGTCTTCCTTCTCGTGTGAGTGACGTCACAAGAGTATCTTACCAAAATAAACAATGTGTAGTTTTTAAAAGAAAAATCACGTTGTCTGGCTGGTACAACGGGTCTAGAAAAATTTAAAGACAAGAGGAGTTTATAGAGAAGAGTCCGCACGCAAACAAGATTGCTCGGGACAAAGAGAAATGTAAGAGCCTTAGGGCATAAGATAGCTGGAGAAGAAGAAGCGTCTAAGGGCGTACTCACACTAGGCACGGTTGCCATGAACCGGGCCCGAGTACGATTGTCCCCCCTCCCCACTCCCCCTCTGGCCTGCACTCACATATGGGTTTCAGCATTCGTGCCGGAGCACGCTTACGTCATTATGGTGCGACGGTTTCGGGATAAACAGGAAGAGCGGCGCTCTCTGAACACAACGGAGTCCATCGCTCTGTTTTATTTGTGGATAATTTTGTGTCGTTTGGTACACGGTGGTCCACAGCCCTCTCACAGCCTGTTGTTAAACAGATTTGTCGCCTTAGTGGCGCGAAAATTTTCACGTAATCGTGCTGCTCGTATGAGGAGGTTTGCAAGGTACCAGCTGAAGTGCAGCAAGGACTTTGCAGCTTTGATTACGGACTACAGTTCCGACATCGACATGGTAAGAATTAATATAATGAAATGTCATTGAATACAATTGAAAAGTGTACTGTGAAATTTGAAATACAATATGTGTATAATGTTTTTTTTGTAATTACGACAGTAGCGTTCTAAAGGTAATAATCATGTAACTTAATATAATTTGCTGGTTAATATTAGCTACATTCTTGTATTAAGACACCCGTATTCAACGGACACATAACTGTTATGTATGCACTGGAGTAGTAGTTTGTTGTTTATTTAATTTCACTTCAAAGTGCTGTAAGGTAATTGTGTATGCATAAACTATATACAGTTAACAATATTTTTCCATTCTGCTGCAGGATCATATGGATTCGCAGAGATCTGCTGTGTGGTGGCAGCATGTTCTCAGCAGCTGGACAGACTGTGAGTGGAAGGCTAATTTCAGAATGAGAAGGACATCATTCTTGCAGTTGTGCAACAGCCTGCAGCCGCACCTTCAAAGACAGACCACTTCATTCAGAAAACCAGTGCCCGTGGACCAACAATATGTTGCAATATGCATATGGAGACTGGCCACAAATGTAGAGTTCAGAACCATCTCCCATTTATTTGGGATTGGTCAGCACTTCTCATAAAAAAAAAAAAAAAACAGTATTTCACATAACACAACCATGTGCAGTGGTGAAACAAAATAGGCTACCTTGTGTGTGTGGTGTATAATTTATGGAAGTGTGTGGTATATATTGTAGAGGTTCGAGGTCGAATTATAAAGTGTAGAGGAATATATGCTACGGTATATTAAACAACTTCTGAAAGCAAATAAGAGTATTAACAACAACAACAGCCTCATCCTGGCTTCAAATACCCTGCACAGAAGACGTTAGATTCATGAGTTTGTTTGGACAAGACCTCAGTCCCATATGCCTGAGAGAAACCTGCCCTGGTGCATAGACACTGCAAGACTGGGTGTTACATGATGAAATGTTATGATTAAAATACATTTTTCATTTACATTTTCACTTCACTTTTTCTCCAACACATAATAGCAAAGAATAATCATGAACTGAATTGTCAACTTTGTCAATTCTTTTAACATGCCAAGGGGAATGAATGTATTGTAATGACTTTACTGTAGCCCAATGATAAAGATGTAATATGTTGTCATTAAAGTACACTTTTAAACCAAGGAGAACAGGCACAGATGATTTACACTTACAACTTAGGTAAAGCCTAAATCAAGTCTAAGTGCATTACCACATTGCAACATGCATAAAATGAACGGTCTGCAGACTAGCATTTAGAGAAAATAACAGGTATGTACATTAAGAATCCAAAGAGTGACATTTCCTGTCGTGAAAAACACTAGTATTGCCAGAATCAAAAGAGAGTGTAGACTTGAGTTTTCCACACCAGACTAGTGTAAATGTCAGCACAGCTATAAATAATCCACTCAAGTACAGATTCAAGTTGTTTTGGAGCGTCGCATGGAGCGTCGCAAAACCGTGACGTCACGCGTCTTGTTCCATGCTCCAGCACGGTTGGCGCTCACACTACATGCGAACCGCGCCCGAGCCCAACTAAACGTGCTCTGGCCCACCTCTTCCAAGCGGGCCAGGGGCGCTTAATCGAGCGCGCCCGGCACGGTTGAGCACTCACACTAGTCAAACGAACCGCGCTATGGTGGTCAAACGCGCTCGGGCACGGTTCAAACTGGCTAGTGTGAGTAGGCCCTAAGAGAGCCTGAGGGCGTAAAGAAGAGAGTTATTTCCGGCGCGCACAAGGTTTTTGTGCGGCTTGAAAAGAGGCGGGTTACGTTGCCAGGGCGTGTTTTGGGGCAAGGCCTGGTTTGGGTGAAAGCTTATCCCACCTAAATTTTTAATTCAAATAACTTTATCTTCCACAAAGTCACATTGAATCTTTTTTTTAGTTTTGCACAATCATAAGCATACACATACATTTGGCACTGCAGATTCGTACCGATAGAATGCATCTTTACGCATGCTGTAACACACATAAATTCATTCAACAATTTTATTAACTGTAAGCTTGTAAGACTGATGTAAAGAGTCAATTCTTGTTGGTATGACTCTAAATCCTGTGGGGAAGCATTACCATATATTTAGAGACACATTTTCAATGGCATAAACACAATAACAATGTCCTTTGAAAGTCTTTTCTCCTAAAAGGAAAAAGTTTAAGTCGCTAGAGGGCAGTATGGTATCATCCAGAAAGTCTCAAGTCCTTTACACTTCAAAAGGGCATTGTCGGGTGTTAATGGCCAAACCGTAATTCACAGGATTAGATCCTGTCGGGTGGAGACTGAAAGTCTGGTTTGGTCAGAGATAACACTTTGATCTCCTTTGAGATGGAGAAGGGTAAAGTCATTAATTAGGTTTAACCCTGAGTTCCTCTGGCTTAGAAAAACAACGGCCATCTGTTCTTCATTAGCACTGAGTTGTTAAAATCCTTTTCTGTTGGTAAAGTAAACACTTTCTGAGTCTGAAAAAGGGGTTTTACAGCATAAATTGTCAGTCCGCGACATTTAGAGGTGTAAACCTTGGTGACCCAGAGTCCATGGCTTGAACTCTGGTGTTCTGGTCGCTACAGCGGGTCAAGTTTTAACACAAGCACATGGCTTTTACACAGCAGCGCTGTGGATCAGCACGTTTTGCACAGAGGCACGTAACGTTTTAAACAAAAGCACTCAGCTGGTTAGCATGGAGATTTTTAGCGGCGCTAAAGTCTCCCGTAGTCTAGCAGTTTTAAATCCGTCTGGCGCCTACGGATTTAGCTTTCTAGAACAGACAAATTAATCTTAGGCCTCGGTGCAAACAACCCGGTAATTTGTCTAAATTCACGTGATATGGACAATCCTGAATTCCGGTACAACGCAGCAATTCTGAATTGTCTTAAGGCCATTCAAAACACACTCTGTAACGTGTAAGCATGCATTTATCTCAATAACTCAAATCCGGCTCTTTAGCACGGCTTCAACTTTTAACCAAGCGTTTTTGTCATACACTTAAACAACTTAGCAACCTGGAATTCGCAGTACATATGGAATGTACGTACAATATTACAAAGTCTCGGAGTTTATGAAATATCAGACCAGCTGATTTTCACATTCTGAGAGACACAATTTCACAAACGCTTAATATCACACAAATACAGCACAACGTACACATTAACACATTGCTTCAGACAGATAGCCAGGGTGAAAACAGCTTTTTCAGTGAACAGCATTTTGGGTTTTTCAAAGGTATTATTTAATGATTTTTATAAAATGATTTGAAGGGTTTGTTATTGTTACGGACCGGCAAGATAACCCAAACGCAGACACACACGTAAAGTAAAACAAAACAGATTTATTGAGACAACTTAGGAATAACGAGTTCTTCGTTGATAGCGAGATGAAGCAGGACAAGACTGGGGTGGACTGGAGCGGGACTGACGACGGGACTTGAAGGTACAGGAGCAGGCAGAGGCGGAGCAGGAACAGGACTGACGGCAGGACTGGAAGGATCTGAGACGAACAAAGGAACAGGTAAGTAATTAGAAACACAGTAGGTCATTAGAATGCTAGTTGATTACTGACTGTAGTTAGTGTTTCGATCTGGCATCGAGGAGCAGGCTGCGGTGCTTCTTAACCCCTGTTGATTACCAACTCGGATCAGCTGGTCTTGCTCTGCCGGCGCTCCCGCACACCTGTTTCCCCTCTGCGAATCTGTAGGGGCGGGGGAGCCGGGGGAGCCGGGAGCGGAGGCCGCGGCAAACTGTGCAGAGTCCTGAGCCACCGTGACAGTACCCCCCCCCCCTATGGACGCCACCTGGCGGCCTATCCCGCTTCTCCGGATGGCGATGGAAAAAATCTCGAATAAGGGAAGGGTCGAGAATGTTCCTCTGGGGCACCCAACACCGTTCCTCCGGCCCATAACCCTCCCAATCCACTAAAAACTGACGGCCCCGACCCCGGCGCTGTACATTCATAATCCTCCTCACCGTGTATGCTGGCTGATCGTCTATCATCCTGGGCGGAGGCGGGGGAGGACAGGGAGGATCAGGAGCTGGAACTGACCGGATTGATTCTGGAAACATGAAAAGTCAGGTGAATCCTAAGAGACCCCGGGAGCTTCAGGCGCACTGCCGCAGGGTTGATGACCTTCTCCACTTCAAACGGGCCGATGAACCTTGGTGCCAACTTTGCTGATTCCACCCTCAACGGCAGGTCCCTGGAGGACAGCCAAACCTTCTGCCTCGGAGAGTACCTAGGGGCAGGGGTGCGGTGGCGGTTAGCTTGGGCCTGTGACTGGGTAGAAGCGCGCACCAGAGCTGAGCGGGCCCTTCTCCAGACCTGATGGCACCGGCGCAGGTGCTCTTGTACCGAAGGAACTGCCAGCTCTTGTTCCTGATCTGCAAATAGAGGCGGTTGATACCCATAACAACACTGGAAGGGAGACATACCTAATGAGGCGTTGACCAGAGTGTTGTGGGCATACTCTACCCATGGCAGATGAACACTCCAACTAGCAGGATTGGCTGATGACGTGCACCTCAGTGCCACCTCCATCTGCTGATTAGCCCTTTCCGTCTGTCCATTCGTCTGTGGATGGTAACCAGATGAGAGACTCACGTTGATGTCCAATGCAGTACAAAACGCCCTCCACACCTGAGAGGTAAACTGCGGACCTCTGTCAGACACAATGTCCCAAGGAAGACCGTGTAACCGAACAGATGCAGTACCAGGAGATCCGAGCGGACGGCAGCTTGGGTAAGGGCACGAAGTGAGCTGCCTTAGAGAACCGATCGACAATCGTCAGCACCACCGTGTGTCCCTTAGATGGCGGAAGTCCAGTAACAAAGTCCAATGCCACATGGGACCACGGCCGGCTAGGAATGGGTAGTGGCTGTAGCAGACCGGCTGGGGGTCGATTAAGGGTCTTATTTTGAGAACACACAGGGCATGCCGAAATGTATTCCTTGGTATCCTTGTCCATAGTGGCCCACCAAAACTTTCTGCGCAGGACAGCCAGGGTGCGACCAATCCCCGGATGGCACGTGAGGCGGGTCCCATGTGCCCAGTGCAACACCTCCGACCGAACGCTATTCGGCACGTACAAGGCATTAGGCGGCCCTGTACCAGGATCAGGATGCTGACGCTGTGCAAGCCGGACACGAGCTTCTATCTCCCAGGTAAGTGTAGCCACGATGCGAGACTGGGGCAGGATACTCTCTTCTTCTGGAGATGGCTGTTCCGTGGGGAAGACTCTGGATAAGGCGTCTGGCTTAATGTTCTTGGAACCTGGGCGATAAGTAAGAACAAAATTAAAACTATCAAAAAATAGTGCCCACCTGGCCTGTCGGGAGTTCAGCCACCTTGCCATCTGGATGTACGTCAGATTCTTATGGTCGGACCAGACCACAAACGGCTGAATGGAACCCTCCAGCCAATGACGCCACTCCTCTAACGCCAACTTTACAGGCAGGTGCTCTCTGTTCCCCACATCATAGTTCCGCTCGGCTGGAGAGAGCTTACGAGAGTAGAAAGCGCAGGGGTGAAGCTTCTGGTCAGTGGAAGAGCGCTGGGACAGAACCGCTTCCACTCCCGTATCTGAAGCGTCGACCTCCACCACAAACTGTAGTGTTCATACGGATGTCATTTGTGACTTTGATAAGTGCAGTCTCAGTGCTGTGATGGGGCCTGAATCCTGACTGAAAAGGATCAAAGCAGTTGTTAAGTAATAGAAAGTCATTAAGTTGTTGATATACAACTTTTTTGATGACTTTCCCTAAAAATGGCAGGTTTGATATGGGCCGATAGTTGTTGAGCACTGTAGCTTTAAGACTGCTCTTCTTTAGGAGAGGCTTAATGACAGCAGTTTTTAAGGCCCTTAGAAATGTTCCAGACTGTAAGGAATTATTGACTATATCAGTGAGTTGTGGTAACAAACTGCTTAGTACTGATTTTAGAAATCTAGCGGGTAAAACATCGAGGCAGCAGGTGGATGAACTCAGGCTGGAGACAGTTTTTTCAATTGTTCTGTCATTGATGTGCATAAAATGTGTTAAACCAACCAAGTGTCTCCTAGGTGGCTACAGTGTTGTTTTATGCCCTTTGGACTGTATCGCATGTTTAATGCCTTGAACCTTGTCGTTGAAAAACAATGCAAACGCATTGCATTTAGTGGTGGAAACTAATTCTGGTGGAAATGGAGCTGGAGGGTTTGTTAATCTGTTCACTGTAGCAAACAGGACACGCGAGTTGTTACTATTGTTGTTGATGATCTCTGAGAAGAATTTTTCTCTTTCTTTTTGCAAAGTTTGATTGAAAACATGCAAATTTTCTTTGTATACCTCATAATGAATTAAGAGTTTCGATTTACGCCATTTTCTTTCGGCTTTTCGGCATTCCCTTTTCTGTGCCCTGACAGAGTGAGCATTGCTCCATGAAGCCTTCTGCCTCATCCTGATCACTTTAACCTTAACAGGAGCAATGGTGTCCATAACATTTGAAGTATAACAATTCAACAAATCATCAACTTTACCTGATGAGGCATTTTCAAACCTGATTGCCTCCATAAACTGTGTCCTGGTGTTATCGTTAATGTATCTCTTTTTTACAACAGTAGGTCCAACAGCAACTTTTGGAATTATGGACAGTTGAAAAAAGACACATGAATGATCAGATAGAGCAACATCAATTACAGTGACATCTAAATTATGAACACCTTTAGTAATGACCAGGTCCAGAGTGTGACCTCTGTTATGGGTCGGCTCATTAACGTGCTGACAAAGACCAAAAGTATCAAGGATAGCAGAAAGTTCTTTGGCATTTCTGTCACAAACATTATCCACATGCACATTAAAATCACCAGATATGACTATTTGTTCAAATTCTGTGCAAATAACCAAAAGCATTTCAGTAAACTCATTAATAAAATCATGACATTGTTGGGGTGGTTTGTAAAGAACTACATATAATACAGATGGAGAAAACCTCCATTTTGAATGACACATACTCAAATGATGAAAACTCACCAAGTGCTTCTGGATAAGAATATTATCCCTAAAAAAGACACATACACCACCACCCTTTTTGTTTTCCCTTATTTTGGATAAAAATGTGAAATTCGATGGGGTGGATTCAATAAGGACCGCACTTCCAGTCCTGCTGTCTAACGATGTTTCTGTTAAAAACATAAATTCAAGCTTAATAGAAGTTATAAAATCATTAATTAAAAAAGATTTGTTTCCCAAAGACCTGACTAGTGTTGCTTTCGTCAACGAAAATTATGACTAAATATCGTCGTCAACTAACCTTTATCACGTGACGAAAACGAGCGGAGACGCAACGTAAATGCTGATCATGTGACGATAACTATAATTAAATGTATAATGCATTATCGCTGACGAATAAAAACGAGACTTAATGTGGTTTACAAAATAAAAACTATGCTAAAATGTCTCTTCATTTTTGTTGACCAAAACGAGACGAGACGAAATGTTATAACCTTATTTCGTCTCGTTTAGTCGTAGTATTTTTTCAGTAATTTCTGTTTCCTGCTGTGTCTCCCTTTCGGGAGGCTGCATCAGGTTGCACTGCGCCAATAGGCGACGTCACTTCCTCAATAAAAACTGACTTTTAACTTCTGTGTAAACGAAAAGTTTACAAAGGAATCGGACTTCTCATAAATGAACATGTTTGTTTAGTAAAAAGAAAAGGTTTAAATGATTGGATTAATGTGTCCTTTTTCAGGATGGCTCCCGGACAAAGGACAACAAGACTCTTTCTTCAATCTTTCTTTTCAAGGTTCCCAGCATGCATTGTTAACAAAGTGAATTAAATACATGCTCCCATAATATGCTCAGAATTGTATTTGTTAGGAATGGATTCTAAAGTACACACAGCAATGTGGAGGTATATGTGTTTAACTATATTTAATATGTGGCTTTGTGGAGAATGGTGTTTGAATTTAAAATTGCCGTTCCCCCGGAACAGAAATGCCCCGAAGACACACCCCCTGTGAGCAGAACAAAACTCTGGCGCACGCAGAAAATCTCTCTCTTTCCGGCTCCTCTCTCTTCGCCTGAAGCACTTCGTAAGCTTCTCAAAGTTTAAACTTTCTTACGCCTCAGGCTGCTCCTTAGATTTTTCTTCAGAACTGAACTTACTTTAATTTTCTAGACCCGTTGCCACCAAGCAACGTGCTTTTATATATCTTTAACAGCCACGCATTAATGATTTTTGTAAAACTCTCGTGACGTAACCTGCACGAGGAAGAAGACATTTTTGTAGTTCTTGAGACAAACTGAGAACTCCACGTGGGCCACAGACGCTTTAAGCCAGAGGAAAACGACTCCTGAGACTCTTTTCAGCGATCAATTTTTGTGTTAAAAGACTCTTGTCCCAACAACGGGTAGGAGCCTGCCTTACACTCCCAGACCGTGACAGAACGCCTTCTCGACCCTAGCCCGGAGCTACACGGCTCCTTTGGGGATCAGTTTACACGTGCCGCCATCTTGTCGTCACCAACAACCCGCTGAGCAGCCGCTAAAATTCCGGAGCACCACTTTGGATCTTTGGCCTGAATGCTGAGGTTCGCAAGACGACTAGAGTGAGTTAAGCACGTGACACTGAAGTTTGGCGTTATAAAACTGTACACTGTCTTGAGTAAAGGTCCATTCAGAACTTAATTTATATCCATGTCCATTCATCTATCTCCTACAAACCCGTCGTAATAATCCGGTAATTAAACTCCCCAGCCGAGTTCTAATTAGTCAAAACATTCTCCTCCACAAAGTTAGATTCAGTAATTTCGTTGTTTTTCATTTTGTTTTTAATCATTATTCCATTATATGTCAATAATTCACCCTTTGTGTCCTTCCCCCATTCATCAAATCTTTAATAAAACCCCATAAAATGTTAAAGATTTTGATTTGGTTTTCTTTTGATTATTTCAGAATTATATCCGAAAACAGGTTAGAATTCTCTTCCTTCAGATTAATTGAGACTTAATCAATATAATCAGTTTCCCAGAATCATCTGGGTGGTGCCCCTTTACGAGACAATTTTGATAATAAAAATATTAATTAATAATTTGCCCAAATTAATAAATTAATATTTCTTATTACATCATATATTATAGCTCATACACTACAATGTACACAATTGTATGTTAGCTTAAGGTAAGCAGTAGATTTAAGGTAGTGCAATGAGCATGAACAGTGCAAATAAGTATGATGCGAAATGTAAACAGTTGGTACTGTATGAACAGTTGGTAGCTAAGGTGCAGTAGTGCAAGGGTAGTGGGATGGTGGGGATGAGAGGAGAGTCTGTGAGGGGAGGATGGTGGGGGGGTAGAAGAGTCTATGAGGGTAGTGGGATGGTGGGGGTGGGAGGAGTCTGTGAGGGGAGTGGGATGGTAGGGGGTAGAAGAGTCTATGAGGGTAGTGGGATGGTGGGGGTGGGAGGAGAATCTGTGAGGGGAGTGGGATGGTGGGGATGAGAGGAGAGTCTGTGAGGGGAGTGGGATGGTGGAGGGGGTAGAAGAGTCTATGAGGGTAGTGGGATGGTGGGGATGAGAGGAGAGTCTGTGAGGGGAGTGAGATGGTGGGGGTAGAATAGTCTATGAGGGTAGTGGGATGGTGGGGGTGAGAGGAGAGTCTGTGAGGGGAGTGGGATGGTGGGGATGAGAGGAGAGTCTGTGAGGGGAGTGGGATGGTGGGGGGGTAGAAGAGTCTATGAGGGTAGTGGGATGGTGGGGGACGAGAGGAGAGTCTGTGAGGGGAGTGGGATGGTGGGGGGGGTAGAAGAGTCTATGAGGGTAGTGGGATGGTGCCGGGTGAGGACTTGCATACAAGTTTTTGCAAGTTTTCAACCCTAAAATATATCAAAAGCCGACTGAGGAGCAGCCTGTCTGCCAGCAAATTGGAATCCTTCATGTTGATGGCCACTGAAAAGGACATCCTTGTGGCTTTGGACACTGACACTGTAATTGACAGAGTTGCAGAGAAGAACAAGCTACTGAGGAAACTGCTGTTATTGTAATGCGAGATGAGATTATTGATATTATTATAAAAATAGTCATAATATTGTAGACTGAAAATGTGACTCATTATTCCCTCACTCTTTCTCTCTCAGGATGCCCTCACTTTTGTAGTTCATTGTTTTTGAGGATGTTCAGAGCACCATGGAGCCATTTCCACTAAGTAAGTATAAAATATATGCAACCATCTCTCTACATTATTATATATTAAAGATACCTGTATGGTGATCATTTTACTCATTCAGTCCTCTCTCCTTTTCTCTCTCTCTCTCTCTCTCTCTCTCTCTCTCTCTCTCTCTCTCTCTCTCTCTCAGTATGCCCTCACTTTGTGTAGGCCCTACTCCACTGCCACCTTTGATCACCAGGGAGTCTGTCAAGAGCAATGACTGTAAAAGGGCTGGACATAGGGAGTGTGACGTCATCCATAGTGTTACGAACCTCGAGATTGACGCTATTTCAGTCGCCATTTTTAGCCGTTAGGGTGGTCGCCATGTTGATTTTATGGAGCCAGAAGTCCCAATATGGGCATATGGACTGAGTTGAGTGCCCGTTTGCATGGTAACCAGTGAGCCAATCAGAAGCTCGCTTGTTCGTTGACCACGTGCTCGCTCCTGCAGACAGCCGTAAAGCTCCGACAGAGACCTGAGCTAAACTTAGCATCGCTGCTCCTTCACTTACCCTGTGTTACCGGCGCCCTCTGGTTGCTGCTCTAATTCAGGTAAATTTCACTTTTACACCAATATCTATGTTTTTTTTTAATATATTCACCTACTTAACTTATCACTGTTTGTCATCTTTGTCAAGACTGTTCAAAACCACATCTACAATAGTACTAAACTGCTATATTATTAATAGATATCCTCATAATTATAAACTGTATGTTGTAGAGATATATAAAGTTGATCCTTTAGAATGATATTTTCTGTAGGAAATCTTAGAATCTGTGGTTAATAATTTTCTTCAACTTATTCTAATAAATACATAAAAATAGGCACTTTGCATACCCTTGTTAAGAAACTGGTTATTTAGAAATTGTAGTCAAAGAAGCAAGTGCTGTAATTTTGAAATGGAGTAAATATGTGTTAAACCAGTTTTGATTTTTGTTTTTCAGTTTCCTTACCGTGCAGCTGCAGGTCAAAGACCTCAGGAACAACCTGAAAGTTCAAGAAACTCTTCCATCTTTGCACCACTACTTTATTATTCCCCATTTTAAAAGGAAACAAAAAAATGTGTTTTATGATTTCCTATTCTTTTCCACAATAACTTCTATTGCTTATGGCATGCTAAAATAACACTAGAGTGATAAATAAATGATTTAAAGTTATGTCGGTTTGCTTTCATCTACTTTCATGTTATTTAAAAGTTTAACTCACTTAAATAGAAAGTGTATAAATTGTCAGATTTAAGAGCTTAAAATACAGTTTATATATGCCTTCAAAACCTAGAAGCACATAAATGAATAGAGATTTGATTGAGTTTAAGTTTATTTAAAAGAAGCTGAAGTTGTAGATGGACCAGGATGTGAAGTCAGATGTGCAGGAGCAGAGAGGACCGATAACTGGACTGGACTGGGGGAGGGCTGACAGAAGCAGCAGCAGACAGGTAACTGTAGAGGGGCTCTGCAAAGACAGAGAACCAATTAAAAACTTATGTTTAAAACAAGTCTTGCTGTTGGGACCGGTCACTTCTGTTCATGAGATTTACTGTTAATCACAGAATAAATTACAACATTAATGTTGGTCTTTTATTCACCAGCTCACTGTATGTTACTGTGTGTGTAAGGACTGCTTTTAGAAAATAGTAGACTTTGATTTGAACTTACATTTGCCAAAATGTAATACTTCAGTAAATGTGAACTGTACTGGGTTAGAGGTAATGTCTGTCATGTTGAAAACCTGCCATAAACATTTACCTGTCTACTGTTGTCATGATTTACAGATGACAAATGTACAAATATATAACTAACACATGCACTTTAGCTACAGTAATGTTTAAAGGATGTATGACTGCAGAGTAAGGAAAGTGTTTTCTTGAGTAAAAAGTCTCAGAGGTTAGTGGGCATAGCAGGTGTAATGTTTAATGTAATGTGTAGTGTAATGTAACAATCACCTTTGTCTGAATATCCTCTTCAAAGTGCTCACAACACAACCAAGAGTCTTTCTTCTGATCAGCCTCAGCCTGACAGCATCACCTTTAGGAAATCTGTGGAGAGAGAACAAGATCTATTTTCATAAAATAGGCATGTTTCAAATGTATTTACCAAAATGGCACAACCCAGATTTTGTTAAAAGAGTACTTTAAGCCCACTTCTAATTTTTGCTTTCATTATCATTATTATATTATGGCCTTTACTAGGTTTGCAAACTACACAGTAATTATTTAGTCAGAGACATGTATCCTTATTTTACTATTTAAAAAAAACTAAGAGCATTATGCCCTTTTTCTTCCAAAATTTAAGGTTAGATATGATCGTATCTTCATATTATTAACTAAGTTTGGTCCAGTGGAGCAGTAGTTAAGTTAGGCCTTTAGCAGCCACCTTCGGGTCAGCTAACAAAAGCTCAATAGTTTAGCCAACTGTATATATTCTGAACAGTATTTTAACACATGCAAAAATGTACTCACCTAGAAACTGAAGCGTGGTTCATTTAGTGCAGTTGGACGATGAAAAAGTTATTTAAATCAGCTGAATTAAACCAAACACAGCTAGCGTTAGCTTTTAGCTAACAGTAAGTGATCTCCATTCATGAACAGCAGCAACTAACAAACTAATTAACAAAAAACGAAGACATATTGGCTAAAAAGCTTCGGAAAACATAGAATAACCCAAAACAATCTTTGGGTGTAGCAAAAAGCTTAAATTTCATTGATTTAAAATGGTTAGCCATCCGGGAGTCTCGGTTCTGTACCTCCATAAATATCCAGGGCTTCTTCTCCTGAGAGCAAGACGGATCTTAATCTTAATATCTTGAGTTATGTGACAAATATCAATAAAACGATTATGGGAATAATAAGAATGTTTTCAAACAAAGACGGCATAGTTAGAATGATGACTGTGACAAAAATAGTCACTTCGTAATTGGCGCCGATTTTTCAATGGATGTCAACGGGGGTCATGCTTGATGGAGCCTACCCCTACTTCCTAATAGGCTTCCAACCCGGAAGCGGGCTTGCTTTGTCCAGCCCTTTTACAGTCATTGGTCAAGAGAGAGTGAGTACACTGGTCCAAGCTGGGACTTGGTGAACGAACGAACGACTCGGGAGATGAACAGTTCCTTTCTGTTTCCGGTAACTGCATACTCTTTCTCTATGGGGAAGGGACTTGGTGAACGAACGAACGAAACGAACGACTCTGGAGATGAATGACTCCTTTCTGTTTCCTGTATGAGATGAGGTGCAATGCGCATGCGCGGGTCTACACAAAAATTAACGACTCGCTCTCTGAGATGACTAGTCGTTCCCGAGTCATATTAAAGACTCGTTCAAAAAGAACGAATCGTTCATGAACGACTCATCACTAGTGTGCAATAGTTTACATCGTCGGTTGAATATGTCTGATAACAGGATTTGTTTTTAATAGAGTTGGCAGAATAATTTCCTCTGTTAAATATTGGATAGTTCGCTTTGATTTCATTTTGTTGTGAGACATAGTTCAGTATGCCCACCCTAGTTCATTGTATTTTTACATGTTCTGTATTGTCTTGTCTTTTTAATCCTTATGTCGTGTTTCTGGATGTGCATTTTATTTAACAGTTGTTGTATATGTTACCACTCAAGGCCTGCACCTTGTTGTGGTGAGTGGGCTTTCAACCTAGACAGGCCAAATAGAATTTGTTTTGTGATATTTTTTTTTTTTGTCTGACTTTCCACAGGGTCCCGTCCTGCAGCAGTCACTCCAAACAAGGCTTTGTTTGTTGCTTCTCAAACCTTTTGGAACTGCATTACAAACATATGTGACACCTTTTACACACTTAAAACATTTTAATTCCTTAAATTCCTTTAATTCCTTTGCACTTTATTTTCAATGAAATGTATTGTATCATATGTTTTACAATTTTAAACAAACTTTTTCTGCTTTAAGTATGGGCATGCCTTACTTATAATTTAATCTACCATCTAGTGGTATAAAATCAAAAACTACAAAAAATGTCAAATCTGTTGTTTACAACATTGTGTAAGATAAAAAAAAACAAAAAAAAACAATGCAGTGTTTTGAAAATCACAGTATTTTATTTAAAAAGTTATTTCACAAATAAAATAATAATTTGAACCAAAAAACTGCTGCAGATGTTTCCAGGTGCAGAAGCAGGGGAGCAGAGGGCAGGTCCATTGTGAAAACTACAAGAGAAAGAGTTATGTATAACCTGGCTGTAACTGAGTGAAATATAGTCTCCAAAGTGATGTGTAACTGGACTTACTTGTCTGGGCAGTGGACTCTTGGGAGTGAGCAATTTGAACAGTGACGTTTTCCATATTTTAAACTACAATAGAAAAAGTTAGATTAGCATGCTATATTATAGCTACATACCACATGCATTATTCAAAAGCCTTGTAAAATGTTAACTATATAACATATTATAGAGAGAAACATAGCGTGTTCATGAATCTAATCTTTTAATTTAGAAGTATTTATAGTATTTTGGCTTTAATTGCACAATCTACAGGTTATTTCTGTACATTTAATACAAGTTTTAACTATATTTAGAAAAAGGATGACAAATAACAATCTTTCAATCTATAGTTTAATCCCAAAAACATGCACAAAAGCAAGAAGTGGGAATAAATAAAATATTTATATGATTGAAGTCTTTGCTTTCTTTAGTGGACTTGCAAGTAAAACTTAAAATAAAATTAGTCAAGATAATTGCGCAAAACCCCACAAAAATAAAATGTAGCTCGGGCGGGAAGCTCCACTTGCGTTAGCCTGGTGTTAGCAACAGGTTAGCAATAGCCTTAGCCTCAGCTACAGCGGAGTGGACATAATTACCCACGCACGCGCTCATTATGCCCACCCACGGGCTTACGATGCAACACTCTTTTTGCCCATTTTAGTAACATCCTCTGACGAAAGAGTCTAAAATGTCCGGATGTAATCGTCATCTTTTTGCCCTGACTTTGAGGCTATTTCGGCAAATAGGGACCGAATAAGCGGATTACACGTATTTTTATTTACAATCTATGGTGCCAACCAAACCACGCCCCTGCGTAGGCTTCCAACCCGGAAGCGGGCTTGCTATGTCCACGCCCTACCGTCAATGGTTAAACTTCAATGAGATTCTCTTTGTTGGGGACTTTAATCTGGATTGGCTGACGTCTGTTTCTGATAATTTTGAAGTAATTTGTGATTCTTTTAACGTCACACAGTTATACAGTAATCCAACATGGCCAAATCTTAACAGCCAATCAAATCTTCCATCCTTGATCACATTTTTACAAATGTCCGGCATAAATATACTGCTGTTGGACAATGATTTAAGCGACCATTGTGTTATCACCACTGTTAGACAAACAAAAATGACTAAAAGAAGACCTCAAAGCTTTTTATCAAGACTTGTGGATCTATGACTGGAAAAAGATTTTTCTTATTAATGACGTGGAACTAGGTTGGAAATACTTTTATGATGATTTGTCTGAAATGATCATTGCTGTTCGCTGAGCTTAAGACAAATAAGGACATGTTCTTGTGGTTAATGATAATGATTAACAACATTATTACTGTAAAAGTAAAATATGAATTATGAAAAAAGGATCTAACACACATGCTTTTGTAGACAGGATCAACTGTTTGATTTATTATGCTTTGAACAATGATAACATTCAGTAAACAACCTAATTTAAAAATACTTCAATTAGTTAATTGTAGTATTTGTAACATCTGTATCATTTTCAGAAGCATGTTCTGTGTGAAACTACAGGTTGTACATTTCTTCCAAACTTTGAATAGCTTGCTCTTTAGTGTAGTTTCTCCACTCACTGGGGATTTCTCCTTGACCCTTGAATGTCAGCTTGTGAAAATTCTGCAACTCCTTTTGAAATCGACATATAAACCATTTCCAGTAGATCAGCTTGGATCCTGCTGGAGTAATTTGCCATGTATTATAGTTCTTTCCAGCAGTTTGGTACTGTTTATAAGGAACACTCTTTTGTGGGTCGTGTTGTGGATAGAAACTGCGATCACTGGAAACTAGTGTTGTGCAGAAATCAATGACCAGTTCCTCTGTGCCTTGAATGTACCATCCACTGATCCCAGAAGGTTGATGGAAAGGTACACTGTGTTTGTCAGGACTGTGATCTTTGACAGTGTTGGTGCAAACAGCTGCACAGAAGGGACACTTTTCCCAGCAGCAGTTACACAGCTGATCAATGAGAATTTGTTCTGGGCTCTGTCTGAACGTCATCTTGTCCAGTGGGAGATTATCAAGCTCCTCAATGATCGGGACAAGGCCTTTCTCTATGGCATCTTTAAAAAAGTCAAATCTAGTCACGTCACTGAAATTTTGAGATGAAACTGAATCAAATGAGAGCTTATCTTTTAAAAAGCTGTGAAACTCTTGAAGCCATTTGTCTATGTCTTCTTCTCTCACTTTGTCTGTAGCCTGAAATAAAGCTTGATTTACATTTTTTTTCATTTCTCCAACATTCTTCTTGAGCATATTCAACACATTTTCTTCTTTTATGATATATTTATTCACTTCTTCTGTAATAAAACTCTCCATGTATGTCTTTGGGTCCCGGATGTAGGTGACATATCTGTGAAAGTCTTCCTTCTTTGCCAGCGACGTCAACACATGTTTCTCTAAGTTCAGCCTGTTTTCCTTAAATGCTGGAAAGTTACACCTCATGTCTCCAGCGATGTCGAGAGCAGTTCTGTTACACACAGCCTCAGTCATAGAAGCCTTCAGTTTTTTACAGATCACTTCTGCAAGTACAACAGCAGATGAGCTTCCTTTGCAGAAGCTCCTAAAGATGCTGTAATATTCACCTTTCTTACTTTCCAAATATGTGCGAGCATCAGAGTTTTTTATGAACTGCATGTGAGACTCTGAAAGCCACTTCTCTGTTCTGTTAAACACATACAGTAAAAGATCCACTGTAAACTCCTTCTTCAGAGAATATTTCCACTCAGATTCAAAATCTCCTACATTTGTGATAACATTTAGTGCCACTTCATGTAAATAAGTAGAACTGTAGCCTCTTGTTGCCACAGGTTTACTCTTAATCAGCTCTACAGACTGACTTTCAACAGTGTGGATAAGATCTCTGATCTGCTGCTGTTCTTCATGTGGAAGACGACCAGTGAGGAACTGTATTACATTTTTCTTTGTGTAATCCCAGGCCTGGGTGAGTGCCGATCTTTCATCTTTCTCTTTCACTGTTTCATAATGTTTCTGTTTGTGGCGCCTCTGGCCTACATAGTTACTATAATCTCCAAGCTTTAATATGTCTTTGTAGCTGTTTGCCTCTTTACATTCTTCTAAAGTCCATTCAAAACCAAGTTCTCGAACAACTTTCATCTGATCCTCCTCTAAGTTGATTTTCTCAATAGATTTTATTCCTTGTGTCAGTTCAGTGACCCAGCCTTCCCAAACAGAATTGAACTGTTTTTTTAGTTCTCCTTCATCTTTTGCCTTGTCTTTCAGCTGATGAGCAAGCTCTTTGCTTTTTTGCAGAAGCTTGTCCTCAAACATTGTTTTCTTCAACATTTTACCTGTTTTCTTCTGTTCAATAACATTGTTCAGTTTTCTGTGAAGTCCTCGAACCAGTTCATCTCTAAAATCCTCAATCTTTTGATCAAAGCGACCTTGCCACTGAACCAACATTTCTTTGTCTTCCTCGTCAGCAAAGTACAGTGCAACTGAATTTTTGATTTCATCATATTTCTGGCTAATTTCTTCATAAAGATAATTTATTTCAATCTGAAGAAGTGATCCATTTTCAATTCTGGAATAAAGGTTGTTTTCAATGGTCAACATCTCTCTCCTGAGGGCCCATGTCCAGTTCCCAAATTCAACCTCAAGTTTTCTGTAAGCAGCAATCTCAAGTATGTTTTTGAAACTGAACACAAAGTTTTCATTTATCAAAGCATTCCAGAGATTCTGAACTTTGGTTTTGAACTCAGAGAGAGTCACTCCAGAGAACTTTGAAGCTTTGGAGAGGATGAAGTTCTTCAGATCTTGGACACTTTCACTGTAACCTGGATTTGGAGGAGCCATCGGTGGACTTCCCTCCCACAGCTGAGCAAAGTACTTAACATCTGTTTGTACATCAAACTCAATGACTTCACTGAAACTATCAGCATCAAAAACTTCCTCTTTGGCGGCTAGTTGAGTCATCTGGTCTAGTTTATCCTGCAGTTTTCTTTTTCCATCCAGGTTTTTCTCCACAGCTGCAACATCTGTGATGTTCTGATGAAAAAACACACAACTCGGGGAAAGTTTGACTTGCTTCATCCTCATAAAGGCCTGAACCACAATCTGCAGAATGTCTTGCATCTCAGAGGGATTTTCTCCAAGGATATTGACCAAAGTCATGTTTCCCAAACCAACCACAAATGTTGCCAGCTCGTTGTCGTGGTGAATGGTGGTGTTACCTTCCGATTCCAGAGGTCGCAGCCCCTCAGTGTCCACCACAAGGATGTAGTCCCACTTAAAATCTGTCTTCATGTCTTCTGACAGTTTGACCAGCTGCATGAAGGCCCCTCTGGTGCATCTGCCTGCACTGACAGCAAACTGGAGACCAAACATGGCATTCAGCATAGTGGACTTCCCACTGCTCTGTATCCCTAAAACTGACAGAACAAACACTCTCTTGTCCCCCAGTTTCTTGATAACCTCGTCTATAAGACCAGAGATCCAAGTTAAAGGGACATGGCCTGCATCTCCATCCATCAGCTCCATTGGGTGTCCTGATATCATCAGCTCTGCAGCCAGCTCAGGGTATTTAGACCAGTCAGTCTGGTCACTCTTTGGTGGTTTCTCTAGAGACTTATGGGCTTCATAGATCTGACCCATTTCTCTGAAGATATGCTCCAAGCCACATGTCGCTGACTGAAGGTCCTTGGATAGTTCTGCAAGCTCCGCCTGTTTGGTTTTTAACTCTTTGGATTGTTTATGTTTCTTCTTCAAGTCCAACATCTCAGACCACTTGTGATCATATCTCTGGAGAACTAAAGAAATGTAATCTGTGACATAAGCATTGAGTAATATCTTGGTCCATTTCAGAAAGTACTCTCTCTCTGTTGAAGGCAAAGATGAGAGTGGTTTTATAAAAGACTTCATCAGGTCACTACAGGAAGCTTTGCACTGATCTTCTCTTATTTTATGTAACTCATTCTGCTTTTTACATTTCTCCATCTCAACATGTTCTTTGAGGCGATACTGCTCTTTGTTTATTCTGCACCAGTCATGCCACAGTTGGCCTTGGCAGGGAAGAAATTTGCTTTTAATGCTTGAAACATTTACAGTTTTAATTATATCCATCATTTCCTCTGCAGCAGACAGCCCTTGTTGGCAGTGGGTGTCATCTTCATCCACTCTGATTCCAGTCTCAGACATGGATTCAAGCTGAAAGGACTTGTGTGGACCAGATACATTTATTCTGATGATTCTTTTCAGTTCTTCAGAAACATCTGACTGGCTTCTGTCTTTTAGGCCAACTTTGTATTTTCCCTTTTTGATCTGATTTGCAGTTCCACCAAAGTCCTCAATGAGAACAATCAGAAGTGTAGCAGACTTCAGCAGACCAGAGATCACTGCAGCACTCTCATGGTTTCTGTCCAGTGTTGGGACAAGAACTACATTGACCGAGGACTTGTCCATCAGTATATTAAGCTGTTTTTCATGAGTCAGACCATCACCATGAAGATTACAGAAGGCAACACAGTCATTAAAGGCATCAGTGGGTTTTCCAGCAGGGCAGTACCAGGCTATCTCTGCTACACCATTAAACAGAAGGCGGGTTTTGGTGCTGCCTGGACAGTTTCTGTGGAAGAAGGTGTTGTGGCGGTTGTTGATCAAAGAGTTCATCAGATTAGATTTAGACACAGACAGAGAGCCCAGACGGAAACAAAATACCAGAGGTGTCTCTGCTTTGCAGACAGGCATTGACTTAAAGGTGAGGACCTCTGAGTTATCTTTGGTTTCAGTTATCTTCCATGTTTTTTTAATTTGTCTGAAGGTCCACAGAGGACATTTAATGTCCAGAGTGACAGGGTCAGGCACCAGCAGAGGTAAGGCGTACTGACACTGTGATAGTTTAGTGACTATAGTCTGCTTTAGAAAACTGTCTGAGCAGTGAAACACTGCCATCTGGACGTCTAAAGGATGTATGTTAGTCTGATGGGACAGGTCTACACTGTCTTCACAGTTATTGTAAAAAACATCATCTTCACTTTCCTCTTCATCATTGTCGTGTTTTAATTGTCCTTCATCAGAGCTTTCCTGTTTGACCTGAACATATCTGGCCCTGTAGTCTAACATCATTATTCTCTGAAGATAAACAGAGGAAATATTACTTTCACAAATGTCTTGGTCACGTTTTAGAGGTGGGCCTATTTGAAGAATCTCAGCTGAGGTCAGCTTTTGTTCATATCTGTCCTGGAGGTGCAGTCTTTTCAGCAGTGCTGCAGTTTCACAGTCATTTTGTTGCTTGATGGTTGTTTCCGGAGGAATTTCAAAAGAAGATGCACTGATTATTTAGAAATTAACATGTAGATCTAAAATGAAGATGCTTTTTTTTCTTTTTACCTTTTCTTCTCCATCCATGAAGAGCTCATCTAAAACAGTGAAAGCAACAAGAAAACAATCTTACTAAGCCTCTAATAATTATTTTTCATTGTAGATCATCTTCGGTTTACAAATTTTTTTTGAGGTGAAGTTTTTTTGATTGTTCATTTCTTGTTTATATTAGTTTTTTTTTTTTTAGGTGTATTCAGTTATGTTGTTTCCAACGTGACCTTCATTTTTTGTTGATATAAAATTAAAATACAGTTTTAAAAGTCTTTAAAGTACAATAGAAAATCCTACTTAGAGAAAGGATTAGATGTAGTCATATTCTGTTACAACCTAATCCATTTGAATATATTCTTCTCACCTGTCTGATTCTGCTGCAACAGTGAAGAGTCACTTGTTTCTTCTTCTCCTTCCTGTCTCTCACTCTGTGGTCTGGTGTAACATTGGGGGTCATTCTCTGAGACCATGGCATCTATCTTCTCCAGCAGAACTAATATCTCTGCTTCATCTCTCATACTTTTTGTACAAGTGTGGTATTTTTTTTCATCAAAACCACTGATGGCTTTCAGATCTGTGAGTGCTCTGTCACATTGTTCATTTGACTCATGAGTCACAACTGTCATTAAATAAGCCACAGCTCCTTTTCCAAAGGTTGCCTCCAGCCGCTGCACTCCTGATTTGTACTGGCTGACATGTGGACCATGTGGAAGCAGGAGAAGAAAGGCATGAACACCTTTGTTTGAAGGGAACGGGTCAATGTTTTGGAGACCAAGTAAATTAATGACAGAGATGACCCGACCACACAGATCACATAGACTGGAGGAAAACGGTTCATTCTTTTCTTTGTCAGGGTCCAGTAAGAGGTTTGAGCCAGTTTCAACACCATCAGGGTCACCCAACAACACAAGTGTACGCTCAGGTGTCACTGAAACAACAATTATTACTTGGAAAAAAAGATAAATTTTTTGTATAATATACAGGTGTTTAAAAGAAAAAAAAAAACTCACCTTCTGTGTTTTTTGTCGTCAGGCTTTCAAATGTTTGGCCTGTGTCCTCTGGGGTTTGTGTGTCCTGACCTTTTACAAAACCTTCCTCATTAACAAGGTTTACTCCTGTTGAACAATCTGAATAACTTATGAGCCAAAAACAATAAAATATGTGATCTTTTCTTAAAAAAGACTTTTGTTTCTTACTGTTGATTACAGTTTTTCCTCCTGAGTCTTCATCTCCTGTCTGACGTTGTCCTTTTTCACTCTACCATATAAACAGGTCAAGAATGTAACACTCATGATATAAGAACTTTAAATTCTGTAAAATAATTCTTACCTTGGTTTTAACTTGATCCTGGTCTAACTCATCATCTGCTGAAATAAAAACAGGGATAAAAGACTTTATATTTGACTGAATGGAAAAATATTTCAGTCTTTAACCTGTATTTTACCTTCAGTTTCTGTTACAGAAGAGTTAGACTGGTTTTCTGACTCCTCTGCCTCTATTGTTTGGTCTCGGTGCTCTGGCCCCATCTTGACTCATGCTGAACAGAACAGAAGACAGAGGTATAAAGAAAATGGAACAGAAATAACAGCTAAAGTAATAGATTTATATTTAGAATCTAAAGATGCTTAAGAAGAAATGCAACATTTACTTCCTTAACTTCAATGTGACCAAAGACCTCTGCAGACTCATGTGACCAGAGGGAAGTCAAAAGTGAAAGCACAGAACCATCTGAGACACGCAAGAGACAGTAAAGTAAAGAATATGCTCCTGGTTCTGAGAGAAATATGTAACTAAACTCTATAAGGGACATTTGGTCATAATAACCCTCTCATTCAAACTTTGTTTAGTAAACCCTTGTGCTTAAAACTAGGTTATATCCATTTTTAAGATTTGATGTAACAATATGAACTTACAGCATTTATATTTATTCTTGTAATTAATAAAACAATATAAATCATTCAGTGGACTCAGCATGTTTTCATTTGCACAACTTTATCTTGTTTTTTAATGGATTTCAAATGTTTTTTTAAACGTTCATATTTAGTGTAATGCTATAAAATCTGAATTGTGTAGTAGTCTACGAGTGCTAGCAAAGTAAATAACATCAGAAAAACCTTCTTAGCAAAGTCAAATCCAATTCCAGAATCCTACCTCGTAACAGGTTTGTATTGTTTTTTTTTTTTTCTCTAAAAATGACTCGGTTCAGAGGCAATTTCTTCTACTCATGTTGGTACTGCTAATTCTGATTCTGTCTATGTTCAGTTCAGTACTGCTTAAGACTTTTCTGACCTACACAATCACAGATATTTAAAGGTAATATTTGCACTTCAACCTACCTTTGTCTTGAGTTCCTGTTCTGTTGTGTCCTGTAGAAAGAGGAAATGTACCCGCGCTTTTATATGTTTTTGTTGGGCCAGCCTCTCACTAATCCCTCCTACTTTTATTTATATAAACAGAGAAGAAAAAAAACCTCTATGATTTTCCTGAAATCTTTTTCAACACTAGAAAACTACAGACATCTCCTAAACTTTAATCATCTGTGAGCTGCTTCTTTTCCATCAAGATTAAAATTCTATTTATTTCCTTGAATATATCTTATTTATGTGGCACGTTATATTGACAGGCCAGAAAAGAGTTTTTGTGTGTCAAACAAAAAATTCAGAATGAACGCCACTATGCTGCATTTCTCATGTTTCTGGTCAAAAGTCTTGTTGTGATTGCTCCTCATACTTGGGCTGTTACTATTGACTCATAAACAACAAACTGAGACTCGCCCATTGCTTTTATTAAAACTCCACAGCAACAGTTTAAAAGAAAACACCCACCTGGACTTTTTGCACTACTCGTGAAATACACCACACATAACTTATATCAATTCACATTTCTTTATATTACAGTGTATAAACATTTAAAAATGATAAATATCCTCAGGATGGAGTCGAGCGTGCAAAATCATCTACAGTCATGGACATTCCCAGTTATATCACATTTCACTGAACAATGTACCACATGATAAATGCAGTGCAGATTCTGGCACAAATAAAACTTCTACTAAAAAGTCAACAAATAAAGTGAGGTCACAGTCTGAACTGTTGTGTGACAGTCAAACTCATGGAGGAGATGAACATCCCGCCCACTTCACAAGCCTTTCTCATGTTTATGAAGAACAGAGACAAAAAAGTGTCTCTTAGATGCAATGGTTTATGTTTGTGAACCTTTATATTTGTATAAATATATAGATATATAGTATAAAGAGAAATAAAAATTGGATCTTCAATGAGCATTCCTTGATTTTCCTCTTTATCTTCCGTTTTTCTGTTCGATATAAATCAGGAATGGCAATATATACAGTACATATACTATATAGACTATATAAAGGGAAAGAACATCATATCAATGTATGCTTATTTAAATTGCAACAAGTATTATTTGCAAACACAAAAACACAAAATTTAAATTCTGAAGTTAATTTGAGATCTGTTGTAAATGTAAAAAATGGGCGTCGCTGAGAATAAGTATAATGTCCCATTATACTTATGTCCCATTATACTTATTCATCTCTCCTCCTTCTTCTCTCCTCTCCTCTTTCCTCGCTGTGGCTCCTCTGTGGGCGGGACTAAGACACGAGGAGAGGAAACGAGTGGAGGAATCAAGTGTGCATATTTATAAAAACACAGACCGTGTCTCATAAAGCAAAGGTCTGAGATGCTTAGGTTGTGGAACCACCTCCCTCAAATGGCAGAGAACAGGTTGACCATAAAGGTCAAACAAAAATCCTTTGGCCAAAATAATTGCCACATTGTTCTATATTTCTGATTTTGCACTGCATTGTAATAATAATTCAGTTAGACAAATGTTCATTCATTCATTCATTTTTTTTACCGCTTAGTCCCTTAGGAGTCGTGGGTGACTGGAGCCTATCCCAGCAGCTTTGGGCCTGAGGCGGGGTACACCCTGGACAGTGGCCAGTTAGTCGCAGAGCTAACATTTAGAGACAGACAGTGACACCACAATCGTGCACGTGGCAGAGTAGTTAAGGTTGTGAGTTCGAAACCCAGCTGACTCAAACATTCTCGGCCGACTCCGGTCTTTCTGTGAGAAGTCTGCGGGTACTCGGGCTTCTTCCCACGGTCCAAAGTAAGACAAATATTTTTGGGATTTCAAGAACCAATGGAAACAGGACATTTGTAGGAAAACAATTTTAAGAAGTTACCTTCAATTCAAAGAACAGTAGCTTTTCATACAGAGTTTTATAAAAACAAATTATATTGATCAAAGGTCAATCTCTGCTCAGCTGAGGTGAGGTGAGGCAGGCAGATACAAGGGTATGTGACCTTAATGAAGGGGATTGAGACTCACTTAAGGTTTGTTGTATTTATTTATAAAAAGTGTGTTATAGGTAAGTAACACTGATATTTTCTCATTAGAGCAGTCTTTGTTTATAACTGGGTCAGTCTCTTTTTTTCATAAATTATGTTGCACGAGTTGACAGTAGTCCTACACTGTTTGTGTCGAATCTGCGAGAGACAACAGCGGGCGAGACTAGCATTAAACACATCTGTCCACAATGTGGCTAAAATGTAAACTAATCTCACCTGAAAACATGATCACAGGTTAATCCGGAACACCGGCGAGCTGACCTGTAGAGCTGGACACCATAACTACAGTATTCTTGGGTTGTTGCTTTCAAGTCGTACATGGAGGTGTGGCTTATGAACTTCAGAAAATCACAAAATTATGACCTGTAGGTTGTAGCCGATACAAAATGTAACTTAAAAAGGCTATTCAAAGTAATTCAAAGCTTGGTTGTTTTTACCAACAAACACTTAAAATAAACGGTGCAGTGCTGTTTTAAACATCTGGGCTGACCTGCGTTCCCTGAAGGCACCGTGAAGGAGGCAGAACCATGCCTTCATTCCCAGGCTGTTACTTATGCTTCGGCACGCCTCTCGGCTGTGGCCACGCCCCCCACGCCAGAACAGGCTCAAAAATATTTGAACCTTTTAATAAATAATTTTGAACATGAAAATAATAAATCTGCAACTTTTATTTAAAACAAATCAACTTCTGGAATACATTTCTGTATTTTGTTGAAAGTTCAACATTAAAATGTGAACGTTCAGTTTCACTTTTTTTTTTTTTTCAGTTACAAACATCATGAGCTTTATTTAGCTCCATAATGGATCCAGCTGTAAGACTTACAGTAATTTACCTTTTGTTTTCAGGGTCCTCTGTCTCTTAATGATTATTTCGGGTAGTGCCCTCAGTTGGTTTAGTCCTTTTGTTACTCCACAGGTAGGATATATAAGTGTGGTTAAATGTGGTTGTGTCCACTGTGGACACACTACAAAACCCCACAAATATTTTATCTGAAGTGCACAACTGTTTATGTGGACGGTCCACATAAACAGTTGTGCACTTCAGATTAAAATATATTTAGTGTAATCAAAAATGATGTATGGTATAAATCTCTTTAGTTCTTTTATTTGGTGTGTAAACGTGTCAGACTTTAATCTCCTCCTCGTCCTCGGCTGGTGTGGTCTTGTGTTTTGAAACAGGAGTCGTGCTGCTGCTCACTCTCTTCCTGTTTGTGAAGGAGGCACCTCCATAATGACGGGACAGGACGTCTGCTGCTCTCTGAAAGTGCTCTGCTTCTATCCCAGACGCAGAGGGTACATCAGGGCTCCTCAGGGACCTCTGCTCCTCTGGCTGTGTGCAGTGTGTGTCACAACAGCGCCCTCTGTTGGTCATGTGTCTGCTGTAAACGCTCACAGAAGGGTTGGGCGACATCACCTCAGGACTCTGTACAGGCGTCTCTGTCTGTGAGATGTCATCCTCTTCCTCCTCCTCTTCTTCCTCTTCTCCCGCTGCCTGGCTGTGATGGGACGTCTGAAGGCAGGTGCGGCTGTCGATCAAACTCAGGACTTCCGTCATGAGGACGGCCCAGGTCAAGGGTGAAGGAGGTGAGAGAGTCAGAACGCGTAAAGACCCCGACATGATTCTCCGTCTGGACCCTGTCTGTCGAGCCGAGAGGGGCGGGGCAGGGTCAGGAACCCTGACTGCAGGCCTACTAACACAAAACACACAAACAGGTAAACAGAAGAGTTTATTCTAACAGTATATTGGATCTGTAATACAACACTACTTTAGTTGTGGTGTAAGTTTAATGATAAGATATGAGTTATCACAAGAAGGTAGCTCGCTCCACAAAGTTAAATGCAATATTTGTTGAACCAGTACTAGATCTTTATTTTGGACCCTTGAAATGATACTTTCCAATAACATTATCAACAAACAAGTTTATTGTCGTACACCCATAAAGGCCTTGAAGATTGTAACAGCAGCCTATAGCTTATATTGTTGCCTCAACTAGAATGTGATTGTGGTTGATTGTTCTATCGATCAAAAAAAGTTCAAAGTTCACAAAAGGCTGGATTAACACAAATATGCAATAACAACACAAAATATCAACTTACTACCCCATGGACAAGCATTATCAAGTGTTGCTTAGCACTTCTTTTGCATTTTCTTGTGGTAAATGTCACATGATGCCTTTTCTCTGAGTTCTTGGCTGCTGCTGATTTGCCTAATATATGCACTTTGATTACATACAGTGGATTTTGAGAACATCGAGTTGTAAAGAACTTTGTAATTTGCAATCAGTTTGTACCACGCTTTGGAGGCTTCGGGCCTTGCTAGGCCTGAAGAGTTATCCTCACATTAACATCTAACTTGGTACATCGTGGTAAGAGTGAGTAATCATGCCGCCTAAATCTAAAGCAATGCCTGATGATGATGCTGTTGTGACCATGAGTACACTGACCCAGTTACTGGATCAGCAGAAAGAATTCTACAAGGACATGCTACAACAGCAACAAGAAAACTTTAAGAGTTTTATTCAAATAATCATGGATGGAAATACAAAAAGGTTGGATGGTGTTATCAGGGATGTCCAGGAGTTGAAAACAAGTCTACAATTCACTCAAGGCATCATGGAAGATTTGAAGGATAAATAGGATGAAATGAAATGAAATGAAAGGATATAAAGACATTGATGTAAAAATCAAATCATGTGAAAGCAGTATTGCAAAGTCAAGGCAGGAAATGGATGAGTTATCTAATAAGTTGGACTACATTGATAATAAGTCCAGGAGATCCAATCTTCTAATTGATGGGATTGCAGAGGAAAAGGGTGAAACTGCAAGTGGTCTAGAAATCAAGATTCAACAAGTGCTAACTGAGAATTTGGGTCTCGATGGTACAAAAATTGAGATTGAGCGAGCACATTGGATGGGCCAGTTCCATGAAGGAAGAAAACAGAGGAAAATTGTTGTTAAGTTTCTGAGATTTACAGATCGCCAGCGCATTCTTTTTTCTGCGAAGAAATTAAAGGGCACAAATATTTACATCAACGAAGACTTTTCAGATGGGGTGCAGCAAAGGAGAAGGGAATTGCTGCCTAAACTGAAAGCAGCCAGAGAAAAAGGTGAAAGAGCCAGTCTAAGGTATGACAAACCTATTATTTGGCCTGCCATTGGACAAAGAGAATAACTATCCAACTCAATTTGTGTCTCATTGATGTTCTTAATCTTTTGTAAACATGTCATCTTTATTTGTAAATTTGTCAAAGAAAGGGTTACTTTTAGCTCATTTAAACATATGCAGTCTTAGAAACAAGGTTCATGAAATCACAAGAATCTGTTTAACAGAGAATATTCATGTTTTAGCTTTATCTGAAACACATTTAGACGACAGTTTTGAGAACTCACAGCTAACTGTTGATAAGTACAAATTATATAGAAGAGATAGAAATCAAAATGGTGGGGGAGTTGCGTTCTATATAAAGGAGAATATTGTTGCTACAATTAAATCAGATTTAATGTGCAGAGATATTGAAATAATATGGTTACAGATTAATCTTCCATTCAGTAAGCCATTTTTGGTTGGTTGCTGTTATAGACCTCCAAACTCAAATGTAGAGTATTTACATAAAATATGTGAAAATATGGACATGGTTTCAGATCAAAATAAGGATATCTTCCTGCTTGGGGATTTTAATATTGATTGGTTTTCAAAAAAGTGCTCATTGCTTAAAAAGTTGATTACAAAGGCTACTGTATGCAATCTCAAACAAGAAACAAGAATTGCTATGGATAACACGTCTAAATCAACATGCATAGATCATATTTTTACTAATGTTCCTGATTTATGTTCACAAGCTGTTTCTGTGGGGGTAGGATGCAGTGATCATAACTTGATAGCAATTTCAATAATGATGAAAATTCCTAAATCTGGTGGAAGGATCATATATCGTAGATCGTATAAAAACTTTAATCCCAGATTGTTTGTTGACGAGGTCAATAACTTAAAGTGGTGTGCAGTTCTTCAGGAGGAGGATGTAAATGCTTCTCTCAACATTTTTATGGACACTTTCAGTAAAATAGTTGATAAACATGCACCTCTCCGGTAAAGATCTATAAAAATCAACAGTGCTCCATGGTTAGATGAAGAGCTAATGTCCCTCATGAGGCAAAGGGACAATGTCAAAGATATGGCCTTCAAATCAAAATGTGATGTAGACAGAGCACATTATCGCAAGTTGAGAAACAAAGCTACAAAATTATTAGATTAGATTAGATTAAATGAATTGCTATGAAAATGAGTTCACAGCATGCCTATAGACCAGGCCAATCAACTAATACTGCATTAGTGAATATGGTTGATCAGTGGCTTACATATATGGGGGATAAAAGACTTGTTGGTGCAGTACTTTTAGATTTTACAGCTGCATTTGATGTAATTGACCATGATATTTTGTTGTCAAAGCTCAAGTATTATGGATTTTCAAAATTCTCTGCTTCACTGATAAGGAGTTATCTCTATGGCAGAACTCAGCAAGTATTTTTTAATAATAGTTTTTCTGATAGTAAATGTATATCATGCGGTATTCCACAGGGCAGCTGTCTGGGTCCATTCTTATTTTCAATTTTTGTGAATGATTTGCCCCATGTTGTTAGAAATGCAGAAGTTGTACTGTATGCAGATGATGCAAGTTTATTTTGTGCAGCTCCATCAATAACCGATCTAAGTATGAACCTACAAACCTACCAATTAAATTTGATTATCAACTGGGTTAATTTGAACAAATTAGTTCTAAATATTTCCAAAACCAAATGTATTGTTTTTGGTACTAAACATTTGTTAAATAAACCTTGTAACCTAAATTTGACTATTGATACAACTTTGGTGGAGCAGGTTACTAAAACTAAACTCTCGGGTGTTAAGCTGGATAATCAGCTCTCATGGACTGATCAGATAAATTATATTGTTTCTAGGATGGGCAGAGGCATTGCTTTAGCTAGGAAGTGTGTGCCGTTTTGTCCACCCTCAGTCATGAGAACAGTAGTCCAGTCTTTGGTCTTGTCACACCTGGAGTACTGCTCAGTTATTTGGTCCAGTGCTACACAGGAGAACTTGAAAAAACTTGCTCAGAATAGAGCTGCCAGAGTTGCTCTTGGCTGTTCATACAGGACCGGTGTGAATGAGATGCACACTATATATGTATGGTTGAAGGTACAGGATAAATTAAAGATAAGTCTTCTGTGTTACATGCATAATTCCATCTATAAAAACAACCCCAGATTTTTTGTGGATAAATTGGTGTACAGTGGGTATTGCCACCGACATATTACTCGGCAGGTCAGCTCTGGTGATTTAATTGTTCCTTTTGCAAAGTCAAACTGTATGAGGAGAACTGTTCTATTTAGATCCTCGGTAGCTTGGAATCAACTGTCAATGTGTACAAGACAAATAAGCAACAGATCTTATTTTAAAAAGATCACTGTTACTTTTATAACATTTTCATGAATAACCTTCAGTGGCTTTAATATTAAATGTAATAGAGTCTAATAAAGTCCCTGCACTGACAACAAATCCACAGTGTATTTTTCCATTAGAACATCCAGGTGAATCTTTTACCTTTTAGTCTGCTCGGGTTAAATCCATCAGATAGAGCTGTAAACTGATCATAGTTTGACAAAGACAAAGCCTTTGTAAAATACTTTCAGGTGAAGTGACGTCTGCTGTGAGTATGACACTGGTGTCAACAAGTTCAGCACTTTCACCAGACGGTGGCAGTGTGTGACTTTCAACTGACTTTCAACACCAGATATGATAGACTCTTCTCAAATATATTCCTTAGCTTTGATGCACATATTTTCAATCCTCATTTAAAAAGAGATGGCACAACTCAAAGGGCTGTACATAAATAAATTATACATTCTTCATTTTCGGCTCCTAGGCTTGTAGTAGATAGTTTAGCATGAATAGGCCACAAGGATAGCATTACAAATAAAGAAGTGAACTATAGACAAGCTATTGGGCCTCATGAAGGATGAGACTGAAACAACAGTGTTACGGGCCATCTGTAGATCAACAGAGCACGCTCAAACAACCTCACAGGGCCGGGTCATAGACGAGAAGAAAGGACAGTTAAGTTGAGTTTTTTTTCACCCCGAGCCATCAGACCAGAAGTAAAATTGTAATTCTGAACTCTGAACACACCCTGCTTACAAGCGGGCTCCCTTCACTCAGTCTGGCCAAATTCCATCAGAAGTGGGTAATGCTAAGACACTGAGGGGATTTCCAGTCCAGTCTCGGCTCACTGCTGCCTGATAAGCTCTGATTGGTTAGCGTAGTGTTTGTTTACAGATTGTTACACAGAGATGACAGGACCAGCTGTGTGTGTCTGTGTTCAGAGACTCCACTGTGTACAGGTGTTGCCCAAGTGATCCCACGTGACCTGGAGGAATGTGAACGATGATAAAAGTAGGACAACCTCACAGCATCTTTTTGTGGGCTCAATGACATTTACAGGCTACAGCGGATTTGTTTGAGTGTGGACAGTAAAATGTCTGAAGGTCATGTAGAGAATCATTTAGTGAGCAACAACATATAACTTCTTTCACCGTGACAGTAGTTATATAACTTTTAAAAAACATTTACACTTGTGAATGCTGTTTCTCATTCATTTCCAGATTGATCCTTCTGTAAGACCATCGTATTAGTCTCTTTCTTTTGTGATTGTGTTAACTCCAGACCTCTGTTAATTATCAAATAATGAAGGCCTGGTAAATAACAGCACCTGGATCTTCACTTTATTAAAGCTAAAGGATTAAATAGAGTAAGGGGTACTTACTTAAGTTTTTGGTTATTTTTCTGCTTCATGCTAATACCCACTAAGATCAGATCATGTTCATAACTTTAACATCCCAACACTTTTCTATGTAGAAAAACAAATTTGTGTTTTACAAGGACTGACTAACATTTAAATGTAGCACCATTCTTTTTAAATTCTTATTTTACTGCTTGTTACTTACAGGTCATGGGACAATTCAAGTCAGTGAATGAAGCCATAAGTTCAGGTCGGTACAGCACACTCTCTGTTACTCAATCACAAATTATACAGCTATCGCTTCATCAAAAATGTTGCATTCAATTAAAGAAGAATTTGCCTGTGGCTTTAAATAGTGAGTCCCTAAACTATAGAAGATTGATACAACAGGATTTAATCTCATCTTTATATTATTAGATATCTAATTTTCTGAAAGTCTCTCTAAGTGTTATCAAGAGATTATGCAGCTTGAATAGGCTCCAACTTTCCACGACCTGTAAACATAATAAAAAAGAAAGAATGTTTTAGACATGATCTCACCGTATGTACAGAGGGCATCATCTGCAGAGCTGAGAGAGCTGGGGAACATCGCCCTCTCCAGGAAGCCATTGGTAGAGTTTATGTTGAGCTGTGGCAGGGAGATGGCGTTCTTGATGATGGGCGAGACGTCTGGAGGCGGAGACGAGAGGTCACGTGACCCCCCTCTTGGACGAGGCGCAGAGTCTTTGCGCACATGCCTAAATGTGCGTGTAAAAAAACCTGTCCTGGAGCTGTTTGAGTCTGGACTTCCCGGCTCCTGACGCCTCGTAATTACTCAGGAAAGAAGTGTCCCCAAACACGTCCCCACCGCGGCCAACGTGCATAGTGTGTCGGAAGTCTCCCAGCGGTGAGCTGATCATGTCCACAGAGAGGTCACTCTTGAAACGCCTTTTAGCCTGAGAGCCAGACACAAGGCCCTTAATGCTGGGCAGTTTACCCAGGCTCATGGTGGTAGAGGAGTCGAGGACGTTCCCTTTAATTTGAGACCTGAGCTCTGATCACACGTCAATCATTTTTTTATCATAATTCCAGTTTGGATTTCTAGGAAGCTGTAAAAGAAAATAAAAAAAGAAAATTTAAATGTCTGGACAGTGAAGACAGAAGATACTCACTCAGTCATGAGAGAATGTACTCATTATCAGTTTTTTCTTTTTAGATGTGTCTATACAATGCTTCCACCATGTCTGATGGAACCAGACAAAATGGAAATGGTTTGATTCAACGCAGCATAACAAAGGTGGTTCAGTTTGGTGGCCACAGTTTATGTGGTGTTAGACATTTGGGCTGACAGGGCAGTAGTTCAGATTTAGATTTAGTGGATAACAGAGGAGAAAAAACAACCGCAACTCTATATACTCATGTATTATGTAGATTGGGTTTTGGTTCTAACAACTCAGCTGCTTTATGGGACAAGTGGCTTTAAAACATACACATTATGTTTGCTTAAGGTGCAGTGTGCAAGGCAGATTGCATTTCCACAACCAACCCCCTTGGTTTCTTTCTACTGCCCATGAGCAGTTACGGTAGCCCTGCTCATGGGCAGTAGAAAGAAACACTGCAGAAATAGTTTTGATGGGAAGCTCACTTAAAAAGATTTGAAACAAATTTTATTTAGCTGAATAATGGGTAATAAGTACTAGGCTTTGCAATTTTATAAAAGGTACTAATTTGTGATTGTGTTAAAGGGAGTGTCATATTTAGCAACATATTTATTCAGATAAATGTTAGTCAAGTTCAATATTATAAAGCAAACTCTGTAGAGGAAGAAATGAAGCCTTAGAGCCGTGAAACTCTATTGATGATTGAACATGCAGCAGCATGTTGTATGATTGTAAGATCCATGCTTTCTTTTAGTAAAGTTTAATAATGTTTCCAAAACCTTAGTAAATCAGGCTGTGTGCCTTATTTAAGTCCTCTCTTCTGCAGTATTTGAGTGAGCTCCATAAGCTCAAGCCAACAATCCAAAAGCACAAGGCCAAGTCGATCGTCATTGGCTACAGCAGCATAAAGTGAAGGTTCTGTCAATCTCAGTCTCCTGACCTCAATATCATTGAGCCACTCTGTGGAGATCTCAGACGTGCAGTTCATGCAAGACAGCCCAAGAATTTACAGGAACTGGAGGCTTTTTGCCAAAAAGAATGGGCAGCTTTACCATCTGAGAAAATAAAGAGCCTCATCCACAACTACCACAAAAGACTTCAAGCTGTCATTGATGTTAAAGGTGGCAATACACAGTATTAAGAACTGTACAGCCTCTACAGATGATCCAGAATACAGCGGCAAGAGTGGTCTTTAATCGAAGAGAACCGAAGAGAGCACACGTAACTCCTCTCTTCATTAAGTTACACTGGCTCCCGGTTGATGCCCGCATCAAATTCAAAGCTATGCTCTTGGCCTACAAGACCACCACTGGTTCTGCACCCTCATATCTCCACTCACTAATACAGACCTACGTTCCTACCAGATCCCTGCGCTCTGCAAAAGAACAACGTCTGGTGGTACCGTCCCAAAAAGGTAAAAAGTCACTCTCACGTACCTTCTCTGGATCTGTTCCACATTGGTGGAATGATCTACCTGCTGCTACAAGTGCTATTAATGTTCACCGTATAAACTAATGTATGAACCTGAAGGGGATTTACAGATCATAGAGTACTGTAGAAACATTTTACAAATGGCCAAACCTGTCCAATAACTTCCAAAAGCAAAAGAATAAACAATGACTTTATGTGGACCACTTGTCCTTTTCAAACTGGGAGCATCAGTGGAGCAGAAATCAAGATGGTGTCCACTGTCCACCTATAAATACCAGTGCATCTGAACATCACTTAAATAATAAATGCATAATAAATAGTTATTAACCTATGCACTGCTAGATATCAAGGACAACTGTAAGATGTGTCGATAATTTATGTTTATTCTGTTCACATGTACCTGTGAGACGATTTTCCATCCAATGAGCCCACTGTCTCCTTCTAAAGAGGTTTATCCACACACTCCATGGGACATCCTATCACCACGCTGTTGTCTCCAGTTCCTTGGTCTCTCACTCCCAGAAATACATGCTGTTCGAACCAATTAAATCTTTTGAAGCAGAAGCAAGTGGTGTCTCAAATGAAAGGAGCAATAGAGTAAAATGACATAATCCTGCAAGTGTTTTGTCTGCGCAGTCCTGAAAGGTAAGACTCATCAGGGATTGGCCACACGTGGATTAGGTGCTAATCTCGTCTGTCTTCCCTCCTGCTTGAACTCGTCCACTTGCTTTATGCCATCTTCAATCCACTTAGGCCTTCGGTGGTGTCCAGGTAGGGGGCTTCACTGTCGACATTTAGTTCAGCTAAGGCCAACTGAAAGAACAAACAAAAAAGAGGAGTGTAAAGAAAGTGGCCGGTATTCAAAAGTGTGTTAATCTTTGTCAAGGAATTGAATTAAATGAAAAATGTGGCCTGAGTCAACAGTTCTTCAAGATTGGTTCAATGAATAAAGTTAATGAATGTCAGTCAATGGGGTCTATTCCAGAAAAGTTTAAAAACATTAAACAAATGCAGTGATGTCACAATCTTTAAAAGTGTTCTCTTGTTTATGTTTTTTTCATATATAAATCAAAGTTACAGAAAATTATTATGTCTGTTAGAACCAGGTCACATGGAATTATTGGGTGCAGTATATTTATCTCAGTTTCCATCTCTTGTTTGTTTATAAAATTCCTGCTTTGATTGAACAGGAAATGAATCTCACTTTTATATATTGAAATATTAATATGAATATCCACTTCCCTGGTGCAGTACTTTTTCCCTCGACATTTTACAACAACATCATTGCTATAAGACACTTTCTCTGAAATTAAATCTCTTTAAAAAAAAAAAGCATTGACAAGCATTGGATAAGTTAGAGTCCTTCTGGTGTCCCTCTGTTTAAAGAGTGAGACCCGGGCAAAAGTTAATCTTCAAACACGTGACTTGCTGCTGCCACACCAACCAGTCCAAGGTGAGGGTGCCGCTCTCAACATGCCCCAGATTAACTTCCCTAAATCTTTAATCCGTGTCTTTCAGCAGGATCTGGACAAACACAGAGATGGCCAATATGATAATAATAAATTGGCTTGAATATTGGGGAAAGAAATTCACACTAAAATCACAGAAAGAAGAAAGGGGTTTAGTTGTTTCAACTCTGAAACAAATTTCTTTTACCTATTTACCTATTAACAATTTATACAATGCCACACTTAAAGACTGGCCATGCTTTTTTCAGTGCAGTGCCTTGGCCTATGTTTTGTGTGTTTCTTTTTTTATTTATCAGAGGCCTGTTGCTTGAAGTCAGTTAAGGTTTAGATCCAAGTAAGTTCAGGTTTAGTTTGAGCAAATTTGAGTTTTCCGTCTCCAGAAAATGGTTTGGTTTGGAGCGGGGTCTATCGCCATGGTGACTGACGCTGCATCAACTTCAAACCTTTTGTTCCTGACCTTTTGTTCTTAAACTCTGCACAAAACAAATTAGAGGACATCGGTTACACTTTGAAAACTTTTTCTGTATTTAAATTTTATTTTTTGAATTTGGTTACACCTAAGTTTTATTAAACAATGTGTAAATTGTTTTTGATTCATCATTTTTATATTTTTTTAGTAATCTTTTTAACGGTTTTACATGTTTTAATGTCAAAACAACTTACATTTAGTGAAATATCACAAAAATGTGTCCATCATTAAAATTACTGTCTTAAAACTTAAAGAATCAGCTTTTTTCTCCTTCTCCTATTTTTGGATGTGACCATGTTGTTTCCTGTTTCTCAGCAGTAATAGCCCCTCTTTTCCCTCCAAGTTGAATACTATTGCCTGTTCACACAGTGATCACTGGTTTAGGGTTTAAACCTGAGTTGATAGAGAAAGTTATCCAGTTTGGATTTGTTTGTTTTATCAACTTATCAACTTATTCTGCCTGTTTGTTCAACTGGCTTCTAGTAACAGGCCTCTGCTGCTTCGGCTTATATAGCATTGTTATTTTCTGCAAAATTAATAGTTAGCTATAAGTCTTTATAAAATAATAGTTAACTTTGTGTTCATTCTTTGTCCAAGTCTGCTATAAAATAAATCAATGGGAAGTTTAAAATATTCTGTTCAATTGCATCCAATCTGAAGTGAAAAAAAATCAACAAATAAACTTTATAAACCACTTTATACACAACAAAAGGCTATAGCTTACAAAATAGTGTCACTTACTTCTCCTTTAAGCTATGTACAGGGCAGTTTAATGTTGGCTGCCTGAGCGACCGCACAGATGACAGACAGATGGAGTTGGAGAGTGTAATGAGAACAGACCGGACGTCATCTATTATAGCTATCAAATAAAGGATCTTGCACTGCTGATGAAGAACACATTTAAACTCTATTTACTCCCATGTTACTATTTTGGGCTCTTCCTTCTTTCAGTCTTTCAATCTATTGCTGCTGTTTCTCCTGCATTCACACAGAAACACAGCTTCCTCTCTGCAGAACTGCTGTGTATGTCAAACATCTGGTTCAACAGAGCCAATGCGGGCCAAACTGACTGGGATGTTTTTAAAGAAGGTTTTTTTGGTTTAGAAAAGATGCATTGGGAGCCCTATATACACTCTCACTTAGGGCTGTGGTGCAGTAGGTCAGAGGTTTCTTCCTCTGCTGGACCGGAGCAACAAGACCTTCCAACTGTGGTTGTGGTCGGATCACCCTGACCATTACACGTCACGTTCCAAAATACTACAGGGTTTACAGGGCTGCAACGTGGCAGGAATGCTTTGCTATGCGTAGGCTATAGTGTCTCTCATATATTTTGACTGTAATGATTACACTGTTGTCAACAGTGGCTAAATGCACGTGATGGTGAACAGGCTGGTGAACTACAGACAGTGATTTTTTGAATCAGGTTGAGTCTACATTAATGTGTTATCTCAGAATCGGAAAATCCTGTAACATTTTGTCTCCCAGAAAGGGCGTGGCCTCTCGGTGACCTCTCCAACCTTTTATTTACAGCCCAAACAAGCTTTACGTTACAAACAACAGCAGGCTATGCAAACAAATCATTATTTATGGTCGTGTTTAACACTTTGCCTACCACTCCCAACTGGATTAATTTCTATTCATATGTCAGCACCTCGGTCAACAGAGCAGGAAATAATAAGGCCAAGCTAACAGTAAAATGCAAAAATCTCTGAATGCATTACAATGGCCCGGCTGAACAACAAGCAGAAGTGAACATTGTCCCAGTCCAAACTTCCACTTAGCAAACAAAGGTGCAGTAATGTAAGGGTGGACAATTGAAGGAATGTGGGTTAGTGAAGAACTTACTTGTGTCCCTGCCTCAACTGTACAATGAAAAGGCCTTGTCCAGTCTGTCCTGTCCGTACTGTACTCTACCTGTCCTGTATTATACAGTACTAATAGAGATTAATATACAAAATCTAAGTGTTGAGGCTTCTTCTTTAGTTTTCAAACCTTGTAGCCGCTGAGAGCTGAGAGTGGGTCCTATGCCTCGTTATGTTGTGTGACGCTAGGAGGTTATGAACAGAGACGCTGAGATCTAGAATACTTTTGTGGTGCGTTCATTAGACATGCATCTATCACAGCAATGGAAACCTGACATATAGGCACAGGACACAGTATGGTAGCAGGGTGGGTTGGTGGGTTGGTGGGCCAGTGGGTCAGCCCGTGGCGGTGCTGTCACGCTCCTATTCTATCTGCGGCCGCTGCGTGCATATTTAAACAAGAGCTGAAGCGCTGTAGGGCAGAGAAGGAGCAGCAAAGAGCAAAAAAGAAAAAACTCCACGCGTATTGTCCATTAAGCCCCGGCCCGTGACACAAGGGGGCTTACTGTAATTTTTTTTTTTTTTGTGGGGACGTTGGTGTGCTTCTTTTAGTTTGGCTTCTCAGTCCCAGTTCAATAAATCAGTGTCTCAAACGGAAAAAACTTGTCCCTAATCTGAATTAGTAATCTGGCCACTTCAGACCAGTAAAGTTACTCTGTTTTACATTTATAGAGTTGACTGCAAGACATTTTCAATGACCAAATTAGCATTTGCCAGCAAAACAAATCACAAATTGTGTATAAACAAGATGGTTTTGGCAAATAACAAGCAACAGACATGTTTAAAGTCGGGAGAACATCAGCTACTAGCTAGCTAATAGTAGCAATTAGCACTTCTTAGGCTACATGCCACTGAAGCCATATGTTACATTAAACAAACACAGATGCATGGCATAATGTGATAATTTTGTATAATGTATAATGTATGCTCCGGGATTAGCCAATAATGGTAATCAATCCTACTTAATAAGTTAACTTTGGCTGATGGAAATCAACTTTAAGATTTGTGTGCCGTTAGCGAGTGGATAGGAAATATGGGTAAGTGGGTAAGAATTTGGTAACTTATTTGTGAAGAACACAAAAACATCTGATCAGCTAATTTAACCTGTAAGGAATTAGCTTAACTTATAGCCTACATGCATAGATGCTAAATCACCAATAATCATAAAATGAATGGTCACTTGTGGAAGGCTCTAGGGCTCAATGAAGATTTGGTAATATGGTATAATGGTTAAAAATGCTTTTAACTTATAAGAATTAAAGAAATTGAAAATGTTAGAACCATATGACATTGCATGTTGAAGAGCCATCATCCCCACTTTATATCAAATTTTTGTTATGCATGAACAGGAAGTAATTATGCATTATATGTGGATGAAGAAGAACACTAACAAAATGGTTTCAACATTTTTAAGCTGACCCACCAAATATAGAAAAGGTAAATTTTGCTACAGGTATTACATTAATGCATTGTCACTAAAAAAATGTGTACGAAATAATACCATTGCCACTGATTTGACCTTTGACCCCTAAACATGCAGATATGGTTTTGAGGATGTCTTGTCAGTCAAAATAATGTAAAGTGTACAACCATTTGTAATGACAAAGAAACTGACAAAGTTTCATGGCTTGGTTATATTCTGATTCAGAGAAATGAGATCAAAACAGTTTGCAGTGACTAACACTGAGAAACAAAAACATGGTACAGCAGTGTAGTTGCAGTCTTTCAGTGTAGTCCTTCCCTGGCTTTATATCTGTAAAAGGTCTATTGTTGCTTCAAGTCATGCTGCAGACTTTCTAATAATCTTACCTTGTGAACCGTGCAGAGACGTATTTCCATGGGAGTCGACAATGCATCAGTGTTGCTCGGTGCAGCAGAGCAACGTTACTGAGCTGCACCAAACAAGTGGACCACATGGAGATGAAGAGAAGAGGGGAGGAAGAGGAGGCAGGGAGGGCCGGGCTCCAGACGGGACTGGACAAAAAAAGTGGAATAAAGCCACTAACTTGGCTCAAACTAACATGTTTAAAAAGCTATAAAAGAAATGCAAAACCACTCCCATAGACATATAATACTGAAGCGAGGCAGATGAAAAATGAATTGGCGTCAGCTGGCGTGGTGAGGACAGACACTGAGCACATTCTCATAAGAAGCTCATGGCTGCAATAATAAACCAGTGCCACTATTGCCGCATTGCACTGGATTGCTGGAGTTATCTTGTTTGCGTGCTTGCTACTTTTGGTCATAGCTAGTTTCAATTTATATGTAACTATCATTTATATGTGACTCTAACATATTATTTTTTTTAGATGTGCATTGCTTTTGGCAGAATTTGTAGTCCTTACATTCATGTAGTAAATTCACTGCAGTGTCATAGGAAATGTTCAGTCCTTTTTTAGGGGAGCCAACTTGGACTGTGGGGATTTAATAACTGTTCCTTGGGACCTGTCCCATGTATCACTGATCTTGGTCTTTTAGTACAAGATTTACCTCTGTACAGAATTTGACTCTGGTTGTAGGTTTTTTAACAGTGACAACAAAGTCCCTACCCAATCTTTAAGAGAAACAGCTAAGTCTAGTTTTTACTTACATCATAAAAAACAGCTTTGTTGTGTTTTTCTTGTTCCTTTAAAGCAATTTTTTTTGCTTATATTTTATTGCCATCTTTTTGGTCGGCTTGGTTGGCAGTTGGCAAGCCCTTCATCATTTGTCTGTGTTTTTACTTAAATATCTAAAGGAGAATGTGTCCGGGTGGATTAAAAGTGAGAGCTTGGGAACTGCAGATTTGACCAAAAGATATCATGTTGGCGTTTATACAAGGAAGATTAACGAGGGGGACTGGGAGCACGAGGGGGCCATGAGAACAAGACGGATCATCTTCCTTGCGCTTCTGTAGACAACAGCTGCAATGTGAGCTGTTGTCTATGACAAGATGTCAGACCATTGTGATGCTTTTTTAATCATTATGCATATGTTGGAATGCACCATATTTCTAGTTGGGTACAGGTTACCCCTGAAGAGGCCTGCGTTATAGGTATAGCTGTGTACTGCTGAAAGAAAGCACCTTTAACAGACCCAGCAAAATTTAGCATGAGCTGCTTTCCTTTTTTACACAGTGACAAAAACACCTACCCTAGCTTTAAGTATGACTATGTAAGTCACTTTTGTATGAATTTTGCAGGTTTGTGCTACTGAAGACACTGATAATGGCACATTCATAAAAGCCAGAAGTCCACTCGAGAAAGGATTTTTCAGCTTAAGAGTGTGATGAGTTTGATTTTCTCTCAGCAGGGTCAAGTTTGTGATTTAATGGAAGAAGTCCATCTTTGTGCCTGTGTTTGGGCTGCGCTCCTGTTTCCGTGACCTGGGACTGGACTGGACAGTTGGCCCACAGACAATAAAGCAGTGTCTAAAGTAAGCCCTCAGTGCTTCTCAGTGCATACAAAAAAATAAAGACACCATTTTGAAAGTAATTATTCATTATTTCATCTCTTTTTTTTAGCTGCACTAACTGGCCTGACAGACACACTGCAACGTTCTACCCACATGAGAGGATCTTTGTGAACACAGATTTTTTATTTCACAGACCAGCGTTTGTTTTTTTAGTGTTGTTTAAGTGGCCCCTTTCAACAACTTAAAATTGTTAATAGCTCTTTATCAAAATTTAGGCTGTACTTGTGCAAATTTAACCATTTTGTTGAGTTAAAAAAGAGTCCCTGTTTTAGGATAAAGTAAAAAGATGTGTGAGCAGTAGTTTGCCACGGTAGTCTTTCTTGCAGTGAGCTAGGTGAGTGAGTGAGCAGTGGATTGAGAAGTCAGGGGATCCCAGCCGCTTTTATAAGTACCTCACAGACAGAAGGAATGAATCCTCGTTTCCTGGATGTCTGCTTCTGGGGCAACACAAGACAGTGTCCCTGAGGGCTGCTCAAGACTGAAAACAACCATTGTGCTTTGAGACATGCTGTATTCATGTGTAAAGAATGCACACATGCTGGTAGAGCTGAAGGAGCTCTCACAGCTCATTTATCCAACTGACTCATGTGATAAAAGACTTTAATGTGTGTTTGTCAAGGCGAGGAAGTTAACTGTTATGAAAAAGAAGAGAGAAAAATAACAGCTTAACTGTAAAATTAAGTTAAAGAAAAAAATTGCATTGTTATACTGTATGTATGGTATGTTGTTGCCAGGTCTAAATGCTAACCTCAGTGTTGAGGTTTTATTTGATTTTATTTTGTGACATCTGATGGCACAAGAGCATAATGCAATTAAACCCCTCCAACTCATATCCTAGCATGTGTACAGCTGTGATGTCCTACTGGGACATGTTATTTTCTATAATAATGTTATTTAGGCAACTGGTTTCTGATGAGACAATGTCTCTGGAACACCACATAAAACATGTATTAATGAACCGCTTCTTCCAATTGCGCAACATCTCTAAACTCAGATTAATGGTGTTGAAAGACGAGCTAGAGAGGATAATGCATGCTGTTGTGTCCTTGCAACTAGACTACTGCAATAGCCTACTCACGTGCCTAAATATGAAACAGCCAACCCGCCTGCAGCTGGTCCAAAGTTCTGTTGCGAGGCTCTTGACCCACAAAAACAGAAAATAGCCTAATACCCCCATTCTAAAATCCCTGCTCTGGGTTCCCATTAAATATTAAATCGATTTTAAAATTCTTCTACAGACATTACATGGGCAGTCTCCTCCCTATATCCCTGACTTGATCAAACCCTACAGCTTTGCCCTGAAGTCTGGGATCTGCGAGGCTCAACCTATTGATAATCCCCCGCACTCGCTTCTAAACTGTTTTTGCTCGGATTATGTTTTTTTTTTTGTTTTTTTTCTGCAAAATGTTCCTAAATTTGACCCAGTGAACATGCACCAAAAGTCATTTTAATTGGTCCCAGACTTCAAGCTAGGCGAAAAATTTATGTATTTGAAGTCCCCAAAAAAAAAATACAAAAAATGACTCAGTGGTGGTCCCTAGAAAAGTCAAAATACATTGGGCCTAAGGAAAGTGAAAGTAACTTTTTTCCAACGTAGAAAAATGAAACTTGGTACATCCAAAGGACACCTCAGGGCAAACAGAAAAGTCAATGACAGCCACACCCTAAACTCAACAGGAAGTCCGCCATGTGGGGTGAAACGCGCGGCCACTAAAATCGCACCCCTTGCGCAAAAAGATGCAAATCATTGTGTTTTAATCTAAATGGCCCCAAATTTGGTGAGTATCATCTAGACACGTGTGCCAACCAAAGTTGTAACTTTGTTGTTGATATCTTATCGGGTATGGGTGTGGCAGGCCTGTAACGAGGTGGCCATTTTTGTGAAAATAAAATGTCTCTTAACTCTCAAATGCCTTCTCGGATCGAGTTGGACCCAAAAAGGCGTTTGTGCACATTCATGACCTGAACACAAAAATATGTAAATAAAAGGGTTATCTTTAGAAATGGCTCTCCAGCGCCCCCTACAAACTTATAATGGGACCCAAGAATTTAGTATGTCATAGAGACATGAAATTTGGTACACACATCTCTTATGTCATGATGAGCATAAAAGCCAATGACAACCACCCCCTATCTATAAATGTGTTGCCATAGCAACGTCCCAAATATGTGGAAAAAGTCAATGGGAAGTGAAATTTTTAGTTTGTCGTAGGGAAATGAAACTTGGCACACACATCCAGCATGGGCTTATGAACAAAAAAGCCAATGGGGACCACACCCTATCACACACGGGAAGGCGGCCATTTTGAATTGAAGATGTGAACTGACTTAGAATACTGTCAGATCCACTCCGTCTCTCTCAGGGATCCGCTCCACTTTCCTTCTCTCTCCATCTCATCACTGCCACCTGTCCCAAACACCTGTAACCTATTACCATCAGTGAGGTATTTAAACCTCTCCTGTCCACCTCTTCCCTGCCAGATCGTTCAGCATACTCTGTGTGAATGTTTCCAGTGTTTTTTCCAGCTCTTGTTTCAGCCCTCGCTCCAGCCTTCGCTCCAGGTCTCAGGTTTGGACTTCAATTATCAGCCCAGCTTCCCAGCTTGGTCCTAGTCACCGGCTCGGCTCCAGGCTTCGGCGCAGCTCCACGGCTCATTCCAACTCTCAGCCCAGCTCTCCAGCTTGGTCTCCAGTCACCGGCTCGGCTCCAATCCTCATTGCCACTCTACAGCTCCACTCCAGATCTGGGTCCAACTCCTCGGCTTGGTTCCAGTTCAGGACTTCACTTCAGCCATCAGCGAAGTTACTCAGCACGGACTACAGACTCAGATCCCATATCCAGCTTCCTATCTCTATCTGTACTTTAATAAAGTATCACTTACCTTCTCTGTCTTGTGCGCATTTGAGTCCTCAGTCCCGCATTACAGAATACACCTCTCTTTTAAAAAACAACAGAAAATAGCTTCATTCCACAGACACCAAACTTGGGCAAAATGAGCTAAACACATGTGTGTAAAATAGACAACTGTTTTTCTTGTCATTTTTGCTTGAGTTATATATTTTTTTATTATAATTTGGTATATATTTTTTTATAATTTTTCTGCAAAATGATCCTCAATTTGACCCAGTAAACGTGCAACTAAAAGTCATTTTTATTGGTCCCAGACTTCAAGCCCGGTGAAAAATTTATGTTTTTTAAGTCCCCGAAAAAAAAGTATGAAAAATGACTCAGTGGCGACCCCTAGAAAAGTCAAAATACATTGGGCCTATGGAAAATGAAAGTAAATTTTTCCAATGTAGAAATACAAAACTTTGTACATCCATAGGACACCTCAGGGCAAACAAAAGTTTATTACAGCCATACCGTAAACTCAACAGGAAATCTACTATGTTGGGTGGAATGCGTGACCACCTAAATCGCAGGCTAGAGTCTTAGAAAACTCCTCAGAATCCTTTGGAACTTGTAAACTTGTACTTTTAGACAAGTAATATTTACATTTTGCCTTTTTAAACAGGGGGGTGCAGCGATTCCTGAGTCATCTCAAATCTCCAGCCAGTACTTTGTTTTTCTCGCCTTAGCCCAAGCATAATCTATTATTTTCAAAGGTTCAGACAGCTCCCAGGAAAACCAGGGATTGTGGAGACCTTTAACTCTAAATTACAAGGTGGTGTAGCAGGCCCCAGCAGTAGCACAGGCCCGGTTATTTGACATTACCGTGAAGTTTACACTTTAAAGCACAAAATGCAATCCTCCGAGTGCATGTGTCCCCGCGGTATCAAGGGAGGCGAGGGCCTTTATCGCCGCTTGCGGCTTTAATTATTATTATTCTCCTACACTTTTTGGACTCAATAGATGCTTTTAAAAAGCAACTCAAGACATTATTCATACATAATTACAAACCTTATATCCAAAATAGCCCCAGGACTGTTATGTTTGAATGTACCTTGTTAACTAGTACTGTATGTACTATATATTATAATGTATTTGTATTTTATTCTGTATTTTAAGTGTAAAGCACCTTAAAATAAATCCAATGATGGTGATTTGAAATTAAAACTAAATCAGCTTATTTTATAAATTCCCTGTACCCTCTTGCAAGAATGTGTGCTCAAAAAGAACAATGAGTGTGCTTCTCCTCCAGCAGTGCTCAGGTTTGTCCACTCTGTCTCTTTCCACTGGGGGTCCTACAGATCCTAGCCCAATCGGTAGAGCACATAGAACACATAGAGTGAAATACGCAGGTAGACCTGGGTTCTATTCCTGCTCGAGTCACTTCACTCTCTCACCCTGATTCCTCAATCCACTGATGTGTTTCATTTAGTATACTGTAACATTTTACACAATGCTCCTTTGTGGCAGAACAGTATTTGGTTTGTCTGTGTTTGTAAGTACTCAAGGAAATGACAATATATGAAATCTTGCTGCAAAAGCTTAATAATGCATCAAACTTTGTCCATATCTTTCAAGATAATAAGCTGCATATCAAACAAAACAAGAAGCTTTTAAACTGGCCACTTAAAAATGAACCGGACATGAATGATGTAACCAAGGCTTGTCATTGTAATTCTTTTTTTTTTTTCTTCCTATAAGCAAACAATTAGCTCTCAGGTCTCTTTGGATTCAAGTGGGATTTCCAGAGGGCAGTACTATCGCAAAATGCTCTTGATGCAATCAGAAAAAGAAAGCTCAAAAAAACGGCTCACCCTTTTCAAACAAACAGTTGTAATTGGTTTGACAGGAGAGTAGAAAACACTCTAAAGGAAAGGGATTCCAGACATATTTTACAAACTGAGTAAGTATGGTTGACCAGGCTCTAAATCCACCGACAGTTTTGTATAAATACTGACAGACAAGATTCTTGACGTACTTGATTCCTATTTGTGCAGCTGGATATATATAGAGAGAAAAAAATTAAGAGACCACTGCAATTTTTGCTAGCAAACAGCATCTCTACAAGTACGGAAGCCATTCCATTCCAATGTCTGTTGAATCCCAACACACCTCATTCTACGGAATCACCTGAACCAAATCTTATTTAAGAAGAAAACGTATAAAAAAAAACACTTCTGTGGTCATCACTATCCTCTTGCAAATAAATGCTCTAAATTACAATATTTTTATTTGGAATTTGGGAAAAATGTTGTCAGTAGTCTATAGAATAAAACCAAAATTTTAACCAAACACATACCTATAAATAGTAAAACCAGAGAAACTGATAATTCTGTGGTCTCTTAATTTTTTCCAGAGCTGTATATTACAATGGACATGCTTTTACAAGTGTTTGTGTGCGTGGAGAAGTGAACGCACCACCATCGTTTAAATCTGCCACTGTCTGCAGTTCAAGTGTGCGGTGCAACTCAAATTAGATAGCTGCGTTCCACCCTGTAATTCCCAAATGAGCTCGGAAACCTCTGGAAAGAAAGTGACAGGAAGAAACACAGGCGAGGTGCTACTTTTGACTGGAGTTGTCATGTCGTGGGTGGTTAAAAATGGGAAAACAAACACACAAAGCAAAGTCAGTCTTGATACAATCCAGATTCTCTGGGTTACAGTGTCACTATTATTGTTTCTATCATAACAGCTGCCACCAAGTTTCATTTCCCCCTTGTTTGTTTGAGTCACTGTTTCCACAGGCTTCTTATTTGCTTGAACAAGAAATCCATCTCTCTGACCTTGGTGTTATTTATGTTGTTTTGCTTTTATTTCATGTTAAACAGGAAATTGCATTTGCTTTGTTTCATTACACTGGGATATTTGCAAGATCCCTTCTGTGGTATTATATTTTATTAGTCAACTGATGAGTGCTGCACTCAAACAGTGACTCCTGCAAGTGACATGTTACATGACACAATTTAAATCTGTCTTATGTCACACATATTCTCTTTTTCTGCCTCTGTTTCCCCAAAAAGAGACATTCTTCTCGAGCACAAAGGGACATTTCTGTGCAGCTGTCAGCTTTGAGTCATGGATGGAGCCATTGGAGGTCAGCCACTCTTCAGTAAAAAGCCAGGCCTGTTATGTGCCAGAGAGGAGCCGATGGGTGCAAATATACTAGAAATGAAAGGCACAGAAGCTGCTGGAGTTTTTTAATGGTTTACAGTGAGAGCAAAGTACAATGTATTAATACAAACATATGCACAACAGTCTTTCTTTGCAAAACCTCATGTACAAATACCTCCTGCGAATAGTTTCATGTACAGTATTTATGTAAAGTCGTTGTACAGTCTCAGTTTGTGTATGTGTAGTCTAGCTAAGGTATATGTATAGTTAGATGTCAACCATCAGCAAAAGCCAAAAAGAAAAAAACTCTGGTCTTGTATAGTAGCATTTACAACAAAAACAGAGACTTAGATGATAATGTTTTGTGTATCTGTGACAAAACTTGAACACACCGTTTTGACAGAAATAGTTGTGTTATGTTGTTAATGGTGTGCTTATGGTCTAGCTCCTGGCTGGTAGTCACACCTGTGCTTGGCTTCACACAGATGTTGTGGACCTGTTTTTAGTGGGAGAAAAAAATCTTATTAAAATGATTCTGTTGTGTAATCCCCAGTTACAGCTTGATTTGATTGTATAGCATTCTATCACAGAGAGGGCATAAACATTACTGCACTGAAAACATCATTGTGTTTACTGATTCTGTTGTGGTTTGTTTTCTGAAATAAGGTCAACATTCTCACGCCACAAAACTGAAAACTTTTGAATCCTGCGGTGGTGTTTCTATTTCATTCCATGTGCTGTAAATTGTGACCTGCTGTGTCCTCAGTGAAAATTATGACATCCCAGTCGGATCCCAGAAGGCTATTGGCTACTGGTGACACACTGCAAGTAAAAATCTGTGTTTGTTATCTGCTTTGTTAAGATTTTATTTTGTCTTCCACGTATAGATAGATCTACAAAGTTTGTTAGCCCTGCTATAGTATTACCCGTGTCCCTCTCATTCAAAATGCGTTTTTTTTCAATACACTTCCATTGCAATTTGATTTCTGTTTTTAATTTGTTTCTCCATTACCTGGTGTTGAAATCCCTTTTTCAAATTTTTTTTTATCAGAATCAATGTTTTTTAACATAACAACAATTCAAATTTTCGGATATGGAATGAACAACTGGCTTTTAAGGGGTCAAAAATTCAGAAAAACCATAAATATTTGTTATGTACAGTAAGGACTAAAATTAATTATTGCCATTTATCAAATGCATAATTTTTGTGTCCTAGGGAGTACAAAATGGGTTGAGATGGAGGCACAATGGCACTATACGCAACCCTTTTGATAAAATGGACAGTAATCTAAATGCAGTCTGCTGCCCAAAAAGTTGTGAAAACATGGTTTATAAACTGTATTTTCTATGGTGAGCCACTGGGTTCGTTTTCCTCACGCTTGTTAAAAATGGACTTAACTTGAATAAAAATAAAGGAATAATAGTGTTCAGATTGGCCACTGGTCTAAATGGCATTAGTAAGCTCTTAATGTAAGGCTAAAGCTTAATTAAGACTTTTCTTCAAGTCTAGCGTCAGTATAAAGGAGCTGGTTCTCTGCGTGGTCTGGTTCTGTGCCGCGTCACATTCCTGCATGAGCAAACGGTTGGGTCCAGCGCTACTGTCAATGACTCCTCTGTGTCGTTGTCACCTCAGAAACAACAGGAATGCTCATTCTTTCCCGAGGCCACGGCAATTCCGGGACGGAGCACCAGATGGATGGATTGGCCGGCTGCGGAAGGGGAGGAAAACAGAGGGAAAAAAAGGCACACACACACAAAACAAAAAAGATCATAGCACAGAAGAGAGTGAATAAAAAAGAGATGAAAAGTCAACTGAATAAGCTCAAATGTTTTTTTTATTTTTTATTTATTGAAACACCCATTTGCTACCACACTTCTCTTTACATACAGCAGAAGATAAAATACCATTCTGTACAGTTGTTGTTACCTTGCATATTAAAGTTAGCACCATGAGACTAAACTGTGTACAGGATTGGGAGGGCTATTTTGGAAATGTATGTTTATGTTATGTTTATGTATGTTTAATGTTTACGTAACACAATCCAATTGCCACAATACAAAAGTATAATGCGATCTGAGAGCTTTTTAACTACTTTTAAGTTGTTTAAATTGAACTCTTGTTGTAGGTATGATCAGGGCATGTGGTCACACTGTTTTGAGCCTCTACATGGTTGAATGCTATGTCAGGCGCAAATAACCACTCTAAGCACTTCATAAGAGATAGAATCAGTAAACACTATGGTCTCAAGTAAAAAAAAAATCATCCTGTAATTTTTTGTGATATTTTTTTCTTTCACACTATGATCTCTAAAACTGAACTGATACCATCTAGATATCCCACTATTTCAGGTTTCTATAGACCAGCCAGTCAAGAAAACCTCTAATATGTAAAAGGCAAGGTAATTTTATTTATATAGCACAATTCATACACTGGGTAACTCAAAGTGATTTACAGGAATAAAAGACAATTTACAAGATTTAGATTAAGAAACATTAGAAAAATTAAAAACATTTTAAAAAGAAGAGTGCAGATAAAAGAAAAAACACTTTAGGTTGTAGTGTAGGCGGAGCTAAAGAGGAAGGTTTTTAATCTCCCCTTGAACATTGTTAAAGTTGAGGCTGTTCCAGGTTTTTGCTGCATGAAACTTGGTGCTTCACCTTGTTTAGTTCTAACTCTGGGCACGAGCAGAAGGCCTGTCCCAGATGTGATGTGATCCTCTGAAAATGTTATTTAAAAAAACTGGCTATAAATTGCTTAATAATAATAATAATAATAATAATAATAATAATAATAATAATAATAATAATAATAATAATAATAATAATAATAATAATAATAATAAACAGAACTGATTTGCAATTAGTTTTTAAGTATTTTCAAACCAAATTTATTTTTGTGTATTATGTGGTGGCCCCCTTCCGTAGTACCTTTGCGGCCCACTAGGGGACCTCGGACGACAGTTTGGTGATAGACTACACTGTAGATGCCTTCACACTGTTTATTTCAACACAACTGCCTTCGTTGAAATTTGTTTTAATCAATGAAAAACAATACCAAAAGTAAAATAAATCTTGCTGTCTGTTGTAATATAAACAAAAAGACATCAATGTGTATCAAAGAGATGCAAAGTACACATTCACAGTTTATTTTAAATTAAATAAATAAATGCGCAATTATCAAAAGGCCCTTACAGCCCATAAAGATAAATAATAATAATAATAAAGGTACCATCTAAATCATCTTTGAACTTAAAGTGCATTGAACAGGAGGATATTCCTTATGCTACATATAACCTAGCATCATAAACATCAAATGCAAATATTTATTTACTTTGATTCATTTTAGGAAAGCGATTCGTGCTAATGAACGCTTTCCTCTTGTGAGGTCACCTGTGACACTGAATACTCTTTCTGCAAAAGCTTGAGAAGCTGACATTGCTAAAAGATCTAATGCTAACGGTTCGTTGTCTCTGGTTAACTTCTCGGCACCGCCGCGGAACAACAAGACGCGCTCTGATTGGCTTATTTGTCTCATCCCGCCCGTTCCACTTAATCTTTCCTTCTCCCGACTGGTTTTCATCACAAGTTGTTTTCGTCTTGTCTTTTATTTGTTGACAAAAATGTCTATTTTAGTTATCATTTTAGTCATTATGAAGTCTTTTTTATTTCGTTTTTGTTTTGTATGGAGGTGTTGAGAAGGAAAGACGTAGCGCGGAGAAAGAAAAAAAATAACACTGTTAGTCATTACTGGCTACTAAATTAACTGAGCACTTGTAGCACAGTAAGAATGAAAGAATCTAAATTCTAAATTGTTCTTGTTTATACAGTGGCAAGAAAACATATGTGAACCTTTTGGAATTTTCTGAATAAATTTGTCTTAAAATGTGATCTGATCTTCATCTAAGTGAAGGGGATTGACAAAAATAATGTGTCTAAAAATAATTACTCAAAAAAAATCTGATCTTTCATGTCTTTATTGAACACACTTATTGTAAAAGTAAGTGAACCCTTGAGTTAATGAGCTCAAAAAAGCTAATTGGAGTGAGGTTTTAGCACACCTGGAGTCTCGTTAAGATAATATGTTTGGAGGTGTGGACTGCAGCTACTTTGACTGATAAAACCCCTCAACTCTTTGGAGTTTGCTCTGCACAAGAAGAACACGCTTATGTGCATAAGCTGCTGGGGCGGCAGTGGCTCAGTGGTAGAGCGGCCGTCCTTCAACCGGAAGGTAGTAGGTTCGATTCCCGCTCTCCCCACAGTTCATACTGTCGTTGTGTCCTTGGGCAAGACACTTAACCCACCTTGCCTCGTATGAATGTGTAAGAATGTTGAAGGTGTTGGTCGGAGAGTCCGTAGGCGCGGAATGGCTGCCACGTCTCTGTCAGTCTGCCCCAGGGCAGCTGTGGCTACAGATGTAGCTTACTACCACCAGTGTGTGACTGTGGAGTGAATGAATAATTGATATGTAAAGCGTCCTTGAGCTCTGGAAAGGCGCTATATAAATATAACAATTATTATTATTATTATGTGAGCTATGCCTCGCCAAAAAGAGCTTTCAGAGGAGCTATAATCATAATACGATCACATAAAGCTGAAAATGGAAATATGTGGTGTGAGTGTGTCAGGCAAACCTTTAAAAGGATAAGTCTACATGAAGTGGGAATGTAGAAAAGGAGTGGAATGTTGACTTTGCGTCTGTTGAGTCTGTCTTACCTGTTCCAATTGAGTCTTGATGTCATTAGTGTCCTTTTCTCTCAACACCTTCTTAAATTTTTTTCACCTTTTTCAGCGTCTGTAGGCTTGAACACACATTCAAGTGGAGATTGTATATCAGATAAGAATGGATTGTTTGAACTGATTGTGTGTGTTAACACGTTTCTAGCTTCAGTGTATGGTGTGGGTGGTGCCAATGTTTGAGTGGGTGTGTTTGTTTTACCAGTTCTTCATTGGGAGAAGGAATAGACTTCATCACTTCCAAAATGGCTGATTTGTCTTCTTCTGCATCCAAATACAACTCATGTACTGTTTTTTTTTTTCTTTCGTTATAGCCTTCTTTGAAGGGTCAAAGCCACTTCTACTTTTGCTTTTGCATTTGTTAATCTAACAGTTAATTGTTTCAAAAATTATTGTTGATGGGCTCTGGTTGGTAGGGGATCCCCAGGTCTACCAAGAACACCCTCTTCCAGCATGTACAATATCCATTTCATTAAAAATCTTTTTTTTACTATTAATAAAAGTAGTTTTAGAGGTAGATGTGATCACTGTTGTTGTTTTTTTGTACAGCCCACAGTTCCTACTGGGTAGGGTGGTGCCTCTCTTTTTTCTTTGTCCTCTTTTGTCATGTCCACTATTTATTGGGTGCAGCCTTCAGTGGTCTTTAAATGCTAGTTTCAATGGTTTTGTTCTTTTTAGGTTTATTTTGAGTTATATTTTACACAACACAATACACGCTGTTTTACGACAATACCACAATACGCACAAACTTGATTTCAATCACTAAAATCAAAGATAGGAAATGCAGTAAAGAGCTTCCACTCTCTGCACGGAGAGCAGGTATCACCCTATTTGTATATATATAGGGCCCTCACGTCCGCTAGTCAGACGAGAAAAACAAGCACATCCACCCTGCGTATCTATCCCGCCAGGGCAGGTACCACAGACTGATTTCAGACGCGAGTATAAAATATATATACAGTATATAGCTCCCCAAAGTATCCACTTTTAGTTGCTACTAGTTTTTAAACAAACGTACAGGAAAAACATTTTTCCACAGTAAGGTCTGCCCCTGTAGGGACAGGCAGAAACTTTAGTTAACAAGGCTTTCTGCTCACCTTTTCATTTGCGGCCGCCAGACTGTAAAGAAGAAACGTGTCCGTCGTGCAGAGAACACTTAAAGAATAAAAACTTTTCCTTTCCAACACCATAACCGGGCGGAAACACCAATTTATTACTCTGAAAACACTTTCTCCTGTTTGTTTAATTCCACTCATAAAGTCCAGTGCTGGTACACAACACGCAGTTAACATAAGGTCAGTCAACAAGTTGTGTCTCTGGTCAACTCAATACCCTAAATGTCATAACCTTTGGCCACACCTCACACAGGAGGGGGCACTCAGTATCAGTAGTTTTCCACTAAGTGTCCAGTCAGCTGTGACCAACTGGTTCTAACTGGTTTCAACAGATGAGGTATTTAGTGTCCTTAATCTAGGGCGCAGTGTAACATGCAAAGTGTGCAAATAACATACAGAAAAGTTATAAGAGTGCTTCTTATTATAAAACACTAACACTCCCAACCACTCTCCAACACCCTGGAGAGGGTATAGAGCTGGTCTAGTGTTCCACGACCGAGAGAAAAACCGCATTGTTCCTCCTGAATCCAAGGTTCGACTTTTGGACGAATTCTCCTCTCCAAAACCCTGGCATAGACTTTACCAGGGAGGCTTAGGAGTGTGATCCCCCGTAGTTGGAACACACCTTCCAGTCCCCCTTCTTGAAAAGAGGGACTACCACCCCTTTCTGCCAGTCCAGAGGTACTGTCCCCGACAGCCCCACGACATCCAAAGACTTGAGGTACTCAGGGCAAATCTCATCCACTCCCGGTGCCTTGCCACCAAGGAGCTTCTTAACTACCTCAGTGACTTCAGCTTAGGTGATGAACAAGTCCAGCTCCGAGCCCTCGGCCTCTGCTTCCTCAGTGGAAGAATTGACAGTGGGATTGAGGAGATCCTCGAAGAATTCCTTCCACCGTCCGACAATATCCCCAGTGGAAGTCAGCAGATTCCCACCTCCACTGTAAACAGTGTTGGTAGGGTACTGCTTCCCCCTCCTGAGGCGCCAAACAGTTTGCTTGAAATGATAAATATATTAAGAGTCAGAGAAAATGAATACTGCTGAGTCTACAGACAGTGTAATGAAAACTTTTGCAAAGCAAGATAGAAATGAAGAAGAAGAAAATTTACCTGAAAAGTATGTTGCAACTTCTGCAAAAGCAACATATACCAAGAGTCCTTGTGTAAAAAAAAGGTAAATAGAACAATGCCAGAAAAGTCCCAGAAGAGCAAATTAGTGACTACCTTTTCAAAGCTAAACATGCCAAGGATGGGAGTTCAACACACAAAGTAAAAATAAAAAAAGTGTTAGCTGCAGAAGCTACATCTCAAATCATAAACGATAAAGAGATTTACAGCCTTTGATGACACATTCCAACCAGATACTCGCTCAAGTAGATCACGTTGATGGGACCAGATGCAGTGGAATGGCTCAAGTGGGAGGAACAGCGGTGATACGGCAGTAGCAGTAGCTACTGCAGTAGCTCAGTGGGTAGAGCGGTCGTCTTTCAACCGGAAGGTAGGCAGTTCAATTCCCACTCTCCCCACAGTTCATACTGTCGTTGTGTCCTTGGGCAAGACACTTAACCCACCTTGCCTCCAGTGACTGTAACACTGGTAATGTAATGTAATGTAATGTAAGTCGCTTTGGATAAAAGCGTCTGCTAAATCAATAAATGTAAATGTAAATGTAAATGATACATCTACTAGACAATGATGGACGAGAGCGCAGAGCACAATTATGAGATGCTCTGTATATGCCTTCATTTCCACATGACAACTTTCAGTCGCAAGAACCACAAGTGGAAGAGCAGCAATAATGTTCAAGAAAGGAGACAGTCACATGATCAAAGATGGTAATGATTAACATTTGTAAATATAAGAAACTGTATTATCTACCAACTTTTGATACAGATAGTGACCAAACTTCAAGCTGTGTGAACAAGGAGGCTAGGACTGAGTAACCAGAAAGAAACACTGAGAATGTGACTAGGAGGAACCCACTGAGAATAAAAAAGAAACCAGCTTATCTACAGGATTTTGAGACTGATGACACAATGGACAAATTTGTGTGGACTATTGTTATCGAGCAGTGTGTGACATTCTACAAACTTATCAGCCATGACATCTTTTGATTCAAGACAGTGGAGACATGCTATGGACAAGGAGATCACTAGAAGAAAATGAGACAGGTAAACAAGCACTAGGAGGACGATGGATCAATGCACTTAAAACCTTAAACCTTAAAAACTTAAAGACAACCAGACCCCCTTACAACCAAAAAGCATGAACTGACTCTGAAGAGACATTTTTACCAGAACTGACTAGACAAGTGTCATAGTCCTGATGCAGAAGGCAGCACAGGACAACCTGATCTTCATCAACTGGACGTAAAGACAGCGTACCTGCATTCAACCCCAAGGTTATGAAAAAAGTTTAAAAACAGCTGAAAAAATGGTATGTAGACTAAACAAATCTTTGAATACTACTATGGATACTTTATTGTCTGTCCTCAAAGGTGACAGAAATTTTACTTTGATAAGACCGTGTCTGGTGAAAGCTAAACACTCCTCATCACTCTTCATATTATTAATTTATTTATTTGATTGGGACAGTGCTCACCAGAGCAACAATCACACACAGTCATACACCAGTGCTGTGTCACTGGAGGCAAGGAGGATTAAGTGTCTTGCCCAAGGACACAACGACAGTATGAACTGTGGGGAGAGCGGGAATCAAACCGCCTACCTTCCGGTGGACGACCGCTCTACCACTGAGCCACTGTGCCCCCATACAAACAAGAGGACAGTGGATTCCCTACATTTATCTCCACAGTGTTCAAGAGGCTGTAGGTGTGGAATAAATGAGACTTTACTTAAATAAAAGTATATTTATACACATATCCTTTTATTTAGATTCTAGATTTTAGGTCAAGGTCCGCTTAATTAAGATTCTTAATTAATTTACATCAACGTCACTGCTATTGATAGAAAACGGAAAATACAAAAGTTAAAAGAACAGCTTAACAAAGATATGCTGAAAATAAATCCCTAATTTACCTGATATTTTAAGTCTGCTGAATCTTCAGCCTAGCCTTCAGCTAGCACTGACATAGCATCACAGTGTGTGGACCAAGTATGGCACTAAAAACATTTTTTCCTCAGTACAACAGAACAAGGTCTAAATTTCAAGAAAAATGATACGGAAAACTAGGTCTAAGAATTTATTGTGATGCTAGTTTCATCCAATCAAACAGACAGGCGAAGCACATCAGGCGATTGTGTCAGTCTCAAGGATAGTCTTTGTGTTCACTGATCTCATGGAAAACAAGCAAACAACAGACAGTAGCACTTGCTGCCTGTGAATAGTAAATGGCATGCATTTATATAGCACTTTTTAGCACCCTTCTCGGTCACCCAATGCACTTTACATTGTGATTCAACTCACCCCTTATTCACACCTGGGGGAGACAGAGAGGGGGCTGCCATACACACGGCGCTCACACATCCTTCTCCGACCACCACCAAACCCACCTCTACAGTCACACACATTCAAACACCAGTGCTACGGATACTGGAGGTAAGATGGGTTAAGTGTCTCAAGGACACAATGACAGTATGAACTGGAATCGAACCGCCAACTTTCTGGTTATGGGACGACTGCTCTACCACTGAGCCACTGTGAAGCAGAACACATATCCCTAGCTTCAGATATACAGGAGTGTATTTACATAAAGAAGCAAAACAAAAGTTTACAAAGACAATCAAGGTACAATTGCACATACCAAAAATCCTTCAAACAGACAGAGATGCAAACAACATCCCACTTACAATACGCCAAACAGCCCAGAGACAAGCCTCAAAACTTCTGTAACAAAGTCATTTGGAGTGATGAGACCAAAATGGAACTTTTTGGCCACAACCATAAACGTTACATTTGTCAACAAGGCCTATGATGAAAAGTACACCATTCCTACTGTGAAACATGGAGGTGGATCACTGTTGTTTTAGGGATGTGTGAGCTACAAAGGCACAGGAAAAGATTAATGCCGCATGTTCTCAGAAAATACTGGAGGAAAATTTGCACTCATCAGCCTAGAAGCTGTGCATGGGACGTACTTGGACAACGATCCAAAGCACAAGGCCAAATCAACCTGTCATTGGCTCCAGCAGCATAAAGTGAAGGTTCTGACCATCTCAGTCTCCTGACCTCAATATCATTGAGTCACTCTGGGGAGATCTCAAACCTACAGTTCATGCAAGACAGCCCACAAAAAAATGGGCAGCTTTACCATCTGAGAAAATAAAGAGCTTCATCCACAACTACCACAGAACCACCATTAATGTTAAAGGTGGCAGTACACAGTATTAAGAACTGAGTTATATAAACTTTTGATCAAGGTCATTTGGGTAGTTTCTGTTGTCATTTTAATTTAAAAAGATTTCACACAATCGTTTGACAATAAATGGCTTTCACTATGAGTAAAAGAAAGGTTTTTGTGTTATCATTTATATTCTTGGAAAAATGGACCAAAAAAATCACAAATTACAAATTCTGTAAACTTTAGATCATTCAGAGTGACATTCACTCATCATTCAGTTACTTGGATGTGAAACAAGGCACGTACCTACTTCCTGCTTGCTTGTTTAGGATGTGTGATTATCATTTAGCCACTGTGACGTATACATCAGAATTAATACATGGTGACTCAAGTCTTCCTTCTTGATCATCCCTTTTGACCTAAAACATAGGCTTGAAAAATAAATAATCAAACAATATGAAAACCGTATGCTACTGTCTACGTTTCTTTTGGCAGTGACTAACTTGGGGCAGAAACTCTTCCTACATTGTCTCTCATTAATTGCAATTAATTAGTAATCGAACTAACAACGTTATTGAGTCATGATAGCCTATAGTTCGTTATTAATGAACAACCATCATTACCAACGTTGACTGCATTTGGGGGACTTTTACTCAAAATAACTAACCACTAGGATACGTCGTTAATATGTTTTAGTTGAATTAAAGCGCCATCTAGTGTGACTGAAGCCACCACAGGGTTCTTGGTCGTAGCCATCTTAGCTTACACTCCTGGTACCAGTGCGGGAGACCCGGTGAGCGGCGAACATCAAAGCCCTTTTCCCCGTGTTGTTGTCGCTGATTGGTTTATAATGTTGGAGCGTGCTTCCGTTCCCGCCTACGTCAGGTGTAGCTTACAGGCTCTGACCTCACCTCGCAGTTACGCTCCTGAAACTCGCCGCTGTTGCACTGTTTAAAGGTAAAGAAAAGACTTCCCACAGCATGGTCGCAACCTCCAGGCTGGTATATCGAACAAAATGAGTGGTAAGTCAGCATTTAAGAGTGTCTTTTTGAGGTTAAATTGTAGCCTAAGTTTGAGAAATTGTAATTCCGACATAACACCTGTTTCAAATGAAATATATCTACAGGTAAAATGTAGAATTGATAGAGACTGATATATTACTGGAACATTTTTAAGCATAGTCTGCAGATCATAGAGCAAAAGTGTTTTATTACCTGCTGAACATAAAAAGGAGAAGCCTAAGTAAGTGGTCATCACACAAAGACCATGGTTAAATTGAGTATTTATGCATAACAGCAGAGATTCCGGAGCATCCCAGACTTGTCCCAGCCTGCTTGTTTACTTGGATGAGTCTGATCAGTTGCACCAAACTAACACACTATCACCACTCACTAGAATAATGGCAATACTGTGTTTGTTTAAGTGAAGGCAAGGCAATTTTATTTATATAGCACAATTCATACACTCAAGCGCTTTACAGGAATAAAAGACAATTTACAAGATTTAGACTAAGAAACATTAGAAAAATTAAAAACATTTTAAAAGAAGAGTGCAGATAAAAGAAAAAACACTTTAAGTTGTAATGTAGGCGGAGCTAAAGAGGAAGGTTTTTAACCTCCCCTTGAACATTCTTAAAGTTGAGGCTTGTGAAAAAGGCTAATTATTAACAACACTGGTTGTGCTGGTTCTAATTTGAAGTAACCTTGTTTTAGTCACATTATGGCAGATTACAGTGAAAGGTTATTCTTCCCTCTTACATAATATTTACATAATATTTAACCCCCACTCTCTTTAGTGCTGCCCTATGTGGCTCAAGACTTCTCACGCTTGAGAAACATTCTACACTGGCAGGATAATCCACTTTCCCTCCTCATCGCTTTTATTGAGGGAAATTACCAGAATGCTTTTGTCTGGGGTCCCGTGCTGCCTTGTTTTTTTGTGCACTGTATGACTCACCCTGCGTATTTTCATTCCTGCGCTCTGAGACACTGACCCACAAGTTTAGTGCTCTCAACTTCTGTGAGCTGTCTATATCTACATTTTTAACACAAGCTCTAACTTATCCAAAAACATTTATTATCCCAGAAGTACATTTCTTTCTTTAAGAATACTACCCAATCTAAGTAGTGGAGCAACAGGATAGGTGCTATACTGCACAACAGGACCATCCCCTACGTTGGGCTTTTGAACAACAGAGAGCAACCATTAGATGTTTGAAATCAGTAAACTGCAGAACAAAAACACCACAAGAACTGCCATGTTTAGACCCTAACTTTGAGCTGCAGCTGGATTCTTGGGAGATTTTGGAGTTAACAAACTCTCAAAATCCCTCTGCTCTAAGCAAAGTATTCACAGCCAAACCATGACTTAACCAGCTGGTTGTAACGAATAATATGGCAGTACTGTCACATGTATGGGCTCTCTCCACTTCAGTCCCATTGCATTTACTGTCTCAAATCACTTTCAGGGGTCACCGAGTGGGTCGAGGAGGCTGACATCTTACAGGATGAGGTGCGGCCTCCCTCTTGGACAGAGGAGCGCAGTGAAGAGCTGTGGGACCGTGTTGAGGGAGTGCGACACAAGCTCACACGCATCCTCAACCCGGCCAAACTCACTCCGTACTTGCGCCAGTGCAAGGTCATCGACGAGCAGGATGAAGACGAGGTGCTCAACTCCACACAGTACCCTCTGCGCATCAGCAAGGCGGGTAAGAGGCAAAAGAAAAAAAAAATACAGAGAAATGATGGTGCGTCCTGCAGCAGGACCGCAGGGAGGCTGCAGAGCAAAGGCAGGAGCTTGTAATATGATCACCAGGCTTCAGGAGGATCTACAGAGATTTGAGGAGGAAATAGACAAAGTGAGCACAGCTTATTTTCTGCTAAAACTCAGGAAGGAGAAAAACATTAGTGTGAATGAGAACATGGTGGGCTGTCGCAGAAATACAGATGGGATAGATAAATGGTGCAGTGAGAAAACAAAATGAAAGGGTTTGTTAAGTAAAGGGAAGTGCAAGGCAAACGCTGAGGGAAAGATAAAAATGTCTTGGAAGGGACTGCCCCTAGCTCAGTTGGTAGAGCAATAACACGGGAGACCCGGTTCAAATCTCGGACTGGTCATTTGCCCAATGTCATCCCCTCAGTCTTGCCCTGTTTCCTGTCAACCTACTGTCAACTGTTAAATATATTTAAAAATGACTGGGAAACGCTGGAATTAATCCAAATTTATGAGGTTATTGGTGTAAGTTAGGTCATAGTCGTGGTAGTCATTCATCACCGGCACATTTGTCATTCATGTAGTTTGAAATGAAATATATATAACTCATGAAGCATTTCCGTTTTTATTACACATGCTAGTCTGTGTCTCATTGAGTCATGAGTTAATTATTTTTTACACTTTGTCAAACAGGCCGTCTGCTGGATATTTTAAGAAGTCAAGGCCAGCGAGGGATACAGGCCTTCATGGAGTCTCTGGAGTTTTATCACCCAGAGCAGTACACACAGTTGACTGGAAAGCAGCCCACACAGCGCTGCTCCCTCATACTGGGTAGGCTAAATCCCAAATAATGTGTATTTAGATCACAGTCAACACTGACTGATCATTTTATCCATCTTCTTCTCCAGATGAAGAGGGTCCAGAAGGTTTGACCCAGTTTCTGCTTTTGGAGGTGCGGAAATTAAGGGAACAGCTTCGCAATAGCCGCTTGTGCGAGAGGCGCCTGTCGCAGCGCTGCCGTATGGCCGAGGAGGAACGCAGCCGTGCTGAGCGTAAAGCTCAAGAGCTACGTCGGGACAGACTTCAATTAGAGAGGTTTGTTGTTGACTCCCATGCTGTTTGTTTCCCTTTGCTTAATATTTATTAATTGTAAGGAAACAACTACAAAGAAAAAGAGAGGAGAGATGAGACATCAGCAACACGACATGCAATATCAAGATGGTCATTACATATTTATGATGACAAAAACACATGTAGCTCACCCAGCAAAACTCAAACATCACAATTTAAATTCAATGGTATAATTTTGCCTAGCTTAAAAATGTACAATTGTTCCTGCTATTTTCACTTTTACTTCTCTTATTTTATACAGAAGTCACAAACACAATGGCTTTTTATAACATTTAAAAGAGACAAGATAATCCCTCAAACCGTAAATATTAAATAAAATACTAGAAACCAGCAGATGGTAGAGCTTTGTTCTCTTTAGAAACTGTAATTAGTGCAAATACAATTTATTATGTCTGAGGATGTTCATAAAACATGAATAACTTGCAGTTCATGAGAAAAGCGCATAATGAAGAGGAATAAGACAAATGAGATGTACCCAAAGTCATTTGTGGACCAAAAATAATCACTCCTTTTAGAATAATATGTTATAATAATAATATTAGCAGAATTATTATTATAATAATATGTTATTATTTGTTCATGTGAAGGTTGCGTCAGGACTGGGAGTCAGCCAGTCGAGAACTGGGCAAACTAAAGGACAGGCATCTGGAGCAAGCTATGAAGTACTCCAGGGCTTTAGAGGAGCAAGGCAAAGCCTCGAGTCGAGAAAGAGAGCTTCTAAGACAGGTTTGTGAAGCCGGTAGATTTAATAATAATTGCATCAATTACATAAATTAGGCTATCATAGTGCTTTTGTTTTGTACTATATTAACACATGTAAAACTTCACATAGTGTTTTTTTTCTCACTAAGGAAGCAAAAATAAGAATTAATCATTCACTTTTTCTGCCCAACAACAATGGTTTGCCTAAAACACAAGGTAGCATGCAGGGAAAAGAATGTCATTTTGTTAATAACAGTAATTGTTGCTGTCACAACTCCCGGTTCTTGTTTGCTCTTGTTGCTTTTTAGTTTGTTGCAGGTTTCTATTTACAGTTTTTCTATAAAATATACATGACAAACCTTACCCTTAAAAAAGTAAATCACTGTGAAACTGCCTCAGCTGGTAAACGGATACCTGAGAGCCTGGCTTTTTAGATACTATCAGGCTGCCTTTCTATATTGTGCACACCTTGTCACAACTTGTCGACCACTTGGCTGTAAATACCTGCGGTAGCATAGTTTGAGCACCAGAACATATTCAGCATGCTTTTGTTGTTTTATGTGGATTGTGATTTGTGTTAATGTCTTGTAATTAGACAAACACTTTGTATTTCTTTTAATTTAGAACAGTCTGTGCCATGTAATTTACTATTTTCTTACTGTCAAAAATTAGTTTGTGCATTTGAGTTTTACTAATAATACATTTTAAATGGTAAAAGAATTGCAACACCTAATCTTGCTACTGTCTACTCAGGTGGAGGAGCTAAAGACAAGGTTGACCGAGGCAGAAAACTCCTCTGAAGCTTTAGGAACCACAACAGTAGCTAAACGTAACAGTTTACTAACCAACGGAGCACATCCTTCTCAACCTGCTTTACCACAAAAACCTCTGAACTGTTCAGGAGTTCAGAAAGTGGAAAACACTGGGACTGGGATCTGGGATTCAGTTCCAAACACAGGCGTGATTGTAGGTTTACTACTTTGCCCCTGGCTGATAATGTTATTACCTCTAAATATCATACTTTTGTCAGTAAATTGTAATCAATACAATGAAACCGTGTGCACACTGTATTATATTCTGTGTTTTTGATTGATTAGGCTCTCATGGACATCGTGCAGCAGGACCGCAGGGAGGCTGCAGAGCAAAGGCAGGAGCTGTGTAATATGATCACCAGGCTTCAGGAGGATCTACAGAGATCTGAGGAGCAAATAGACAAAGTGAGCACAGCTTATTTTCTGCTAAAGCAGAATTTGGAAATTTGATTTAATATTAATGTGATCTGTCGGTAAAGATGGAGTCACAGTGTGAGCAGCTACAGCTGAAGGTCAGGACTCTCCAGCTGGACTGGGAGACTGAGCAGAAGAGGAGTGTGTCATATTTCAATCAGACCATGGAGCTGGAGAAAGAGAGGGATCAGGTCAGTCTTGACTTGACTTTGTCTTGATTGTGTACAAGATAGCAAAGTACATGATCATTATCTTACATGTTTCTTATGCTTCTAATTGTGTAGGCCCTTCAGGGACAGCTTGCAGCTAGAATACACTGACTGTCTTCTGGACAAGAACCTTTATGGAAGCGGATTGCAGAACTGCAGGTCAACATGGAGCAGCAGCAGAGAGAGCTGGAGAGAGAGAGGAGAGGGCTCGGGAACAAATGGTGCAGAGCAGCTCCTGTCTGCACTGTGTAAGTGACTTTAAGGTGTCCTAAGTGCACCACTGCCTTCTACTGCAGTAATCTAAGCATTACTCCTTGTCTCTGCTTCACAGTCACACCTTTCTCTGTGGAGTGAGGACCAGTGTTATGGTCCCTGCTGTTCCCTCGGCCTCGACCTGAGCCCCCAGCCCAACAGCAACAACACCCTACTTTTACGGAAGGTTAGGAAACCAATTTAACATTCAGACACCTCAGAGGGAACTAGTATCACTCTCAGAAATGGTTCCCCCACATGTCCAGTAATAGAAAATACTCACCAGTGTTTAAATGTTAGTCTGCTCATTGAGTGATATTACAGGTTAAAAACTTGCTGTAATAAAGACAAATAATCAATACACCAGTATTCTTTATAGTGTGGTAATTATACTGTGGCAGTAAAGTAAATCTGTACATTATCTAGGATTGTATAATTCTTAATGAAATGATAATGGCATTCTTATGTGGTATTGTGATGTTAGCCCTGCACACCTCTCCATAGGTATGGTTTTACACTAACACTTCCTTTCTCTGTCTCAGGTTCACTCTAAAAGCCAGACAAATGGTAAGTTCTGCACACACATACTTCTGCTTTATTTAACCCTCCGGCTCCTTTTATATTTTTGTTACACTTGTTGCGCTAGTGCAAAAAAGCTCCATTAAAGACTGCCATAGAAATATTATTTAATAATGCATAATTCCAAATTTTATACATAGCAAATATTTATTGCGTTTCTAAAATGTAACCCCTTAAATGCCAGTTTTTGTGATTTGATTTCAAAATAAGACTAATAATAAGTCTATAATAAGAATAATTTTCCATCCATCCACCTTCTTCGACTTATCCGAGGCCAGGTTGTGGGGGCAGCAGTCTGAGCACAGACGTGCTCAGGTCAGACATGTCCTAGGTCTTCCCCGGAGTCTCCTCCCGGTGGGACATGCCCAGAACACCTCCCTCAGCTGGCTCCTCTCAAATTTGAGGAGCAGCTCTACTCGGTGCTCCTCCCAAGTGACCGAGCTCACCCTATCTCTAAAGGAGCGCCTAGCAACCCTGCAGAGGAAACTCCTTCGGTCGCCTGTATCCGGGATCTTGTCCTTTCAGTCATGAACCAAAGGTCATGATCATAGGTGAAAGTTTGTGCCAGGGTACTGGGGAGGAGAATTCAGCCAATAGTTGAACCTTTGATCCAGGAGGAGCGATGCGGTGTTCGTCCTGCTCGTGAAACACTGGACCAGCACGTAGGGCCCACTGCTAAGGGCTGTCTGGTCCCAGTACAACCGGAGCACAAACTTGGTTCATCGCCGGCAGTAAGAAAGACCTGTTCCCAGTGCATGTTGGACTACCCCTTGTCACCGGTCCTGTTCATTATCTTTATGGACCGGATTTCTAGGCACAGCCAGGGGCCGGAGGGAGTCTAGGGACCACAGGATCTGGTCTCTGCTTTTTGCAGCTGATGTTGTCCTGTTGGCTCCATCAAGCCAGGACCTTCAGCGTGCACTGGGACGGTTTGCAACAGAGTGTAAAGCGGCTAGAATGAAAATTAGCACCTCCAAGTCCAAGACCATGGGTTTCAGTCAGAAAAGGGTGGCTTGCTTCCTTCAGGTTAATGAAGAGCTCCTGTCTCAAGTGGAGGAGTTCAAGTATCTTGGGGTCTTGTTCACGAGTGAGGGAAGGAGGGAACGTGAGATTGACAGACGGATTGGTGCAGCTTCTGCAGTGATGCGGTCGATGTACCGGTCTGTCGTAGTAACACCTATAGTAATTACCTATGGTAATTTACCATTTAATAAATGCAAATTATAATTTTTTTGTGCGGGATTATAAAAAAAATGGCATCAAGATTGATTTTGATAAATTTTTATTGTAGTATAGTGTAGTGTTTAATTTTGGGACGAAATGAACTCTGATCTAAGTGACACATAATGCCTTGCCCTGGGATAACATCTGTGTAAACAAAGCTATACTAGCAGTCTTTTGTTTTAGATGACATATACATTTTTTATTTGATTTATTATTATTATTATTATAAATGGTTTTATGTCTAAGTTTCTTAAGCAAACTCATCCCAACCTATATTTGTACAACAGTATGTCCCTGCAAGGCCACTGTAACTTCTCACACGCTCTAAAAAGGAACATATGCATAAAGTGTGGAAATGCAATCTGCAATGTTGCCACCAGATGTGGGCACCCAAATCTTTGCAGCTTTAATTTTAATAGTTTCTGATAACTGTTGCTTCTTCACAGATTCTCATTCAAATTCTGAGGAAAACCTCCTGGGTTCTGTGAGTACCAGAGTTTATTATGACTGCCAATATTTTGCTTTAGACTTTACACATAACAGTTAAGTGAAAACAAAAGAAATCACAAAAAAACAATAATTTGGAATTTAATTGAACTTAACATTTTTAGGTTGAAGACAATGAAAAGGAAATAAATCGTCTCTCTACTTTCCCATTTCCTCCCTGTATAAACTCCATCAATCGAAGATGCACCACTGAGTGAGTTGTCTTTTACTGCCAGCAGAACATACTTTTGAAATGTGATCATTTGTTCATCTGCGTATGATTTGATGAGCTTTATTTGATATATATATCTTTTTTTTCTGTAAAAGGTTTGACTTGGAGTCATGGGGCAGTGATGAGAATGATAACATAACAGGTACATTTTAACTGTATATGTGCACTACTTATATACACAGGAATAATCTGATGCAAATGTCTTATTCTCAAAATACTGCTGGTCTTCTCAGGTGAACAGAGTGAACTGTCTTTATGTGATTCGTGGAACTCATTACACTCTCACCCTTTTCCTCCTGATCTTGTCAGCTTGCCATCTTCAAATCAAACAGACCCCAGTGTCTCCAGGTAAAATTATTGATAAAAAAAAACAAAAAACTTCAGAAGAACCTTTGACGAAGTAGACCACTTATATACATTTTCTATTTTAAGCAGACACAGCTAAAAATATATGACATGATGTACTACATATAACTATACTTATTTTTTCTTCTTCCTCAAGCCCCCCTACCCCGCCAAAACACAGAAGTGCCAGTCTCGCTGGTGATATCACAATAGTGGGAGGAAACCGGACAGGCATCTTTGTCAGTCATGTTAGGCCAGGTTCTCCAGCTGAACAGTGTGGAGTAAAGGAGGGCTGTGAGCTTCTAGAGGTGTGTGTCAAACTGCATGAAGAGCCTACATGAGTACAAAAATACATGAAAGAGTGAATACACTGAGTTTGAGGTCACAGTTTTAATCTCACACAGCTAGACACTGACAGTAACATGTTAATTTGTCATCTTCTTGTAGCTGAACCAGGTTTTGTTTGGTGGGGGCAGTGTGCAGCTGGCTCAGTGCACTGCAGAGGTAGCTCACTTTTCTCTTCAGTGGTGGACTGAGCCCTCTTCCCTAAAACATAGGAGCAACCCAGAAGGTGAGTTTAAGATGCAGTCTGCAAGATGTTCGACAATTACAGCAAACTTCAGAACATGTCTCATTTGGGAGTTTACAAACAAATAACCAGTCCTAAATGGAGAGTCTCGGATTTGATTTATGCCTCATCATAGATTAGGTTTGATATTATTTTTTATCTGTGTCTTTTCTTCTCAGCTTATGCCAGATTGTGCTCCCAGATCTCATCTCCTACATTTAACGGTGCTGACTCCTTCTACGTACGTGTAAATCTTAACATAGAGCCCTACGGTGAGCCACCGTCTCTGGGTGTGTCCTGTGATGACATTATACATGTCACAGACACTAGATACAACGGCAAGTACCACTGGCGCAGTTTGTTGGTTGACCCGTGCACAGCCAAGCCCCTGCAGGCAGGATTCATGCCCAATTACAACAGGTGCATAAAACCACAGACTAGTATTATAGTTTATCCAAAGAGAATGTATAAGCACTAAAAGCAATAATTATTGAAGCATTTATATTTAAATAACAAGGACTGCATAATTTTTGTTGAAAGGGCTCAACAGTTGTTACTTATAAGGCTAAGAAAACTGGCTCTTGAACAAAAGGACTTCAGAAGGAAAATGGTAACCTCACACATGCTCCAAAAACATATAAAACTGACAAATATTATTTTAATATTTTTGTTCAGTAATAATACGATACAAAGATAGATTTTAATGTTCTCTCTATTAAAGTTCTTAAAAAAAGCGTCAGGACGTGTGCGGCTTGTCAAAGCTGTGGACCACAGTTTCCGTGGCCTTGGCTCCACACAGCAGGTCTTTTACACTCTCAGCAAACGTAAGGCACTAACTTTATTATTCCTAAATACAGCACCTAATTTGCCTGTCTTTAAACTTTGATTGTGTTCCCTAACTTCTCAGGTCATGAGGAGCACTTGATTCCATACAGTTTAGTGCAGCCAGTGCAGGTAGAGACTAAACGGCCAGTCATCTTTTCCCCGTCTCTTCTTTCTCGGGATCTGATAGAGAGACTGATGCAACCTGCCGAGTCCAGCTTAAACTTCAACACCTGCCCGCCAGGTACAGCAAATATAAAAAAGCTAAAAACTAAAACTCCAGTAAGAAACTATGCAAATAAGCTCACCTGCTGCTTCTGTTAGAAATCTAGGGGTCATCAAGGACTTAGTCACATTTAGTCAATTACATCATCTGCATTTTATCACCTTAAAAACATTTCCAGAGTCAAAGGGATGATGTGTCAACCAGACTTAGAGAAACTTATCCATGCTTTTATCTCCAGCAGGTTAGATTACTGTAACGGCCTGCTCACTGGTCTCTCAAAACGAGGGTTAAGACAGCTGCAGCTTATTCAGAACACGGCTGCTCGGGTTCTCACCAAAACCAGGAAGTACAACCACATTACGCCAGTTTTAAAATCTCTGCACTGGCTTCCTGTTGCTCAGAGAATAGACTTTAAAACAGCACTGCTGGTTTACAAGTCTCAGTCCTTCACAAGCCTTCTGCTCGTGCCCAGAGTTAGAACTAAACAGGATGAAGCAGTGTTTAAGTTTCAGCAGCAAAAACCTGGAACAGCCTCAACTTTAACAATGTTCAAGGGGAGAACCTTCTTCTTTAGCTCCGCCTACATTACAACTTAAAGTGTTTTTATCTGCACTCTTCTTTTAAAATGTTTTAATTTTCTTATGTTTCTTAATCTAAATCTTGTAAATTGTTTTTTATTTCTGTAAAGCACTTTGAGTTACCCAGTGTATGAATTGTGTTTTATAAATAAAATTGCCTTGCCTTCGGTTTTAACAGAACCTATCCAGGACTCTGAAAGAGGGGACAAGAACATTTTCCTGCTTGATTCCTATAGTCCAGAGCAGGCCTTGGGCATACGATTGCAGACAATACAGGATGTTGTCAGTGGGGTAAAAGTTACAAATAACAGCACAGATGTGTAAAAACCCATGTACATGGTATCTTATATTCAAATTACTCTTTGTGTTGCAGGACAAACACTGCTTGCTAGAGCTGGGGCTGTCCAGTGTTGAGGGCTTACTAAGACAGGGGATTTATCCTATTGTCATCCATATTCGCACAAAAAACAAAAAACACAAAAGGCTAAGGCAAGTGGGGATGATTTTTATAGTTTGTATTTTATGGTTTATTTTATGTTATAGTGTCTGCTTATCTTTATCAACTAAAAACAACTCTGTCTATTTTGTATATTTCTAAAAGAAAGTTTTTTCCACGGTGTGCGGAGGATGGAGCGATGGAGGAGGTGTGTCAGGCTGAAGAGCTGCAGCTGGAGACTCTGCCTCTACTTTATTACACTCTGGAGCCTAACACCTGGAGTTGCACTCAAGAGCTGCTTGCATCTTTACGCAATGCCATACGTAGCCAGCAGAGGGCAGTAGCATGGGTTGAGTTAGATAGATTGCAATAACAGCCATAATCACTCTCACAGTTCAACAATGGTATTACAGCAGTATTGTATCATCTTAAAACAAATTGTGCAAAGGAAAAAAAAATATTCTGTGTTGTGCTACTTTAAGTTACATTTCAAATTATATTTCATTATTATTAGTTCCAGTCAGGCAACTATACAGCCTACTAACACCACTATTTATGTTGTGTTGTGCTACAAAGTGGCATTTTTATTCCAGACCTTTGAACATTTCCCAGTGCTTTGTGTAGAACAGAAAGCTGTAATAACAATACAGTAGAAGTTCAAAGGTCGTGTTTGTACTTTATCTGATAGTTCTGAAAATGTTCAGTTCCAGATGACTTTTACTGAGCATGTGCTCGTTTTTTCAATTACAGAAATGATAAACCACAAAACGTTCACTTGTTATACAACAAACTTTTGTAATCAATAATAAAAGTTTTTTTCTAATAATCTTGACTGCTCGTTTTCTGCAATATAGCACATGTATAGCAAAAGATTTAATAGAGAATACAGAAAAATAATCTAGAAATGTCTTGGTCTTATAAAAGCTGATAGACATGGTAACAGTGCCCTCTGGTGGTACAGTGTGTGCGCCCTGCGCCTCCTCCCCTCTCTGATCAACAACAGCCTCGGAGCCTGGTGATATCATATGCTGCTAAAGCTACCACAGAGGCAAAATGGCCGATAGTAAACTAACCGATCATTCGGCGTCTGACAGTCATCAAGGGGTTACGCGTGATTTGTTTATAGCTTGAGGACTTCAGTAAGGCAAAAAGAATAATCGCCTTTACGCGATTTTACACATTAGCATTTCGCCTTTCGTTGATGTCATTTCTTATACAAATTAGTCTTGAAAGCCTCGAAGAACTAGCTCGCTAGGCTAGCTACTTTGCTAGCCTGCTACTGCTAGCAGTAGGTCTGCAAAAATCTTTGCACAGAAGCACTTTATCTCTACGTTATGTGATTCCCGAGGTAAGTGTCACCTGGTATTTGCATTAATTCTTTAGCGTTTTATAAATATGGCTTATATGGATGAAATTGAATTACCAAAACAGTAAGAGCTTTAATGAGCTTTACTCGTAACGCTTTACAAACGTCACTGAAGAAAAGGTGGTTACGTTCACTTTTGCCTTATACCGTTTGACTTGTTGATACTTATAATTAGCATGTAATAATAAAAATCGTGCTGACTGTCCGCTGTGTGCACAGGTTGGACTGGTTGCACCTTACCTTTGGACAGAGTGCGGTGTGTTGCCGCTTTAGGTCATAAGCAGTGAACTGTTTGCGTGCTCACACTTCCTCGTAGCAAGATTCTTTGCTTTGAATTTATTAATTAACCTCACTTTTCATTAGTTGTCAAACATTTCACTTTCTTTGCCAGTTAATGCAATGCATTGTCCATGGCATTCTGTTAGCTATTAGAAAGGCCCACTTATGTTAACTGCATGTTATAGTGACTCTCACGTTCCTCTTACGTTTCCAAAGGACCTGGATCCTGTAAGCCACTTGTTTTGTTTTGCACAAACAGGAGTTTACATGATTTAAATATTGATTTTGTTTTTGCATATTGACATTTGGCCTGGCAGTGTTGGTGGGAGCAGGTCTGAGGTCATGAGGATGGTGCGGACACCATCAGCATCATTTACTTACATTCACATTTATATTCATTTAGCAGACGCTTTTATCCAAAGCGACTTATATTGTTCTACAGTAATTACCAGTGTTACAGCCACTGTGTGCAACCTGTGTGCTAGGGTCTTCTGGACACTGTTGTCTCAACCAGTTAGGACTAATGTTGAAAAAACATAAATAAAAAAACATTTCTTTTTGAAGTGTAGTCTGAAATGAACTTGTTTGTTCTACCGCCGACTGTGCTCTGTATTAGTTAATGAATTATGCAGTGAGAAGCAAGGATACCAGGGCCGGTTGTCAAGCTGTCTACTTCTGGCTAACATTACAGCCCTTAAAACAGACTAAGATAGAGTATGCCCTATGCACATCTATTTAGAAATTAGAAATAGGAGGTTTGTTTGTCTACAGGACATTGTGGCTTTAGGAAAAAGTAATGCGTCAGTGATTGAAAATGCACCTTTTTGCTCAAACAGGAGAATCAAAAAAGGGAACAGTGTTTCATGGAAGACAAGAAAAAGAAGAAAGAAGATAAAAAGAAAAGGGAAACCTTACAGAAGGTAAACATACCTGAGCAGGCTTTTTATCACGCTTTATAACCCCTTTTAATTTTAATGCAACATTTTAACATTGCTTGAATCTTTTTTTATTTTTATTTCTTTCCCCAAAATATTACTACACTACTGTATTTCTATTTAAGTGTATACAACATAAATACATATATATTTATTTATTTCAGGTGCCAGAACAGAAACTCAAAGGTAGGTTTTTGTCTGAAAATGTTAAAATTTTTAATGGCGTATGTTTACTTGTTGATTGGAAACTTCTATATTTTATTTTTGAACAGGTAGTTTTTGACTGTGCATGCACTTTGTAGATATTAAGTAAGGATTTCCTTTGATTTTCTTTTGTACATATCCACTCAACATTGATTCGTCAATCATCCATGTCATGTACATTCTTGTAAATGTGTATATTTCAGTGCCAGAATCTGCCAAGGCTTCCTGTGCCCAGCCCCTTGCCAGCCCAGGCTCAGTGTCCCCCAGCCCTGGACCTGTTGCCCCTTCATCACCCAGTCCCAGTGCAGCCAGTGTTTCTGCACAAGTCCCTCCTGGAGGTGGGAACAATGCAAAGCAGCGGACCTCTGTGGCCAACGGACAGCCCTCCTCCTCCTCGTCTTCTCCTGGAAGCCAGACCCTCCAGCAGCAGCGATACATGTCCAGAGAGGTTCCACCGAGATTTCGCGGCCAGCAGGACCACAAAGTGCTACTGAAGAGGGGCCAGCCTCCGCTGTCCTCAATGCTGCTGGGGGGAGGAGGAGTGGAGGAGGCTGCAGCAGGCAGTGGCTGCACCTCACAGGGAGCAGATTACCCCAATGCAAACACAGGTGGGTTACCACCAGAAAACACTATTTTTGTATAAATAATTGAAGCTTCTACTATTTAGATAAATTTTACAAAGAGCTAGAGTTAAATGTTGTATCAAATATTAGTATTAATGTCATGCAGGTAATTCTATGTAAACCAATTGGCCTAAAATGGTCAAAATTGCTTGGTTTCTGTACTTTTACTTTTTTTGACTGAGAGGATAAAATATTCAAAGTTGAACAATAATAACCTGTTACTGTTACTTGTTTGCCATTAGTTTGTTCATGTTTTCTCTTCTCTAGATTTCAACTTGGGTTCATCTTTCCCTTCACCCCATAACTCATCCTCATCAAGCGCTGCTCTGCCTTCTACAACTACTATTAGTACTACTTATGCAAATTCCACATGGGGGGCTGGCTCAGGCAGCCAGTCCTCCTCTCAGGGCTGCGGGAGGGCAACTGTGGACGGGACAGACATGGAAGACTGGCCTGGTGTTTTAGGAGGGGCCAAAACGTGTTCCGAGGCAGCAGGTGAAGCGACGCAGGAACAAGATTACCGTGGTAACAATAACAACAGTAGTGCCTCATGGAGCGAGAAAAACATCCAGCAGAAGGGAGGAGGGAACATGGACAATCCTTCCCCACCTTGCTCTTCTCCTCTCTCCTCCTCATCCTCACTTAATGAATGTGTTCAGTCGAGCGGTGTGTGGGGCTCTCCGACCGCCTCTCAGGTGGAAGCAGGGCAAGGATCAGCAACATTTCACAGTTCCAAAGTCTCCCATCTTCTCTCTGGGCCTCAGGAGAGTCTTGTCTGTGGCATCATCAGCAGCGCACCTGGTGCCAATTTTAACCCCAGCTCAAACCCCTCCGCCTGGCCTGCTCTGCCTCAGTCTGGGACGACAACAACAACAGCTAATGATGGCCTTTCTTTACACTCGTCTGTTATTTCTGGTTCTTCATTTTCTCCCACCGCCCAACTCTTCACCACTCAGTCTCTCTCATCTGTGAATCAAGCCGGGGCCCATCAGCAGCACACTGAACCAGCTGTGGGTGCCAGAAGTGGGGAACAGCTGCAAGCAGCAGACCTAGCAACTGAATCAAATTCAGGCGAAGGGGTAGTAGAAGTTGGACCAAATAAAGAAACTGGCAAAGAAAAAGAAACTGTGGTTGTAAAAGGAGAAGAGAGCGCAAATCTGTCTGGCTCTGTGTCTTCCTCCTCCATCGGCGCTTCTTCTTGGAGAGCCATGCCCCCAGTGTCACTTGACCTTGGTGCAGAAGGGTGGGGTGGAGCTCCCGGGCAAGAGGGAAAGACGTGGGGTTTCAGTAGCAAGGGCGACGGAGAAGCTTGGGGAAAGGACGGCGGCTCAAATACCCAGGCGGTATCTCAGGGAGCGGGAGAAGGATGCAGTTCAGTGGCAGAGTGGGGCAGCACTGTGGGTGGGAGTGGTTTGAGTCATTCAGCAATAGGATGTGGGCGAGGAGAGGGTGGGAGCAGTGGTAGTAGTGGGGGCAGTGGTGGTGACAGTGTTTTGCCAGACTCTGCATCACCAAAGTTTGCAACTATGACAAAAGCATGGGACAATCAGAAAGGGATGGAAAGTGGGGATGGGGTGTGGGGACCGGGAATGCACTGAAGTGGGACTGTCACCCTTGAGCAGGGGCGGGTCTTTAGCTGGCAGCAGTGGGGAAGCAAGTGGTGGTGAGCAGAACATGGACAGAGCCTCATGCGGACGCCAGCTCTCCCACCAGACCAATGCTGAAGTGGCCTTACAGAGTATGCTCAATCGGTCTGACTTGGACCCCAGGGTTCTGTCTAACACAGGCTGGGGCCAGACCCAAATCCGACAGAATGTGGCCTGGGACCTGAACACGGCAACGGTAGTAGGAAACCGAAATGAAAAAAGCACTTCATTCCCATCAGCAAATCTGAGCACTAGCCGTGGTCCGGGGTACCCGTCTAACACAACTAACAATCCGTCTGCTGCTTCCAGTTCAGTGAGGGAAGTCTGGAGCAGAGGTGGTCGAACACCAGATGAGGAAGTGGAGAGCAAACCACGAAGGGCAGATGGAGGCTGGGGGGAAGCTCCATCTGAAGGCAAAAGATGGGGGACTGAAGAACACTGGGGGGATAACAGAGCAAAAGGAAAGTGGGGAGAATTTGGAGAACAGGGTACTGGGTGGGAAGATGGCATAAAAGATAAAGGGACAGGGGGATGGAAGGGGACCGGGCGAGGGGAGGCTGGTGGCTGGGGGGGAGAGTGGGGACAGAGAGACTCTGTACCCGGAGGAGGGAGCATTTCTGAAGAGGGCTCATCTTATACAGGTGAAGGAGGGTCTCAACGAGGGGGATGGGGAGGAGAATCCCAACAGTGGGACAATGGAAAACCCCACACCACAACAGCAGCACCGATACCAAACAGCCAAGTGGCGCCACTGAAAGCCCCAAATCAACAGCACCAATCACAGGGTCAGCAGGCACCCCGAGGGCCCACACAAGGAGGGTGGAGCAGCAGGGCCAGCACTGGAGGCGGAGCTCCATCGTCCAAAAATCAGAACCAAAGCCCGGGCTGGATGTCCGGCCCTATCCCCCAAATTCCAGGAGATGGAGGTGACTCCATGGAGCACAGTGGCTGGGAGGAACCATCCCCTCAGTCCATCAGTCGCAAAATGGAAATTGATGATGGCACTGCAGCCTGGGGAGATCCCAGCCGCTACAACAGTAAGAATGTCAACTTGTGGGATAAGAATGCTGCTCCTGGTCAAAGTCACAGTCAGCAACCCCCACCAGTGTCCATTCAGCAACAACCTCCGAGAAGACAGCAGGGGCAGCAACACTCGGGTAAGCACATTTACATGGTGTACTGAGTATAAAAGATAGATGCCAAAATTATACAGTATTTTTTCATTGTTTCTGGTTTATTTTAGCATTAGCACTAACTTAACTAACAGTAAAGCCATACTTCCACACAGATTGGGTTAATTTCCTTCTGTCAAAGCATTAGAGAAAATTATAATTTACATTTATTGGGATTAATTGGGTTTTGTAAGATGAAGAAAGTAATGTTCTGTGTTAATCTCTTTACTTGTTAGACCCTGGTTTGTGGGGAGGGTCAGCTCAGTCTGTGGATGACGGTACGGCTGGATGGGGGCAAACATCCGACTCAGCAACAAGTTGGGGTGACCCAGATGAACCCAGCAAACATTCTGGCTGGGGTAACGCTTCATCCAATTCTGCTAAATCTGGTAAGAATTAACAATGTCAGTTTGAAATGTGTGCATTAATATGAGCTGAGAGTGAAATAACATGTTTATTTATGTGTCTGATGAAGGCAACAAGCCAATAGAAAACTGGGGCGGGAAAGGGGAAGGCTCTGTGGCAGCGTCGCGTAACCCAAGCTGGGACGAGGACGAAGACTGCGGTGGAGGAGTTTGGAACAACGCTGGCTCCCAGGAAGCAGCTCTCAACTCTGGAGGATGGGGTCATGGGGAAAGAGAGGCAATCTCAAGGTGTGCATAATGTTTTTTTAATTTATTTAATTCATTTGGGGGGGGGTAAAGAATTTAGTTTTTGTAAGACTATTGACTGCATCTAAAACCATCCATTTTGTTTTTCTCCTAAAGAGTGGAGGAGGGGACAGCTGGATTAATCCAGTGTCGCGTCAGTTTTCAAACATGGGTCTCCTGGTAAGACGTTTCTTGATTTGAAAACCAAAAAACGTTAACATTCTAATTACCTAGGGTTGGGCTGTCCATACTAATGCCCACACGCTATTTATTACGCATCTCACCAACAATGCTCATGAAGTCTGTTTAGTCTCATGCAATTTAAAATATAAATTGTGTAATACTTTTGTAAATTGCACAGCAGATACTGTGCTTCTCATAAAAGATTAAGTTTTACAATAATAAGCAATTGTACTCGGGCCAAGACAAAATATATGAATTGTTACCCTAGTCCAACTATTTGGTCTTTTTAAAATGCATGATAATTTGATTTATAGTTTGAGCAGGCACTGCATTGAACAAGTAAAGAAATGAGAAAAAATATAAAAAGAAAAATGAAAACCAGTGTTTAGTGTGATACTTTTAGACTGGCACATTTGATTCACTCTCCCAGTTGAACGGGGAAAGCTAGTATACCATAGCGTTTTGAGACAGTCTGACTAAGCTTTACTAAATGTCAATGTAGTGAGTGTAGGCCTCGGGAAACTGGAGAGGGTAGACAGTTGTGCTTCAGCCTGGCATAGATCAACTCTGTGAGTGTGCTCTCAAAGAAACAGCAGTTATTTACAGGGTGTTGTACATCATTGTATATTGTTAACAAAAAAATATGACCATGAGTGAGACATCCTTCATTCTTTTGTTTGTAGGGGACGATAAAAAAGATTGATGGTGAAAAAGAGGAATGAATGACTATAATGGAGATATGCGTCGAGGGGCAGAGGGGTGGAGGTTATCGTATGCCAAGTTCCAAAGACATGGGTCCTGTTGACGTTGGACCCTATGGTGAAAAGGTATGACTCCTTTTATACATGTTTCAGTTGAATTATTGTTTTTAGATTATTTCTGTACTTATTTGTTGTGGTATGGTTTGTTTTGTCACAGATGGGTAGTCATGGAGTGTTTAGCAGTGGGGGAGGGATGCCTCAGCCTCGGGGGATGCCCCAGCCTGGCATGCATCCCATGAACCCTTCCCCGGGGTTACGTGCTCAAGTGCCTCATCAGTTCCTGTCTGCTCAGGTGAGTAGATTTTGTCCTTTGTTAAGACATGTAATATTTTTTTAATGCATCTAAATGTAGATAATCTGTCAATGGGGCTCCTGTGTAAACATATGCGGTTTTCATCAAGAAGCAATATCTAATGTGATGGGTTCCTGTGATGTCTAGGTGCCAGGTCCTATGCTGAAGCAGATGCCTTCTCCTGGTGGCAGTATGGGTGGAGTGGTCGGGGGAGTTGGCGGTGTGGGAGGTGTCGGTGGGGGAGTGTTCCCTCCTCAGATTTCTCCACAGCAGCTAGCAATGCTCAGCAACATCTACCCTCAAATGCAGCAGTTCCATCTGGTATGTGGCAATAGATATTTATCAATCAAGGGAATCATGGAAGGATGACACAACATACATTACCTGAGTTTTACAAAGTCCAAGTGCCAGCTTTACTATAGTACCTATAAGTGGAAATAGGTGGCAAAAGATGGGGTTCTGATTTCTTTTTTTTATTTTCATTTTTAGTGTAGAGTAGAGACTATTTAAATGAAGCAGTTTGCAAAATGAGTAAATGGCACCTTTTTATTTAATACAGTCAAAAGTATATCTTTGTTGGCTTCACAGAGTACAACATGTGCATTTTAGAACTAATGCTGTTCTCAGTACTTGGTGTTCTGCTATTCTTTAAAATGTTTGTACAGTTTTTTAGAGACAAATTATATAAAATGGCATCAAATGCTCACAAAGCATTAAATTGTCAGCGTTGGGCTCCTGGTCTAGTTTGAGTTTCATAAATCCAAATGAATAGGTGGAGCACACATGTTTTAGACCGCATTTTGGGGATTCCCAAGTTTCATCAATGAGAGAATCCCACTTCATCTTGCCTCACATTGTTCATCCCTGCAGGTAGAATAAGCCACAAAGACATTTTTGATTAATCATGAAAGACCATGTACAGCGTGGAAAACTGTAGAAAGTAGATCAATTGCAAATTAGCAACCCTATTACCCTGTGCCCTGCATACACTAAATTCTTGCAACGTTGTTTAGCTTTTAGTCTATTTGAGTAACTAATAAAATTGACCACTTTTTAAAATAAATCTAAATTGCCCCCATCAAATGACAGGCCTGTCAGTTATTGCTACAACAGCAGCAACAACAACAACAACAGCAGCCACTCTTTCAGAATCAGCGGAAGTTTCCACAGCCTCAGCCTGTGAGGCAGCAGTCAGACCCACAGCAGGTAAACGCTGCCAGACCATTAATCTCTCATGACTTGTATGTAGCAGTTGCTCACTCACTAAAACTTTATTATTGTCCTCCTCAGTTGGCAAGGATTATGGCAATTCTGCAACAACAGAGGCAACAGCAGCAAAGTGGAGTTGGAGGACAAACGCCAGGGGGAGGGAACTCCAAACTGTCCCCTTCTCATCTGGGAGGAGGCATTTCTAAACAGCCAATGGTAGACTCCCTTCCTCATCCTGGAATGGGTGCTTCACTATCAGACCTTCATGCCAAAACACAAGGGATGTACCCTGGTAAGGCAAACAGACAGGCTGTATCCATGATACAGTCAGCAGTAGCTTCAATGTGCATGAACAGAGAACTTATTTATAAGGTTAAAATTCACAAACCATTATAATGTAATTTGCCAATTATTGTTTTCTTCTTTCATCCGGGAATTGCTTCTGGTGGTAACCTGTCAGGACTTGAGCTCAGTTCAATGATGGGAGGGATGAAGGACACTGGAGGACAGCAGTCACGTTTCAAATGGATGATGGAAGGACACTCCCCAGTCCCATCTCCTCCTGACACAACACTCAACAAAAATGGTACAATAACAGATAACACATTTGGTCACATTTGTAAACCCAGACTTAATCTTGTATGTAATGTAATGTAATGACCTCATAACCTTTTTATTAACGGTGTTTCTGAAAGAACATTTCCGATGTTCAATGTCAATGACTGTCTGTGTATTTAAGGCCCATTACCTGGTGCTATAAAGGTCAGAGGAGGATCTCCTTACTCTCAGTATGAAATGTTGAGCGGTGATGGTTTGGGGATCCCTCCTCAAGGTCCTGGAGACAATTGGCATCGGACACCTGGGAGCAAAATGGGCAACAAACCAGCCACATCCAGCTGGCCTCCAGGTTAGTTGATATTTATTTGTATGTTCTGAAATAAATCGCTACAGATGGTAAGATTATGCAAGTATTTAGCTTTTTAGGAAATATATAATGCCAACATATAGTATCATAAATATGCCTTCTTCTCCAACTAGAGTTTCAGCCAGGTGTGCCCTGGAAGGGAATCCAAAGCGGCGGAGACCCAGAGTCTGACCCATATATGACTCCTGCTAATGCTCTTGGTTCACCTGGACCCACAAGTCTCAACGACTCTGACCATCAGTTGCTGAGAGACAACATAGGTAACTAACGTATAACAATCTCCTAAATATTTTTTAAAAACCACATTATATAATCATGAATGCATGATACATGAACATGTCATTGTGTTAATGTAGTTTGTTCAGTGTTTTTTTTTTTTATTCAATGTCTATTTACATAATGTGCTTCTTTTGTTCTGTAGGGCCAAATCCCGCCCTCAACACCTCGCTGCCTTCACCAGGTGCCTGGCCCTACAGTGCCTCAGACAGCCCCCTCAGCAATGCACACAGCACAGGTATACATTTTCTCTTATATGTAATTTATATAATGTTTTTCTATAATATATTTATCTTATATAATATTGTACAAAAGAACGTTTTAAGCAAAGAGGTTTTCTGTTGAAAGGCCTCTCTGCTCACATTACTTTGCTATGTTTGTCAAAAAAAATTCCCCCACCCTCCCATTTCCTCTTCAGGAAAGTACTGAGTACAAGCCCAGCTGGCCTCCTGAGCCCATCGGACAAAACAAGTTATGGAAGACCAATCGCAACAGTTCACAGCTGCCACGCCCTCCTCCTGGCTTGACCAGTCAGAGGCAGGCCTCTTCCTCCCCTTGGGGAAGCGGAGGCCCAAGGTTGGCCCGTGGCTGGGGAGGGGGTGGGGTTAACCAAGAATCACGATTTGGGCAAGGTACAGCTGACGAGCTTTAATTTTCAGTAACTATAAGAAAAAGGATTGTATCAAAAATAACAAATGTCTTTTTTTTTTTTTTTTTAATCTCAGCTTGGAGTGATGGTGTAGCCTGCCGAAGCAGCTGTTGGTTACTGCTTAGCAATCTGACTCCCCAGGTATGGACTAGAGAGAAGTTTTTTTTTTATATTGTTGTACAGTTATATCATATTTAATTTCCTGTGAATGTTTTGATTATTGAGTTATGAGTTAGAAAGATGGAATTACTTATTCCCAGTAGAAATTAAATAATAGTTAAAATAATATACATATACTCATGGCTTTAGTAATAGCAATGTAGCAATGTAAACCCAATGTAATTATATTGCACAATTGTCCATTCCTTTTTTTATGCTTATACCAATATAATGCCATAGTTATGTGACCGTGTACTCCATACTGCATTTATTTATTATCATACATACACTCATAACTATAGTTGTAGTAATAAGCATCCTACCCCCCAATCTTTTATTGTCTTTTCCCAACAGATCGATGGCTCCACATTGAGGACTATCTGCATGCAGCATGGCCCCCTACTAACCTTCCACCTTGGCCTGACCCAGGGCAGTGCTTTGATTCGCTACAGCAGCCGACAGGAAGCAGCCAAGGCCCAGGGGGCATTGCACATGTAGGTTAACCAATAACCAGCGGAAGCACATCAGTTTACATGACTTGTGTTGCTGTCAATCTAAACCCAATTGTGAAATCCTTACAGGTGTGTCCTGGGCAACACCACAATCCTGGCAGAGTTTGTTAGTGAAGAAGAAGTTGCTCGCTATTTTGCACATTCCCAGGCTGGAGGAGAAGGAGCCAGTTCAGGTGCGGTAGTGGCAAGTGGAGGGCAGGGTTCCTCTGGAGCAGGTGGCACTATGGCCAGCAGTGGAGGTAGCTCCCCAGGCAGTGAGCGGGCGTCAGGGAACACAACTTCTAGTGGAAATGGGGGAGGAGGGGACAGTGGAGCTGGGGTTCTAACTGGTGTGAGGTCATCCAGCTCTGGCTGGCAGAGCTTGGATGGTACAGGCAGTTCTTCCGAAACCTCCTCAACCCAGGGATCCGGACTGGGAATATTTTCTCAGTGGAGCAACAATGGGGCTGGGGAAGGAGCAAGTGTTGGTGGAGTGGAATCTGGAAGGTCTGGACTCTGGGGGCATGACTGCAGGATACCCAAGCAGCAGCCTATGGGGGGCACCACAAATGGAGGAGAGGCACCAAATGGACAGCCCTGCCGCTTTGTTGCCTGGCGACCTGCTGGGAGGAGGGGCTGATTCCATGTGACGAGCCTTCTCCATTTGTACCAATGGGTTTGGACAGCTTACACTGGGTTACATCTGTACTTACTATAGCACACTTACATATTGACATGGTATGCATATTAATGTAGTACACTTATAAACACATGCACATACATATACATGGTATGCATATTATTGTGCACACAGAAAAGCAGAAATGTGAGACATGCTTACACACATTCTTGTGGCCAGACTTAAGCTATTATATAAACAATTGCAGGGACTGTTAGATGTTATCAGCCTTTTTCCACAGATGAAGATTTCAACTGCTTAGACTTGAAACCTGAACACGAATGAAAAGTCAGTTGGTCTGAAAGACTTGAATGGATTGCAATGTGCTTAGTAAATAGTGGACTTACAGATTTACATCCACATGCACACACCAAATACAGACATGCCTTCAGACAGACGGGCACTGTAAACAGCATTACCTTCATTGTGTACAACAACTTTAATCTACATGATGTGATGTTAAAGTGCAGTTTGTATTTACATCTCCGTAAAGATGGAGACCGAATCCAAACACATGCAAACAGTTCTGGTTGACAACAGAACTGAATCTTACTGTGTATGTTTTTTTTTCTCTCCTTTTGGTATGTATGCTTTTAATTTGAAAGTGAAAATACTGAAAATTGTTATTGGTCTGTTTTCAAAATGCTGACCTCCTACTGTTGTATTTCACACACTCTCTGTTATTCTCTCTTGAAAATGTTTGTTACTGTTGCAGTGATAAATGTTAAATTGCAGGCAGTTTTGATTTGAGGCTATGTTGCATTTCTCCATGTGATGATACCAAGCGCAGTATCACACACTCTATATGGACATAAAGTATGAGTGAGACTGAGACCAAGTAGGTGGATTTAACCACCACATTAGTGTGTGAATGTGAGGATGTTGTATGCATGTTTATGCCTGTGGGCAAGGCTGCTTACTATACAGAAGGTCTACACAAAAACGTTTGAGTGCATTTGATATACTGCTGACTGTGTTAAGAAATATTGGCACTAATGCTTTGTTTTTCTCTCATTTGAAGTTTGGTTTTTTTATTAGCAGACTTGTCTTTTTTATTGTCTGACCTGCAATAATAAAAAAAACATTTTAATGATACAAAGAGCTGAAGGCATATGCGTTGAGAAAATGGACATGCCAAATCTTATCAAACTGTGTGGAATGGGTGGGAGGGGTGGGGCGGGTTGTTTACAGATGCATAAGAGTTACCGCATGTTTTAATGTTCTGTTGTGTATTCATTTTAAATTAAGACAGGCTTTAACACTCCTGTTCAGTGTTTTTGTTTTGAGATTTTACAAAGAAAATTTTATTTAAAGAAATGAGAACAAGATTAATAAAGATGAAAGTATTGGCTTCTAATTTCTACTGGTATCTTTTTTGTTAGTGTTTCAGTGTGCTTTAATGCTGGACTTTCTAGTAAAGTGGTAATTTTACACAGCAAAAATGCATTTGTACAAGCCCTTAAAATATCCTGTTTACAACCAATGACTACTTTTTGCTTGTTACAATAAACATTATTACATTACATACAAGGCTTATGTACTGTTCATCACCGGAGAAACAAGACATGTCCATCTGTCACCTTCCAAGTAACATCCACAAGCCGATCCTATTTAACACCCACGTCATTCTACTGTAAGCCTCTGTTTACTGTATGAAATTATTTACCTTCTCATTGACTTAAGTAGGCTTCTTATACACGTTTTATAATAATTTAGCCAGAAAACCTATTAACAATCATACAGTTGCTTGTACAGTGTATGACAAATAATCTGTAAGTCTATAGTTATATGATAATTAAATGTTTTAATTGTATTCCATAGTCCATAGTAACAATGTAAAAATTGAATTTCAGCTACATTAAAAAATGGAAAAACAAGTTTAATTTGTGGGTAGTGGCAGTGTATGACGTTTCCCTCTCATGACATCATGTTGTGAACGGGAGCGTTAAGTAACGAGAGGGAGAGACAGACTCGAGTGGAGCACGGCCGCTCTGCTGCTGGAGCGTCTCAGGGACTATCAACAGGGAGTGCAACCGACGACAGAGCTTATAGCTGGGGGTATGAGAGCCGTCAGAATCCGCTCCCATCCTCTTTTACCCAGGCCCCTATCCGACTGACAACCATCGGATCAGAACCTCCACCGATACAGCTCTCTAACGAACCCACTATCGGGTGAGTAGTTGGTCGGGGAACCGCAGAAACCAAGGGGGAAAAGCGGCCTGATTCACCCGAATCTGAGTCTTGTATTTACGGCTTACGGTAGAGGGGGAGGGGGCCCTCGGCGAGGATGACTATCAACACTGGCTTTTCTAACACATCATGGGTGCGGTTAAAAGTACGATAAAAACGCATTGAAGACGACGTATTTTAAACATTTGAACAATTTTTTTGTTTATGATCTTAATGGTGTCGTTCGACTGCACCACTGTTCTGTAAACGCATCACCACTAGCTTAATCTGAGCTAACAACTAACGGTTCGTTACCATTTGAAACGGTTCTAATTTTCATTTTAATATATTTGTAATTATGAGAGCGCTCGTTTAGTACTGCGAGATTTTATACATTTATAAGAAAGTGAATTTAGTTATTGTGACAACTAATCTTCCTCGCAATGTTACTATTTTGGCTGCGTTTCTATCGAAACTTATTTGCTGTGTTTGGCTTTACGTTGACTTTACCAGTTAAAAGAAAAACAAATTAAATTATTTTTGTGTAGTCTTATGGATATTTTATTGTAGTGTACAATTGCAGCACATGAGCTGCTTGAGCTGTGACAGGGTGAAAGAGGCGTAGCTTAACGTTAGTAGTTTTTCTTATTTTGCATGTTCGTAAAGTCTTGAAGGGGCTTGGGCTGTTGCCCTGTTTAATGACAGAGTAACTTTTGTGTTTTTACTTTAGTGTAGTTTGCACATTTTGCTGTATCATCTACGGATTACATGTCCAGAGGTACAGCCTCCCCAGGCCATTACATCTAACGTTAAATAATAAATTGATTAAATAGCCTACATTACTATTTGATTAACTTGTTGATTGTTCCTGGTGTTTTTGCATGCAGTAGAAGGCATTTACTCAAAACATTCCCTTTGCTTTTGGAAAAAGATTTGATTATATATACTTGGGCATAAACAGATTATAATGGACATGGATGTTAACTAATGGGCAATGGAAACATGATCTGGGTTTAAATTGTGTGTCATAATTCCTAGACCAAGTAATTAATCAACCGCACCTAATGTTTATTATTGGTGCTCCTTAATTCAGGTCTCTGGCTACAGCACACAAGACACCCACCATTCTTTAATTATCCTCCTCATCTGCCCCATCACATTAAGAGAAAGGCTACAGTTCACCAGAAGGGCTAAAGCCAGCAACTTGGTAGTTGACTCTGTCTTATTGTAAAAATCTAAATGCAATACAAATTTTTGACTTGTGGTCATTATAGCTTATGTGGTGTTGGGGGCTTGGAAATTGCTTTAATAATTCTTGTTGTGGACCAGAGGACCCTGAATCAGAAAAAAGGGATAAACTGACTGTTTTGCTTTCTTGAAGTAGCATGTCTACAAAATAAGGCTATGTAAGGATGCTTTGTTTTTCTGTATCACAGAGTGATCATGAGACTATTGCCTGTTTTCTACAGGGATGTGGCTTGAGGCCAGACGTCATGGTTTAACACTGATTTGTAAACCATAAACATGTTTTTGACAATGTTTGGCACTTTGTTTCTATAAATTACACCATACACTGATTTCCCTCTTTTCACTACTTTGTGTGCAATGAAATACAGAAGCTGAGAGCAGAGTGTGAGGTCTGTGGCTGCTTGTGCCAATACAGTTGCATGGATCACCAAGTCTTGATATGGTGTGACATGATAGTCAGTGATGACCGTGCTCCAGTGGTCACTTAAGTAGCAATCTAAGTAGCTAAATAACTTTTATTTTGTTTTCTCCCCTTCTCCTTACTTTTTGCTGAATTTATTTTATTTATTTTGTATAACTTAATCTACTGCCCCTCTTAGATAGCTTGCAAATTTACAGTGATTTGACCAGCTCAGACCACATTCTCATAAAGAAAAACTTGCACGTGGTCAGTTCCATGTCTGCCACTGATAGTCATAAAATGAACAGCTGACTGGGTTATTGTTAAATGTTTTATAGGAAATGGAGTATGTGTTGTGTGACCTCTGATCCTTTTAATCTTTTGACAGTGACAGCCTACAACCATGGAGCTGCGAGTAGGGAATAAGTATCGACTGGGCGGAAGATAGGGAGTGGGTCCTTTGGAGACATTTACCTTGGTAAGTGGAAAGCGCCGCTGTTTTCACATGCCTCACCCAATCTGATTCACCCCATAATTGTTTTGGGACTGGTTATGTTTCTACAAGCCTTCTATGGTTGGATGTGTTAAATGTTTGTGCACATGCCCCCAGGTGCCAATATTGCCACTGGCGAAGAGGTTGCCATCAAGCTGGAATGTGTAAAGACCAAACACCCACAGTTGCACATTGAAAGCAAATTTTACAAGATGATGCAAGGAGGAGGTAAGCGCTGACCCTCCCCTAGACCCACTTGGCTAGAGTTTACAGGCCCTGTTTTATATGTAATCAAATGATAAAACAATTTGATAGCTGTAGATGTCATCTTAAGCCTGCCAGTAAACTAACGGATATAGATGGAGATAGATAGATATAGATAGATATCTTGTGCCTGCATTAACATGTAGTGCCCACTGTTTAATCCTTTTTGCTGACAGTGTGTGACTCAATGTGTTTCAGTGGGCATTCCATCCATAAAGTGGTGTGGCGCTGAAGGAGACTACAATGTGATGGTTATGGAGCTCCTTGGTCCAAGTCTGGAGGACCTCTTCAACTTTTGCTCCAGAAAGTTCAGCCTCAAGACTGTCCTGTTGTTGGCAGATCAAATGGTAGGACACACAGCTTTATACTTCACTGTAGTACATCCAGTATACTTTGTAAACTATCCTTGATTTTGTATCATCACTTCAGGAGAGTGTCTACTACCTGTGTATTTCACCATCTCCTTGACTCATTCTTCTTTTTATATAAATTGTTCAAATAAGTGTGTGTTCTGCTGCTTGGTGAATTAAGTTTTTACTTTAGAAAGAAACCTCTTGGTTATTAACGTGTAGTGTTTATATCAAACTGCTAACCTTCCTCTATATTCCTTCAGATAAGTCGCATTGAGTACATCCACTCAAAGAATTTCATCCATCGTGATGTAAAGCCTGACAACTTCCTCATGGGACTTGGCAAGAAGGGTAACCTTGTGTACATCATTGACTTTGGTTTGGCCAAGAAGTACCGCGATGCCCGCACGCACCAGCACATCCCCTACAGGGAGAACAAGAACTTGACCGGCACCGCCCGCTACGCCTCCATCAACACACATCTGGGAATTGGTAAAGCATCATTCTAGCATTTGCACAAACACATTTTATTACAATTGTTTATGGAATCACTGCTGCTGTATCTTAGCTTGAAAGTTTAGGATGAGTAAAATAGAATGTGAAATTCTGACAATTAGTTAGTGCACTAGTTTGCATCCAAAAGCCACAATGTTTTGTTCCCTGTATAGTAAACATTATTCATAAAGAAACAGGTAATCTAAGTGGTCGGGATGTTTATTTAAAACTGTAGACTAAGGCTTTGTCAATAGTGTCTTTGTTGGAGCACAAAGAAAACATTCTGTAGCATTTTTCCCTCACCTGCACTGTTCTACTCTTTTCACATGCAGAGCAGTCAAGACGCGATGACCTGGAGTCCCTTGGTTATGTCCTCATGTACTTCAATCTGGGCTCGCTGCCCTGGCAGGGTCTCAAGGCTGCCACCAAGAGACAGAAGTATGAACGAATCAGTGAGAAGAAAATGTCCACACCCATTGAGGTTCTTTGCAAAGGCTACCCTTGTAAGTGATGGTACTGCTATTAGAGATACAGACTATAGTTTAAATGGTGTATTCCACTACACACTTCAAGCTTTTTTTAGTATTTCAGTTTATGGGTGAAGAAAATGTCCCAAACTTCTTTGTCAAGTTTTTATTTTCTATTTATTCTCCTTCAGCTGAGTTCTCCACATACCTGAATTTTTGCCGTTCACTCCGTTTTGATGACAAGCCAGATTACTCTTACCTCCGACAACTCTTCAGGAACCTTTTTCACAGACAGGGCTTCTCCTACGATTATGTTTTTGACTGGAACATGCTCAAATTCGTAAGTTGAAATAAGTATTTTTTTAACAATAATGAAAGTCTGGAAGTTTAAAAGTGACTTATGGCCGATCTCCTCAGGGCGCCAGCCGGACAACAGAAGAAGGAGAACGAGACAGGCGAACGGGAGATGAGAGGGATGAACGAATCGGAGGAGCACCAAGAGGCTCTGCAGCACGGGGCATCCCCCCAGGACCCAACCCCGGAGCTGCTAATCGAGTTCGCAATGGGCAAGAGCAAGCCATGTCTAACCCTGCCTCTCGTGTTCAGCAGTCTGGTAAGTTTAGCTTTACCTTAGAGTCTTTCTTAGGTAACTTTAGTTTGAATTTTTTTTTTTCTTTTTGTATACATTTTATATGCAATGTATAGGGAATGCATCACCACGTGCAATTTCTCGTGCAGAGAGAGAAAGGAAAGTGAGCATGCGTCTACACCGCGGGGCTCCTGCCAATGTATCTTCATCTGATCTCACTGCTCGTCACGACCAGTCCAGAATTTCCACATCACAGGTAAAGGGGGGAAAAAAGTATTTCTCTCTAAATTTCCAACTGTTTTAATGAGAAGCACTATACTAACATTATTCAATAGTGTCTTTGTTGGAGCACAAAGAAAAAAATTTGAAATTGTCTATCTTCCTACAGGTCAGTGTGCCATTTGAGCACATGGGGAAGTAACGCTCTGTATCCACATAAAACTGACTGGTGAGATTATTACATTGGAGAAACTTGCAAACAATCTGCTTACACTGAAATAAAATTATTTTTCCTTCCACTTTTTGCAGGGCTTAAAGGATCATTGCTCCTGGTTGTGTTCCTGACCTTTTTACCTTCTTCTCAAAGACTGATGCCAGTGGGCTCATGGATTTGTAGAAAAAAAACAAAACAAAGAACAATAAATCCAAATGATCCAATGTCCACCTTTTCATAACGTTGTGTTGAAGCTCACTACCGCGTTACAAAAAGCAAATGAATGGCAGTGTTGCATCGTTGTTAACCACACGTTTGGTCCTTACTGCTCCCTTTTCCACATTCCCATTGTCTGACAAATGTGAAAGAACTGTTCGCATTCAAAAGGTATCAGGGGCACATGCATGCTTCTTGTCCTTTTTTATTCTTATTTGTAAGTTGTAATTTATGTTTTAATGCCACCCGAGCAGACCCTTTTATTGAGTGTCTTGACTGTTTTTAGCGTTTTTGAGGGCAACAGCAGCCACAAAAATGGATGTTAGGTAGGTGAACAGGTAGAGGGCATCAAGGAAGGCAAGATGGAGGGATAGGCAAGTTTGAGCTGTTGTGAGGTCATATTTTTGTTGCAGTACCATGTGGCTTGCTTTTACCCATTGTTCATGTTTTCTTTCATTTACTGGCCACCCAAATCCCCAGCACCCCCTTTTTTTAATGTTTGATTTGGCTTCTTGGTTTTAATTTGAGATGGTAAAGTGAAGAATTGACCATAGATATTGCAATGACACGCTCAAGTCTTGAGGGAAACACCTCAGGAGATTTTAGGTGTATTCAGCTAACTCATCAAGGCTGCAATTTTTATGATAGTTCTTAATGTTACCTTTTTTATATTCTTTTGTTATTGGAAATTATAGGGGTCTCTGGGTGGGGAGGGGTCTTTTTTATGTTAACTGTAAATATTTTTTATTTGTGTAAAGCCAAAATGGTGGTTTTGTTTTAGTAGAAAAATGCATACTAATGACAATAAATTGGGTTAGCAATTTGCAAAATTAAAGTACACATTTTTGGGATGGGCTACTATTACATTGCCAGCTGGGTCACTTCTCACAGAGAACCAAATATAACTAAACCCTGCAAACTCGTAACTAATTCCGTCACTGATTGCCACTTTGTTTTTTCTCTCTTCGGTCTTACCTCTGTAAAATAATGTCGTCCATTCTGTATTCTTTTACTATTGTGTAGCCTATCTATGTTCTGTTTTATTGCTCCACTTTCTGAATATAACATGCAACTCCAGGGCTTTCTATATTCATTCAGCAAAAATCATGTGTTAATTTTTGGGTTTAACCTCCCAGCAGTTTTGATGATGTCATTTAGAGGAGAATATAAGTAACGCAGGGATGTGTAAATAGCAGTGTATTGTCTGTAATTACTTTTGTACAGGCCACCATGACCCAGTGGCAATGTAACGGTTTAGTTGGGGTTCTGGGGAATTCACTTTATGTATTGTGTATTGATATCTTGTACAGTTCTTTAACACACTTTATTTACAACAGTATTTGTGTATATTTTATGAAGTAATAAAACTGAATAATGTTGCAATCCAGTGGATCACATTTTTGTGTCACGTTGCGGTTTAATTGGCGTTTATCAGCGTGTTACATCATTGCCAATAGCGCAGACTTCGGCTGGGTTTGCGCATGCGCCAGGGAAACAGGAGTTTATGCTGAAGACTGCTGTTGATACAGTGAAGTGCAGCTGATGATGTGGATTAATAACGGTGCCTGATTTATTCAAATTTGGCTTGAAGACACTAGGATTTTTCAGAACACTCAGATACATAGAAGTTACTCCGGCTGTTTTAATTTTTTTATTTACAAATTGATTAGCGCTGTGTTTTCTTTATAGTTTAACGACAGAGGCAACAACAAGCTAGCGTCGGGCTAACATTTGCTAACGTAGTTAACGCTTTGCTGGAGCCAACTGCCAGATAAAAAGTGTCGCTGTGTAACATTGTTTTTATGATTTATCTCTCTTGTTGCAATATATAAGTGCTAGGTCAATTTAATACTATTTTTTTGCAATTGCTGGAATATTTATGAGATTAATTGATGCTTCGATTCAAACCAGCCAAGTCTGAACAACTGCAGAGGAGGTAAGTAAAACGCATAAAGCCAATATTTACATTCTAAACACAGCCAATATAGCCACAGTTTTAAAATGTCTCATGTTTTCTATAAAGCATCTTATGTTTTGCTGTGAGACTTAAAAGCTGGTTGTGGCTTGTGTGGGATAGTTCCAACCACTCCACATTTTGCGGTCTTTAAGTAGCTATGTTATTGACACTGCCTGAGATTAAACACTGCATCAATGGCCTGATGTTGGGTGCACTTTCAGCCTGGGGGCTCGGTGTGACAATGACTGCTGAATTGATTGAGGTCAATGTACAAAGCCTGTTTTGAAACGTTGACACGGGTGCAGTGAGGTAGACTGATGCTGCCTGTCTTTTGGCTTTTACACACAAACTATTACTATGGCACGAGTTTTTAAATAGGTTTTCCATACAATAACTTTAAAGGACAGAATTAATATTAACCAAATCATATGACTACTTATGGCTTTACACATTGGTAAAGATGCTATGTATCATGATTACACCCATTTCCTCATAACAGTACTACATGAGCTGGTAAATGTACTTGTTGAATAAAATCTGATCAAGAGAGTTTACTTGGCATATTAACCTTGAATCACACTCGCACAATCCTCGTAAGCATCTTGAATCAGTCACTTGGCCTCGGCAGTGTCTGCTTACCTGATATGTTTCAAGTTACTGCAGTGACACAAGGCTTTGTGAACACGCATGACTCATCCATAACCACATGAATTATCAGCCTTTATATAGCCAGTGCATCTGGGGAAAACATTAAATTAGCTTTTGTTGTAAATTATTTAATTAGGGCCTTCCTGGAATCTAGACTTATCAAGATCAAGATACAGTTGCTGGAAGGATGTTAGTGACACATTAAGCCTCTCTCAGGATGTATGATGTTGACAGCTATTTGTTTTGATTTGAGGCAAAAAATCTTTGGTGAGAATTCTTAAACTAATTATCTTTTTTTAAACATTTTCTAGACACCACCTGAAAGTCGGATAGTATTCCTCATTGTAGGAACACATGAATACGTTTTGGGTTGAATACCTGAACATTCAGTCTGTTTAATCTGAATTCAGCTGAGATTAGAAGATGAGATTGATTTCTAGCTGGAGCTGCTTTTGAGCCGTTTGTGTTTGGCGCTGTTTCTGTGAAAAAGAGAAATTGGGTCAGTAGCCTTCCGCTCATAGCTGTCACTCTGGTATTTGATTCAGGCTCTGTTCACCCGCCCCCATCTTTTGGCAAATGTGTATTTTTCCCATGCTGTTGTTCTCCTCCACCCACATTCACCAGGCTTCATCTCTTCACTCCTGGTTTCATCTCACATATCTCTACCAAGTTCTATATCTATTTTTTTTGGGACTATAGATATATGCACTGACTTTTTTCTGTCTAATTAAAAAAAATTCTGGATTAGTATGTGCCGTATTTTTTTAACTTTACAATAATTCCTGTGCGTAAAATTTTTCCTCAGATGAGTCAGCTTTGGCGGCGAGACATACCCCTGTCCCAGAGGTTTGGCAATGACTCTCCAGTCGGCATGGCTCCGGGGCCCCCAGCCACTGTGGCCTCCATAGGAGCCAATACATCCTGGGCACCAGTGGCCCCAGTGGTCACCCCTGAAGAGCCGTTCTTCCTCATGACCGCCACTGCCCAGACCATATTGTCTGGATCTGATCACATGTCACCAGGTGAGGCCACAGCAGGTGACAAATGCTTTTCAGGTCACATGGCACTCACTGAACACATGACTTGATCAGTGTAGCTTGGTTTACTTTCTGAGGACAAGGTATAATGTCTACCACTCAAGTGTTAGAATCAAAATGAAAAGTATTGTGAAGCAACACAAACAAAAGTTAGATAAAAACGAGTCATTTGATGTATTCATCCTTTTTGTGGTATCTTGGTAGCAAATGTTTAGACTTTGATTGTGAGATCGATGATAAGGTCAAAGTTGACCTCAATGCAGTTCTGCAGGGTTTGAAAGAAATCAATTTGAATTAGATTAGATTAAATTCAACTTTATTGTCATTACACAAGTACAGGTACAAGGCAACGAAATGCAGTTTAGGTCTAACCAGAAGTGCAATAGCAGCAAAGTGCAGGATATATACAATGGTTGCGTACGTGCAGGATATGGAGATGTACAGGAATTCAGTGGCCTATGAATATATTAGTGATATTTAATCACTCAATAGCTTATTGTACTAAGGCCTAGTCCACACGGACACGGGTATTTTTATCAGGTCACTGAAAGCGAACATTTTTGAACACCCCTGCCAGGGTGAGGATTTTCAGAAACGCCGGTTGCAGCGTTGTCGTGTGGACAGTAAAACTGGCGTTTTTGCCTTGCGACGTCAGAGTGTGCACCGTTATCCGCTGTGTTTGACGTCAGATTGTGCGCCGCTGACTGCTTTGTTTCTGATTGGCCAAAATGCCTTTACGATTAGGGTGATATCGCCCTGCTGGTGTGGCATGCTCTTGACAGCGCTTGATAGCGGTTTTTGAGCGTTAGTGGACGGGATTTTTTTTTAAACGCAGGAGGAAAAACTCTGGTTATAAAAATACCCATGTCTGTGTGGACTAGGCCTAAGAATAATCTTCCTTAGAATAAAACGTTCCTTACATTTACATTTACATTTATTCATTTAGCTGACGCTTTATCCAAAGTGACTTACATTGAGTTTCTAATTACCAGTGTTACAGTCACTGGAGGCAAGGTGGGTTAAGTGTCTTGCCCAAGGACACAACGACAGTATGAACTGTGGGGAGAGTGGGAATCGAACCCCCTACCTTCCGGTTGAAGGGCGACCACTCTACTCTACTGAGCTACTGCCGCCCCACTCCTTAAGGCCTTGTCTAGACTTTATTGCGTGTAGATTAGGAGACTTTGTTTTTTTTATCTACATGGCTTGTCAACATTAAATCAATGGCGAAGACTTCTGCTACACGGTACAACAGAAAACTGAAACATAATTATCATTACTGCATGATTACATTGTTTAACGTTTCATCTAGAGACCGTTTATAAAACAATGCATTCTGTACAAAATGCCAAGATTATGCTATACTATTTTCTTAATCTGAGTTGCGACACCCACTTTGTTGACATGTAAACTGTGAAGCAATACATCCCAGGCTGCTATTGGCTGCTGGCTACACACAGCGAGTAGAATAGCTTGATGAAATTCACTGTTTTTGTGCTTCAGAAGTCTGTAATCTGGTCTTTTTTTGGCAGTAATTTTACTGAGGCGTCAGAGTTTATCAGCAGTGCTCCAGAAAAACAGTTCTCTGCTTGCATCTTTGAGAGCTGTGCAGAGCTATTACCTCCTCTTGTATAATGAGTTTAGCTGCGTTTGTTCACAGTGCCCCAACAGGCCTACCAGACAAACTACAGCATTCTCAACAGCTGAGTTTTTTTCCCTAAGTGAACACAGGATGTTTTGATTATGCTCCAAGCCAGTGTTTACATTTTGGCTTTGTGTAAACTGCACCTTCTAATGGGAAATTCATGTTGTATGTAATATATTTTGCAAAGTAATATAAGCATGCTTTTATGTAAGTGAGAGCTGCTCTGCCCCAAGGGTATTGTTGATAATTTGTCTTGCATTGTGTGAGGCCTCTATTTACCTAAAGAGTCAAAGACAAGCTGTCTGTCGCTCTGGCAACAGGTGCTGCTGCGACATCATCATACAGCAGGAGATGTGTGTGTGTGTGTGTGTGTGTGTGTGTGTGTGTGTGTGTGTGTGTGTGTGTGTGGTCACCTGGGTCACCTAGCAACAACTGGCATGAAAGCTGAGTGTGCTGTTAGCTTAACAAAGGTGTGTGTCTGTTTACAGGTCAGGAAAGGTGATAGGTGGGACACTGGGTAAATGGAAAGCCGCCTGATGGTGTAGATAGACGTGTTGGTAACAATGGCCCACCCTGTTCTTCCTGCAGCTCTGAATAGGAACGTTAAAAGACCAGTATCAATTTCACTAAACAAGCACACACAAGGCACTAAGGAACACACAAGCGCCATATTCAGAACCTGATGAAAAAAAGATCTACTGTGGATTTACTGTAAAATCGTATTTTACCATGGGACATGTTGCAAATTACAGCATATGTGCTTGTAAATAATAGCCCGTGCTGTTTTTTTTACAGTGCACAAGTATTCAGTTAACTTTTTGCACATTTTGTCATGTTACAGTCTTTTTTCATAATAGATTAAATTAATTATTTGCTTCAAAATTCTACAAAGAATACCCTATAATGACAACGTGAAAGACGTTTGTTTGAAATCTGCAAATGTATTAAAAATAATTAACAAAACCCACATGTACATAAGTATTCACAGCCTTTTCCATGACACTCAATGTTTAGCTCAGGTACATCCTTTTTCCACTGATCATCCTTGAGATGCTTCTACAACTTGATTGGAGTCCACCTGTGGTAAATTCAGTCAATTGGACATGATTTGGAAAGGTATGTGAAAAGTATGTGAACCTATCAACCATTTGATCTTTATCTAAGTCAAGAATATGTGTTAATTAAACACACTTATTCAACATTCAAAATGGCAGTGGTAAGTGAACCCTTAGAATTAATAACTGGTTAACCCACCTCGGCAGCATTTACCTCAACCAGACGCTTCCTGTAGCTGTGGATTAGACCTGCACATCAACAAGGAGGATTTTTAACCCATTCTTCCTGGCAGAATGGTTTTAGCTCTGTCAGAATTTTTGGACGTCTCTTGTGTATGGCCCTCTTCAAGTCAGTCCATAGCATCTCTATTGGTTTGAGGTCTGGGATTTATGATGATATGCCGTGCCCTTTCTACGCCAGATGTAGCGCTGTGTGTTCTTTTTCCAAATTGTTCAATCTTAGTTTCATCCGTCTACAAAACATTTTGCCAATACCGATGTGAGTGTTAATGTGCTCTTTTGCAAACTTCAGGCGTGCAGCAATGTTCTTTTTAGTAAGCAGTGGTGTCCTGCCGTGGATACCCTGCTTGTTCAGTGTTTTACATATTGTAGACTCATGAACAGAGATTTTAGCAAGTTCCAATGATGCCTTAAAATCTTTGGCTGTCATTCGGGGTTGTTTCTTTATCTCATTGATTAAGTCTTTGTTGTGCTCTTGGTGTCATTTTGACAGGGCCCATAAAGTCCAAAAGATTGTCTGTAGACCTCCGAGACAGGATTGTATTGAGGCACAGATCTGAGGAAGGGTACAGAAAAATGTCTGCAGCATTGAAGGTCCCTATGAGCACAGTGGCCTCCACTCTCTGTAAATGGAAAATATTTGGAACCACCAAGACTCTTCCTAGAGATGGCCACCCGGCCAAAAGAATTCAAACAACCTTCTTTCGCGTTGTCATTATGGGGTATTGTTTGTACAATTTTGAGGCAAATGATGAATTTAATCCATTTTAAAATAAAGCTGTAACATAACAAAACGTGGAGAAAGTGAAGCGCTGTGAATACTTTCCGGTTGCTCTGTAAATACAGTTGTGCTCATAAGTTATACCCTGGCAGAATTTGATTAATATTTTGGGCCATTTTTCAGAGAATATGAAAGATAGCACAAAAAAACACTTTTTTCAATCATAGTTAGTGGTTGGGTGAAGCCATTTATTGTAAAACAATTGTGTTTACTCCTTTTCAATCCTAATGACATCAGAAACTACCTAAACGACCCTGGTGAGTTTGGCCTGATAACATGCACAAGTGACACAAACAGGTTTGAATGGCTACTAAAGGTAACCATCCTCACCTGTGATCTGTTTACTGTAATCTGTGTGTGCAACAAAGTTCAGTGAGTTTCTGGGCTCCTAAGAAATACTTCTTAGCTAGCCCTCTCTTGGATGGATTTTTTTGTCAATGGTATTTAAAAAACCTGCCTTGTCAGACCATAAAAATAAATTATTTTTTAATCAATGCAATGTTGTCTTTTTTTCTCCATAGATCTACATGCATCTGCGTTACTACAGCTCTCCTAATGAACAGAGGCACATAGTGAGGATCCTCTTTATAGTCCCCATCTATGCCTTTGACTCCTGGCTCAGCCTCCTCTTCTTCACCGATGAAGAATATTATGTGTACTTTGACACAGTCAGAGATTGTTATGAAGGTGAGTGTTTAAAGGGACACAACTGATACGGTAGAATGTTCTTCTTTGGTCTGGTTTAAGTGCTGCCAGGACAGTACTCCCCAAAGTAACCCCAAGGGTTCTTCTGTGCTTCTCTGGCAATCCCAGTTAAAAGAGTTGTGTGAGATTTATGTCTTTGATGCCCTAGTGGCAGATGGCCTTTGCAGTGTCTTCATTTAGAGCATGCCATATCTTTGTTCTTGTCACTCTATACTGTTGCATCTGATGTTTTAAACCTTTTTAAACCTTAATCATCTAAATTACTTTTAAAGCCAACAGACATTTACTTGTGTTATTTCATTTGCTGTGATGTTAGCTTATGCAATTAAAACTAAAGTAAACTTGTGAAGTTTTTTTGATCTCTTTTAAACAAAAACACAAACTAAGGGAGATGTGCTTTCCTGTGGGTTACCTTTTAAATTACTTTGAGAACACCTGGAGCATTAAAAAAACAAAAACATCCTGCCTGCTCATGTCGAGTTATAAGTGCAGAGATTAAATTCAATTCTGAGAAAATAAAAATCCTCCAATCTCAGAAGTATGCACACCTGTAAGGAACACATTTTAGCTGCTGAGTCATGAAGCAATGGTGCAAAATATATACCTGAACCTATATAAATGCTTTTTGGTTCAACAGTTTTTAAAGGCACACCAACGGGGCGCCTCCGTGGCACACCTGGTAGAGCATGTACCATATACGTTGATTCCCGCTCAGGTCATTTGCTCGATGTTCTACTATTTTATCAAATAAAGGCAAAAAGACCCAAAGAAATTTCTTAAAGGCCAACAGACTTTCCTTGATGTTTACTGAATTTACCTCCCACAGTTCATACTGTCGTAACACTGGTAATGTAATTATTTTATCAAATTACATTCATGATTTTCAGTTAATGCTGTTCTAACTATGAACTAGAAGCGGGTTTAATGATAGTGAAAGATGACTGTGCGCTCCCATAGGTGCTTAAGCACATCTCAAAACCTGCTATTTGCACAAGACACAACTGTAATTAGGGTTTTGCTCATACCTTACTCACTGTTTTGTTAAATAATTTCCACTGTCATGTGCTGAAAAGTCTTAAGTAGCAACATCTTTAATCACAAAATGACTAATAAATAACAAATGTTTTGAGGGTTATTCCTGTGAATTTGAAACTCTTATCTTGAACCTTGCAGCTTTTGTCATCTACAACTTCCTCAGTCTGTGTTATGAGTATCTTGGAGGAGAAAGTGCCATCATGGCTGAAATCAGAGGGAAGCCTATTGAGTACGTTTGATTTAAATAATTCATTTTGATATAAAATGGAGATTGCTGACTGATTGTGTTTCTTTTAGGTCCAGCTGCATGTATGGGACCTGCTGTTTGTGGGGCAAGACATACTCTATTGGTTTCCTTAGGTTTTGCAAACAGGTAACTAGAGCTCATCCTACCTTTTAAAGTAAATACTCCTAATACCTGATTTATAATAACAAAATGATTAGGCTCAACCAATTTACCGGACAATATTATTGGCTAATATAATCACCATGGCAACAAAAGGTCACCTGGCCCTGCCCTTATGCATTGTATAAGTTTTATTACTTCAGTAAAAGTCTGGGTTTAACAAATGTATATTGAGGGTTAATCACCTGTGAATTTGAAACTCAGATATTACTTAGTACAAAGCACGGCGCCACTGCCGCTGTTTCTGCTCTGTGTTACAGCTCTGTGACAGGGCAGCAGCCATCATGGCTGAAATCAGAGGAAGCCTATTGAGTACGCGATTTAAATGTGATGGTATATGGACAGGACTAGGACAGGGCCAGCTGGAAGAGGAGGTAGGGAACTCTATTGGTTTAGTGCGATGTATTCAGCTGTTTGTTCAGAAAGTAGCTAAAGGAACGTCATGTAGTCTCAGTGACTGTAAAAGAGTTTTATAATCCCCGATCAACTCTTATTTAGATTAGGGTTTGATAATGAGCTGTTGTAAAATGTAAGTTTTTATTCATTTTAATTAAAAGATAGAATATAACATAATATACCTAATACCATCCATCCATCTTCTACCGCTTATCCGGGGCCGGGTCGCGGAACCTGGATAAGCGGATAATACCTGGATTATTAAATAAAGGTATAATTGTGAAAAAAAGATCATCACAGACAAAACATGATCTAAATAAACATGACTGCACACTATTGTTGTATTTAAGAAAGACTGAGGGGAACATGTAGTCTAAATATCTGTAATTAATGTATTTTTTTCCCCGAGCTGTATTTTTGTACCATGGAGATATAAATAAACGAAGTTTCTTGATAGTCTCAACTCTTATTTAGAATTGCTAATATGCTGCTTGATAATGAGCTGTTGTAAAATGTAACTCAAAATGCTTTTATTCATTTTAATTCAAAGATAGAATGCAGGAATATGACAATTTACAAGATTTAGATTAAGAAACATAAGAAAAATTTCAAAACATTTTAAAAGAAGAGTGCAGATAAAAAAACACTTTAAGTTGTAGTGTAGGCGGAGCTAAAGAGGAAGGTTTTTAACCTCCCCTTGAACATTGTTAAAGCTGAGGCTGTTCCAGGTTTTTGCTGCTTCATCCTGTTTAGTTCTAACTAAATACAACAATTTCTGATAATAACAGTATTTGAAAATAATAAAATGTTTCCTGCCTTCAGTTTATATTTTTGTGTTTGGATGATATTTAAGTGGTTCAAAAGCAGCCATTTGTTTTAAATCTGTTTTTTATTTAATTTCTAATATCGGCATCGGCCCCAAAAAAATCCACATAATTCAGGCCCTAAAAAAGATATCATTACAGGTATTTTGACAGCAGTTCTTTTCTCCTTGTTTTTGACTTCAGGCCACTCTCCAGTTCTGTGTAGTCAAACCCTTAATGGCGATGATCACTGTTATTCTTCAGGCCTTTGGGAAATACAGAGATGGGTACTTCAGGTGAGTTTACATTATTCAGAATACACTCATACAGTCAGTTCTCTTGGAAATACTAACTGAATTTCTTTGTCTCTGATTTAGTGCGGCCAGTGGCTACTTGTATGTGACCATTATCTACAACATCTCTGTCAGTTTGTCTCTCTACGCGCTCTTCCTTTTTACTTTGCCACACGTGAACTGTTGGTCCCGTACAGTCCCGTGCTCAAGTTTATCATGGTCAAGTCTGTCATCTTCCTGTCCTTCTGGCAGGGTAAGAAATCATACAGTTGGTTTAAAGGCTTCTGAGTATCTTGGTTATGACCATATTCAGGATATGACATTTACATGAACAAGAGAAACAGTTATTCTTATCCCTATATATGTGAGAAATTCTCATAAAAAATAAAATACAGGCTTATCCCGCTTTCAGAACTGAAAATATGATCACATGCACAAAGACAAAGCGGGAAACTTTTATCAAAATCAGAATAGTCATTTTGATGTGTAATACATTTTGTAATTGCTTTCTTTTTCACGTGCCTCAGGGATGCTGCTGGCCATCATGGAGAAGTGCGGAGCCATCCCTGAGATCAACTCTGCTGACTTCTCTGTGGGCGAGGGAACCGTTGCCGCCGGATACCAGAACTTCATCATCTGTATCGAGATGTTTTTCGCTGCTGTAGCTTTGCGCCATGCCTTTACTTACAAGGTCTACATGGATAAAAGGCTGGACTCATACGGTAAGTCATATATGCACATGTATTTCAGCTCATATTCATATTTCAGCCAAAGAAGAATTAAGAAAACAAATGTAGCCTGTGTCTTGTGTCCAAATACTCCTAACACACAACTACAGTCTTTATTCTTTATCAAACATATTCAGTCTTGGAATTTCACTCTGTCAGTGTTTATATTTCATATCTTGTCTTTCTCTTGTACTTGGTGTTGCTTTCCTTCATTTTTTTATCTTGACTCTGCCTCTCTTCTTTCTCACACTGGGCTGCTCTCAAAGGCTCTTTTCCGATCTATGGACAGTATGGTAGGTCTAATGTTTGCTGCATCCTCGGTCTATTACGTTTCTGTTCGTTTGTCAATGTTGTGTTTTTTATGCATTTTGTCCCATTGTTGTAAATCCCCTGACGTTACCATTGTTGGAGTTTAGCATAAATTTAGTTTTGTTTTGCTTATTTTGTTTTGCACAGTTGGCCTTGATTCCACACGCACATGTTTTGTTTAGTCTGTTCTTTGTGTTCCATCTGGCATTTGGTAGGCTTTTGCTTTGTGTTAACAAAAGCATTTTTGGAGGTGGTTCCAACATAAGCTTGAGTTGATAAGTGTACAAAACTAATGCCCCAGTGCCTTTCATGGATCACTTAGTCCAAAATATTTGCACCTATTTAATTCCCTTCATTCTATCCTTCACAAAGTTTCATTTGATTTGATTCATTTCACTTTGTTCCTCTATATTGCCTGACAACCATAACACATTGCTCATAGTCTGGTGGTAATATTTTACTCTTCCTCCCACATCCCAGGTCGCTGTGCACCGATGAAAAGCATCTCCAGCAGCCTGAAGGAGACCATGAATCCAGGCGATATGGTGCAAGATGCCATTCATAATTTCTCCCCAGCATACCAGCAGTACACTCAACAGTCCACACTGGAGAGGAGCGGTGGTCCGCCCCTGTCCCGCAGCCACAGTAACCTCAGCACCCGTGGGGACAATGAAAAAACCTTGCTGCTCAGCTCTGACGATGAGTTTTGAGGCTCAAACACACAGGCTCACTTTAAAAATAAATTTGAATAGGCTTTAAGAAAAAAGGGTGGATTTCAGATGGATGTGTATCTGAATTTGAAAGTGAGGGAGAAATAATAGAGCATCCGTAGAGGTAGCTTGAAAGAAGCATTAAAGAATGAGGATAAAATAGAATGAAAGAGGTCTTAAGTTGATATGTTCAGGTCCAGGTGTCATGTGGATGTTGTATTTATACAGGGTTAGTCACATTGACATAGTGAGGGTTGCTGTCATAGAGGCCAAAACTGACAAAATACTCTTTTAACCTTGCATCCATTATAAAACATGTGCCTGTGTTCTTTACAAACCACAACCTACACAGAGAATGTTTTCTGTGACACCTGGCCTTTTTTTATAATTATTCTTATAAAAAATTTTGTCCATATGCCTCCTCCTTTTGCCAAGTCTGCCTCTTACTTAAGCATTGCCAAATAAAGGAGGCCACATTTGCTGCTCTTCTTTTTGAGGCGCAGTTTAAAAATTTAGATTAGATTTTAAGTCAAGAAAAGTCTGCATAGCTGTCAAACTACTTGACTTTTTTATTTTTATTTTAAGATTTAACTTGCACATTACTTTATTTAAATTGTATCACATTTTGTACAACCTTGAAGGTATAGCTTTGTTGGAAAGTTCTTATTCCAGAATGTTTAAGATTCAGTGTATCCTGTGATTTTGTTGTGATAAAGTACGACAGAAGCTGTTGTTCTGATTGTCGTTTGCACCGAGGCAACAGCTGTTGGAGAGATTTTAGTGCATGGGCAAGAGCTGTTGAAGGACAACACCCACGCAGATTACAGATTACAGAAAAGGCAACACGTTGCTACAAAGCTCACCCAGCTGTGGTGTGTAGTGGATTGTAATCTCATAATTAAGTGCATCATATACAGTTCAGGGCTGCCTCTGCTGGTAAACTGTACAATGACACTACTGCTATTCTGTAGTATGGTCAGAACAACTAAACAAGTTTAAAATCTTAATGGGCTAAATGGGGATACTCTGTAAAATATGATGTGTACATTCCCAAATTGCAAACTGGGAACATGTTTTGTTTTATATTAATACTATTTTAATCTGAGGTAATATGTGCATTTAGCAGCATCAGCCAGTATGCAGTTTGCAGTTTACTCTCAAATATTTAATGGACAGACACAGCCGAGCACAGTCCCAGTAGATATTTCTCATTAGTCCTAATGCTGCCTTTAATGTGTTGTATAACGTTTCCTCCTGTGATGGTAGAAGTCCAAAATGTTGGAGGGTAATTAAGATCTGTCTTTCTGGTGAATAATTTCACTAAGAAAAAATGAATGCCAAATGCTGGAGACGCTTCACCACTTTCTTTGTTCTTAGATTCAGTCAGTACAAGTCGTATAACACTGCTGACTTCTCTTTAAGCTTAGGTGCTTCAGTTAAAGGCAGCTTAATACTGAGTGAACCGATGTAAAATTGTTGTGGTTGTGTTGAATTTAGAAAACGGCTGCCTTATCAACTTTGCACATGCTCCTAGATCACAGCTTTTGATACTTCCACTGATATAAATGCTGTATAATGGCTGACTATATTTAACCTGAAAATATTATATCAGATGTTGTAAATAGATTTACTCTAAGAAATATGACGATCGTATGGCAAAGTGTGTGTAGTGTGTAATTGGTGATTTTAATATTTTAATTTTCATATTTCCTGTCTTTATTTGTTGAATACGTTTGTATATTGGGTATATCGTTAATGTCATTTGACGATTTGTTTTATGTTGGCATTAAAAAGGTAATAAAAATCTATACAAAGAAAATAAATTGGTAAAAGTTATTTTGATTACTATGACTTTCTTATATGCCGTTTATTTTTTTTGACCGAAATTTTACATTTACCAACATTAATTGTTGGGTCTATCTTTGTGACTGTCACCAACATAAAATCAAGCTGTCATCCGGAAAGGGGCGGTAACCTGCAGCTCTTAACCAATCACATTGCCGTTTCCTCTCGCCGGTAGCGCGGTGCTAAGCTAACAACAACAACAACAACACTACTGCACTCAGCTCACCTGCTGCGCATGGGTTATGTGCAAGTATTATCTAAATAAGCATTTGTTACTCATTACCCCTTAATTCGTCCTCAACAGCAAACAGTGAAGATTGTCTTTTCTTTTTTGCTGTTGAGTGTCTGCCAGCTGCTAAATTCAGACTTTTTTCTGGTAAGGCCTGGAGCATCAGCCACGTCGCCTCCTAAAAGAGGGTTTAGTAAGCTAACACGAGAAATAACGTCTAAAAAGTCTATTTTTAGGCGTTATTATTTCTATTAAAATCTATTTTCTCCTTTAATAAAACCAAACGTGACCCTAAAATGAGAGGTTCTTATGGAGATCGAGAGCGTGGACGGGACAGAGGGTGAGCTTATGTTTGCAACAAGCTATCACACTGGTCAAGCTAATACTCAAGCACTGATCCAAAGAATCAGGGCTACCTTTGAATCTTTGCCTACATTACAAATGCGCGTGCTTTGATCGCAGGAGCCCTCGTTTTGGATCCAGTAGAGCTGGCCCCCCTCCTAAGAAGTTTGGGAACCCAGGGGACCGCTTACGGAAGAAGAGGTGGGATCTGAATGAGCTTCCCAAGTTCGAGAAGAACTTTTACACTGAACACCCAGAGGTGCAGAGAATGACCCAGGTACATCAGAAAGTAAAAGGCCTGTTTCTGTTGGGACAGTTCCTAAGTGTGACGTGTGTTGTCTGTGTGGCCTTCCACTAACAGTATGATGTTGAGGAGTATCGCAGGAAGAAAGAAGTCACTGTTCGTGGGTCAGGATGTCCAAGCCTGTCACCAGCTTCCATCACGCACACTTTCCCCGTAAGTGATCAGCGTCAAACTATAGATATTGTAAAAAAAATCATACATAGCCTATGGGTCAAGTGGCTTTATAAGATGCATTTTGACAGTGACAACAGCCCTTTTTAATCTATTTTCTCTGTAGAACATGTTATGGATGTGCTGATGCAGCAGAATTTTAAGGAGCCCACTCCCATTCAGGCTCAAGGGTTCCCGCTGGCCCTCGGTGGGAGGGATATGGTTGGCATTGCTCAGACTGGCTCTGGAAAAACCTTATCGGTGAGCAGCCAGTGTGTGCATAATTAACACATGCTACTGCATTACTCGACAGACTCTGAATGGTAAATACACAGCTCGGCCAAAAATAAAGTCACACACTAATATTTTGTTGGACCGCCACAATATACCTGTGCCATCAGGGAAGAAAATAAACATTGATGGAATAACCTGGTCATTCAGGGAGTCAGCTGACCTCATTCTTTAGGCACATAACATTCTTGAAATAGACCTGACCGACTGCAGCAGCACCAGATCATAGCACGGCCCACAGGCCTGTACTGTAGGCACTGGGCATGACTGGTGCATCACTCCATCTGCCTCTCTTCTTACCCTGATGCACTCATCACTCTGGAACAGGTCTGTTCTGACCTTTCATTGTTTCAGAGTCCAGTCTTTATGCTTCAGAGCAATTCGAAGACTCACTGACAAATGGTTTTCTTATGGCTACACAGCTGTTTAGGCCCGATCCCTTGAGTTCTTTTCACATTGTGCGTTTGTGGAAATGCTCTGACTTTCACTATTTTACCTAGCCCTGAGTTCTACTGTTGTTTTGTCCAAGATTTGATTTAACCAAACGTTTAAGTGATTGCAGATCACAATCATTCAAGATTTTTTTTTTCTACCACATTTCTTCCCCACTATCCTTCCAATTCTCAAATAATGTTTGCTTTGAACCTTCTGAAACAGGTCCCACGACCACAGGATGTGTCTTTCCACAAGGTTGTTTGAGAAAGGAGAAACTACTCACTGCATCAGTTAGGATTATATAACTTTTATCCAATTGGCTGCTCTTACCTATTTGCTTATTTAAATCCAGGTGGGGACTTTTTTTTTTTGGCTGGGCAGTGTATGTTCAATAAAAAATCAATAGAATTGGCATTAGCATTAGAGATGATAGAAGCAACTCTCATATTTGGGGTGCAGTGGCTCAGTGGTAGAGCAGTTATATTACCTAAAGGTTGGCAGTTTAAATCCTGCTCTCCCCACTGCTCACTGCTGTTGTGTCCTTGGGCAAGACACTTAACCCACCTTGCCTTCTGTGCGACTGCACTGGTGTATGATTGTGTGGGAATGTTTGGTGAGACTGTGGAGTGAATGAATAATGGACGGCCTGTAAGCACTTTGGTCCTTTTGGAGAAAAGCGCAACATAAATCTAATCCATTATTATATTGTTTTTATATTTAATTTTTACCCAGTATCTTTTGCCTGCCATTGTCCACATTAATCACCAGTCCTACTTGGAGCGAGGAGATGGACCTATTGTAAGTAAAAACAAAAATGTCTATTTGTTTTATCTTATGATGGAAGAAAAAGACTAAAAACAGTATAGACTGATGATTTAAAGTAATTCTGTAGTGCCTGGTCCTGGCTCCAACAAGAGAACTGGCCCAGCAGGTCCAGCAGGTGGCATACGACTACGGAAAGTCATCCCGCATCAAAAGCACTTGTGTGTATGGGGGGGCTCCCAAGGGTCCTCAAATCAGAGACCTGGAAAGAGGTGGGGGCAGTTACTTAAATACATGTGTAACATTAATATGTAGTTTAGGTCCTTGATGTAATTAAGTTGATAATGCTGTGCATTTCTTGTAAAAAGGTGTGGAGATCTGCATAGCCACTCCAGGGCGACTCATTGACTTTCTTGAAGCTGGAAAGACAAACCTGCGGCGCTGCACGTATTTGGTTCTGGATGAAGCTGACCGCATGCTGGACATGGGCTTTGAACCACAGATTCGCAAAATAGTGGATCAGATCAGGGTAAAGCTAATGACTTTGACTTGACAGAGTTTGCCAACATGGTTATGTGTTTCTTTTAGAGCTTACAGTTGTTTATTAATTATTCTGTGTAGCCTGACCGCCAGACCCTCATGTGGAGTGCCACCTGGCCTAAAGAGGTTCGTCAGCTAGCTGAGGACTTTTTGAAAAACTATGTCCAAATAAACATTGGAGCTCTCGAATTAAGTGCCAACCACAACATCCTTCAAATAGTAGATGTCTGTATGGAAAGTGAAAAGGAGCACAAGTAAGAAGCAATCTTTCCGATTCAGATGTTAGGACATCTTTATAACCTTCTTCTTTCTAAAAATAAAAATACCCATGTGAATCAGATTGATCCAGCTGATGGAGGAGATTATGGCTGAGAAAGAGAATAAGACTATCATCTTTGTGGAGACAAAGAAGCGATGTGATGACCTCACGCGAATGAGACGCGATGGGTGAGACTTTGTTGCATGTTTGTTTATTTTAAAATTACTCAACCCAGCACCAGTAAAGTCTATTATAATATAAATTTAGACTGTTTAATGATTCAGGTTTTGGAGCTGACCCAGAACATGGACAATATCTGGAATAATATATATGTATATATATATATATTTTTTGTTTTATAGTTGGCCAGCAATGTGCATTCATGGTGACAAGAGCCAGCCAGAAAGAGACTGGGTCTTGTCAGGTACAACACACAAACTAGTGACTACTACTATGTCGGAAGTGTTTGTTACAACTAATTTGTTTTTGTTTTTTCACAGAGTTCCGTAGTGGCAAAGCACCAATTCTGATTGCTACTGATGTGGCCTCTCGTGGTTTGGGTATGTCCTGTGTGCTCACGGCACAGAAAATGTTACATTACACTAAAAAGAACACATTGACAGTTTTCTTTATAGATTACACATAGTTGTATATATAACTCCATAGGTATTTACAACAGCCAAAAACATGTGTAATATTTTAAGGAGCGTGGCTCATTAAGCAGCAGACCGTCTTTTTTTGACCAACCTAATTCTGTGTTCATCTGTTTTCTTTGCATTTTATTTTTGTTTTGTTTTCAAGTCTCTCCTCCGGCAACTAGAAGCACTCAGGCCCTCAGGAGCCTGCAGCCGGACCTAGGCATGACAAATCGAGAGCTACTCGGAGAGAGAGAAGGCCTGATTAATCAATCCCAGAAAGCCAACTCCAGTGAAATCTAGAACAGAGTCTTGGGAGGACCCAAGAGTGGGGTGCTGCTGGGATTTAAATTTGGTGCTGGGGTCGGGTGGCTGTCAGGTCAGATGGTGAAGAAGGGGTATGAAGGAGGTGGGTCTCCCTTCAGCCATGCCATCTTCCCTGTGACGTACCACACCAGTTGCTGATTTGATGAAGTCATCTAGAGACCTTTTTAAGTGTATCTACTCTGAAGGGACGTCAAATACCTTTCCCCGAAGATACAGTACAAAATAGTAAATGTAAATGGGTCTCACAGAAAATACACATAACTTTGGAGCTGAAGACAAAGAAATACACAACTCCCAGGAAGTGAAGGTTGAACAAAACGATGTATGGACGGCTTTGCTGGAGGTACCCTCTCAACTGCCCCTGATGTCAGCCCCTGACACCCCTCACCACTGGCTCTAGAGGCCGGCCTCTCCCTCTGCGGACGTCATGTCTGGTCCTGGCTGGCAGGAGTCCTGGCCCGAGGAGGCACCTCTCTATAATTGATCCCCTCCTCCCTCCCACTGCTTGTCTATCTCTCTGTTTGTGTGACTCCTTTACAACTGCTTTGTCTTTTATTCTTCAACTTACCTGTGCTTTATGTCTGTTTTCTTCTACCCCTCTGTTCTAAAGTTTTCTTTGTGTTCACTCACATCTGTCCAGCCTTGCTGATTCCCCCTGATGAGGACTAGCACAAATTCAGGCCCACCATCATGTCCCTCCTCCACATGTCTATGTCTGTTTCTTGTTACAACACTTAAGACTGGGCTCTAAAACATCATTGGCTCTGGTAACCAACGGAGCAACATTTGAAAAATGGAGCACCATGGAAGCATTAAAGTGGTGTAGACCTCCACACCCATCATACAGTTGGTGTATTAGTTAAAGTGGCCTCTCCAGTTCTGCCCCACAAGACCCCAGTCAACCTTTTGAACTCATAGTTGGACCATGAGGTAGCACAGTCCAAACCACTTCCCTCACTGGGATTGTTGTGGAGATAGGAGAGGGACTAATGCTTGTCCTGTGCCCACTCCTTGCACCCCTGCTGACCTCCCAGGACTGGTGGGGGTAAGGGGGGACAAGGGGCCTGTTTGTAAGGCGTCTCTAATCAGGGTAAGTACTGTGCCTCAACCCCCATCCCCCTCTCTTGCCCCTCTTTCACTTTTGATACCCTTTTTAAAAGGTGCTTCCTAAACAACCGATTGTCAAATCAGCTGTTTTTTTCTGAGCCCTTCGACACCCGTAATGAGAAACAGACCTAAAATTATTTGGAGGGAAAAATTAAACTTAAGAATTATTAACTAAAACCTTCATTGATGATTCCTTTAAGTAAAGGTCAGATTAGGCTGTGTTTTATAGTTGACTTGTTAAGTAAACTGATTTTCTAATTGTGTTTTGCTTCAATGGTATTATCAGTTATAAAACTAGTCCTGCTTTAAGGGAGTATTGCCTTTCCGATTAATTTTCAAAGAAAATAAACCAGTACTGCTTATGAACAAATTTTGTATGTTTTTTTTACTTGTTTTTTCTTTTCTTTCCCCACTGACCACACCTCTGCAACACCAAGATGTGGAGGACGTCAAGTTTGTCATCAATTATGATTATCCCAACTCCTCAGAAGACTACATCCATCGTATTGGGCGCACAGCCCGCAGCACCAACAAGGGAACTGCCTACACATTTTTTACTCCAGGAAACCTCCGCCAGGCCCGTGAACTAGTGCGAGTTCTGGAGGAGGCCCGCCAGGCTATCAACCCCAAACTGCTGCAGCTGGTTGACTCTGGACCTGGGGGAAGTGGAGGGGGTAAGAGGACATGCTCTGAGTAAAATATACCTATAAATACCTGCAATAAATATGAGAGACTAGGTCTGACAGCCTTGTGGCGTTCAGGATATATCTAGTCCTATGCACAGTGCCAACGGGCCAACATCATTGCAGCAACGTAAATATTTATATGACCATCCCCATTAAGGATGACACTGATTGATTGATTGATTGATTGTATTTTATTATTTTAGAATTACTGAGGTTTATACCAGTTTTGCACTGGTGTCAAATACTGGCTGCTCTTAGTTGGTCTTATCCACGTTTTATTTCTAGGTGGACGGGCCCGTTTCCGTGGGAGCTCCTCCAATAATCCCAACCTAATGTATCAAGATGAATGTGAGAGGAAAATGCATTCAGTGGGGGGTGATAAGGACAGCCGCGGGAGCAGCAGTAGTAACTACAGTCGCGATGGCAAAGACAGCCGCGGAGGAGGAAGCCGAGAAGGTGACCGCACAGCCTCTTACAGAGATCGCAGGGATGGCAGCCGCAACTACAGCTCCATCACCAACTCCTACAGCCAGTACCAGAAAAACGACAGCGGCAACAGCCAGTACAACTCCTCACGTAGTGGCACAGGGTCAGGAAGTGGAGCAGTCACACAAGCTCCGCCTCCTGTGTCAGGGCCGCAGCCTCTAATGGCCCAGCAGTTCAGCCCTCCCCAGCCAATAATGGGCCTCATGGGCCATTCACCTTTTCAGTTTGCCCCACCTCCTCCCCCTGGCAGGAAGTAATGTTACATAACACTGGTCACACACACTGCAGCCATTCACGGACATGGCTGAGAAAACACTAATGCCTCAGTTTGCCTGGATTTAGTCCCACCACACATTCCAGCTGCTATCACTCTCAAGTTTGTGCTGGTAAAAATCAACTCTATGTTACTAAGAGATTTTTTTGTGAGCATTTGTTTGATATTCTGGGATTTTTAAACAAGGATTGTATGTGGTAGTATTACCTGTATTAGATGAACTGGCCAGGTTTAGAGAAGCAGTTGTGTCAAATACTGTTTGAGGGGGAAAGGCTTTCCTGAACTAATCAATATCCACACAGTCTCGTAGAACTTTAGTTTTTTTCATACAGTGGGTGTTCTATGGAGTTTGCTTCTCAGATCATTTGTTTAGGAAATAATGCTCTTTTCCACATGAGCCAGGCTAATACTCCAGGTTGCATCCACACAGATCATCTTGGAGCTAATTCACAAGTACCACACACAACTTTCTATAAATATCACTTCAGCCAATGTTGTGTTTTTTTTTTTTTACTTGGTTAGTGTAGCTACCACAATTTTAAAGTATCCTTTGTAAGATTAAGTATAACTGTATCTTTGATATTTTAGTTATGGTCACATAAGTTTAACAGTGATGAGCAGCTTTACATTTAAATCTGTGTTGTAACTTAAAATAAAGTTCTAAAACTAAATCCCATATGCCTTTAAGACCAAGAAGAAAAATTTATTATCCATTCAGAATATTTTACCAGTGTTGCTTTTGCACATGGCACAAGTCAAATGTTCAGAACTCCTTTTAATATTTACAGAGCAGTTGTATCATGTGATGGTAGCACAGAGGAATGTGAATGAAAGCAAGTGGTGGGGAGGGGGTGTAAGAGGATCCAGTATGGCCGACATGCATTGCAAAATAAACCAGTTGAACGTGTTTAGGACCGACCCAGTTACTTCAGTACGGCTCAGATTGCATATCCACTGTTTAATATTCACTTGAATTAAAATCACAAGCCAAAAAAAAATTCATCTTCTACCAACAAGAGGAATATGTAATCAGTGTTGGAACGGGAAAAGTATTGGACATGATGTAACATGAGAAATTCCTATTAATGAAAAGTAAAACTGCAAAAGAGGCACATATGGCAGATATTACACAAATGTTACAGTAAATTCTTCAGTCTCCGTGCTAAGTAAAAAAGGTGTACTTATCACCAAAGAAAAGTGATTAAAAGGGGTTTTTAATCTAAATGCTAAGTCCAGAGTGCTGGATTTTGTGAGCATGCAGATTTGACAGTAAACCAATTGAAAAAAGGAAATAAACTAAAATACCTCACACCAAATGATGCTGCACATTTGAGTTTACCTTTAACATTAGCAGGTTTTGTTTCAAAAGCAGCCACATACAGCAGACTAGATCTAGACACACAACACACTGACAGGGCATGAAACAAACTGAAAAGTACAGCATGATGAAAAGAGGAAAAAGAAAAGCTCTGTTGTGTTGTTGGGTGATGAAGGAAGCAGAAAGTCTGTTGAGTTTAAATGCTATAGGTTCTCCCAGGTCTCCGGGGGGGGGAATTGTTCTAAAGTGCCGCTCTCTCGGTGCTCCTGCTCTCCCATCGTGAAGGTCAGAGTGTACTGCAGCTGTACCTTCTCCTAAAGCACAGAAGTGAGATAAACGTTATTTGTACAATAGCTGAAGAGAGAGATTTACCCGTTTTCTATTCAATGTTGGTGACGCTTTGGCTTACAGAAATCCAGAGCCAAAAAAAAAAACATAAAAGAACTTGAACGTTAACAAGTACATACCAAAAACACTTTTTTTTTTTCAAACAATTATTTAAAATAGACCCATTATCCTCTTTTTTTATTATGCATCTGGGATCATTCTGACCATTGTGCTTTGCTCCAGTTGCAATTCTACTTCAAACTATGGCAGCCTCAGAAGGTCAAACTCAACTTAAAAGTTTCCCAGTGGCTTTATGGATTGAATTGTGCACTTTTTGTAAAAATAAAATAAAAATGTAGAAATGCTAAAAGACAACATAGCTGAGCTACCGTACATTAAGCAGATAAGACAGGGAAAGCTATTTAACCCTGTTTGTTTGGGGCTCATGTTACAATACTTGTCATAATCCTTCTAGTAGCATTATATGCTTTGTTAGCCTACCTTGTTTGGGTTAGCCAGCAGTAGGATTTGTGTGACAGCAGCAGGAGGAAGGATGGGGTTAAAAGCTGGAAGCTCTGTGCCCGATGGAGGTTGTAGCTTGACTGCCATTGACTGTAAAAATGAATGAGCTTTAAAAGTATGTTTGAACAATTGTAACCATCTTGAGCTTTTGTACTACTCACCTTTGGAGCTTTAACGTCAAAGTTTATGTGAGAAACAGGGACAGGGGCAGAGGACAGCATGGAGATTATCACCACCAGCACATCGGGACGAGACGGAGGCAGGTTTTGGGCAAAGTGAAAGAGAACCCGCAGACTGTGTCCATCAAATACAGTCACAGGTAACAGACTACCTGAAGAGGAAGAGAAAGTGGTGAATAAATATACAGCAGCATTTTGAATTTATCTCAATCTTTACACACTTACTAGGCTTAATGGATTCTAGAGGTACAAAAACATCAGAGAGTGTGACTTGAGGCGGCGGAGGCTCTGACTGAGTAGGAGACATGTCCAGCAGAGTGGCTGCAGGCTGAAGGTTGAGAAGAGGAGTAGGATGTTCTGAGGTGAAAGGCAGGATGGGGTTAGGGGGGACACTGGATCCGGACTTGTTCTGAAGATCTCTCAGGTGGGTTTGGACTGCTGCTTGTCCCTGTTGGCAAAAAAATATGCAGTGAGAAAATCTACCTAAACAATGATGTTTCTTTCTGTGGCTGTTTCTAAATGTGGCAATACCTGTGCAAATATTTAGGGCGGCCTGCAAATAACTTTGATAGATTTTTTCTAATCCATCAAAAAGTATGAAATGTATTTTAAAACTTCATATTCCAGCTCAATATTACATAATTTAGGCAGGTAAGAAGCTAAACTGTAGTGCGTGGGAGTCAGAATACTTTTGTTTTTTACACAATGAAATAACCAATTTTTGGCCAATAATTGAATCTATACTACTATTGACTATGACTAACTGATTGGAAAAGCTGAGGTGGCTTCAAATGTGCCCAAATACAACAATCACTTTTACCATACCTCCTTAAAAAGATAATACTTTGAGAACTATATTTTTGAAATGGTGTGAAAACCATTGCTCTATGTAATATAAAAATAAAATAAATTAATTTTTCCACGTTTCTCCAGTTGTGCCTATGTCCAGTATAGATTTAATAATACCATTTAACATGTGGGCCCTCTGCAGGCAACGACTGCTGCAGCAACGTCTTTCCCAACAGGTCCAACTCATCCAAGGCCGAGTTCACAGGGGTAGAGCCGAGAGAAGGCTCTGGGAGTAGGAGGGTGGGTCTGGACGTAGACTGGGGGCTGCTGGGATATCTGTGTCTATACTCTCTGAAGACTGGAGACAAACAGCAGAGATAAGAGGTTGTACTGGTGTTTACTAATACTGTATGATTGACTTCATAGATTGTTCATGTGTCTTTTTGGTACCTGAAAAGAGTCCCAGGCTGTGGAGTCATCAGGCTGTGAGGCAGGATTGAGGTATCGTCCTTCACTTAAACCTGCGTCAAAGCAAAAGGACTTTAAAGTTAAACCGAGCCATTACCAGGTGGATAAATGCTGGAGTGATGTGCTGTTACCCAATGACATGAGCTCGTCGTCAAGGAGACTGATCCTTATCTCCTGAGAGGGGGCATTGAGCCTTTCCGTCAGCGTGGGGAATTGTGGGAAAGAAGGTGGGGACTGAGGTGAAGTGTCCAGCCCGCACAGATCTAGCAGTGCCGTGCCTCCTGCTGCGAGATACACATTCAAAACATTAGTCTAAGAGTATGTTTCCATCTTTCATTTCAGTCTTTTCTTTGACTATTCAAAGATTTTAAAGCAGTACACGATCTCAATTCATCTTCAGAAAATACAGTTGGAACACCACTCACCGGTTTGTGTGTTGTTGCCACTGGCATTAACTAGAATTAAAAAGGTTTGGAGGTGCGGCCCTATACTGCAGGAATAAATAGACGTTAATTGTGAGTTGCAGTCTTAGAGGACTTGTTTAAACAACGCAAGCCTTTTAATGCACAAAGCAAGAGCTAGAACAGGCTGACTACATAAAAACAGGAAAGAGAAGATTGCCTTAGGAGATGTCTTAAAAAAAAGTAATAAAATACAAGTAAAAGGCAGAACATTTCCGTATTTCTTTTGGAATATGACCGCATCATAAGAAAACATCCTTCATTTGAGAAAATGTCTTCCGTTTTGTCTTTTCTTTGTGTTTAATGCTCACCTAGAGCTTCATCGCTGTCCTCTGTATCACTTGCCAGTCTAAACAGTGTAGGTCTCATTTTTTCACAGCGCTGGTACAGGTCCTTAAAAACACAGCAACAGACGAAACGGTAAATATTTACATTCAGGTGTGAACAACTGTGCAGGAATCAGAGTAGACGTGCACCTGAAGAAGTTCAGCATTGCTCTGATCGGTGGTCTTCGGGTCGTATTCCTGCAGGAGTTGAGTCAAAAGGGAAACACTCTCGTTCACCTCCTGAATGGCGTTGACCGCTTAGATACCTTCTCTGCTCTCCGCTGATCCTGAAACAGCCAAACTTAAACGTGAACTTCATGAACAGATCAGGTTGGATAGAGAGAAAATAAGGTCAGGCTATTGAGAATGCCCACAGGCGTCAAAATGCAGAAAAGCTTCCCATAAAAATCTAGGACAAGTGTCTCAAAGCTACTCGGAAACAGTGCCATCCTCTCACTACCCCCCACCCCCTAAGGCCACTGACCCGTTTCCTCGTTCAACAAATGCTCCTGACAACAATGAAGTACCAGAAAAATATCTAGAAAAGGAAAGACAACTACCTCTTGGACCATTTCCTTGATAAGTTTGTTAGCTGCTTTTAAGTCATCGGGATGAGAGCTATTCAGCAGACGAGAAAGCATCTGGAAAAAAATTAAATAAATTAAAAAAAAATAGGTCAGAAATGAATCAATTTGTTGGAGCTTTGTTTCTCTCTTTTTCCGTTATTAAATATTCTTGTGTTTTATTAGACAAGACCTTACTTTGGACTTTTCCTCATCTTCAAAAATGGTGTTTTTCGGCCTGGGTGGAGGTAGAGTCAGAAGTTTGTCTGGTGGTAGCTCTGGATCTTGTTTAATAATACCTGGTTACACAAAACAAAATATGCATTTACTAAACAGGTTCAATGTTCATCGTCGCAATTCTTTCTCCATAATTTCTTTTAAAAAAGGGCTTTGGCTGCGGCGCCTCTCAGGACATGACACGTTTTAATTGACATGCATTTACTTGCCTTGTTTTTTCAACATTTGATAGGCATCAGATATCTTTGTCTCATCAGGCAGGGCTAATGTCCAGCTATAGATCAACTCCAGGACCTTCATTTTGACAGGCTCCGGTGACCGTGAACCCAGGTACTGGATCGTTAAGAAACAATCATTAAGTGATGTACATTGGGCTAAAACATGAGTAAATACGGGACAAAATACGCCACGTCTTACCTTTGGAGAAACTACTTTGATGAGTTCATTGAGAAAACGGAACTTGCCTACTTCACTATGAAACCTTTTGCCACAATTTTTCATACATGTCTCCAGGACCTAAAAAGAAAGAAGAATTGGTATAAATATTAACAAAATGATGGTCAGTGTGTATTTAGGTTTGAGAATGGTTTTGTTCCAGAGATTATTTAGTAGAATATATAATAACCACATGATCTCTCCAGGGTTCCCACTCTTTCATGAACATCAGACTTAAGGACTTTCAAAGCACCATTTATTTAATGTCAAGCACCTACTCACATCCCAGCACTTGTAGCGTAATTAAAAGACCTCTTACAGTACTGCACATTCCACTTACAGAGTAATAATGATGTTCTGAATGTGTAGGTTTTATAAACTTATACCATTTGGAGCAGTTTTCAAAGAAATTGAATTTAATCCAATGACGTCAATGGAGTTCATACTGATAATATTCAAATACAATTTCTTAAATATTAATAAAAAAACCTTTTCTTGCAATTTAACTTTTTGTTGTAATTTTTGTAAAAAGATTTTAATTGTGGTTAAATGTAGTAATATTACAGTAAAATCTGCTGACATTAAAAATGTGCACATTTGCTAAATAGAGACGTTACCCATTAATAAATAATCTTAAGTTAAAATTGTCACTTTTTATTGTAAATCCCTCTTTCGTTGCCATTTTTGGCACCTCATATGAGAATATTTTTAGAAATAGCACCATTCTACTAAACCAAATTCAAGTACTTTTACTAGTATGAAAAATGACTTCAAAAAACAATTCAAAGATGAGTAAAAGAGATTCGAGTTGATGTGAACTGACCAGCAAAGCTTGCATGGCTTCCCATTCTTGTGGAGACTGGATCTTGTGGGCCAGCAGCCTGGTAGCCAGCTGCGGTCTGCAGTGAATGTCAAGAACAGTAAGAAACATGCAGCTACAACAAAGTCAAATCTAAACTACTCTGAGCAAATTAAGTCACCGAAGAAAAATCAATGGGGACACGGCATAGCTCTAAGGTGAGCATTATTTATACATCGGCTGGAGTAAGTTGTGTTAAAGTACGTTAAATCTGCTAAACACCATCACATACCTTTAACTTAAACATAAAAAGGCACAAACATGTTCTTACCCCTCCAGGTCATTGTTGAGCTGGTCACAAAAAGCATTGATGCTGTTCCAGTCCGTGTCTCGGTTAAGTGGGTTTGTGGCTCTATCTGAAATGTTACAAAAAGGTGGGATGTGCATTACTAAACCCAGAACATTAAACATACATCTACGTTTTTAAATACAATATTAGTTGCGGGATTCAAGTAATATTTACTCACTTGCGCTTAACATAATGATATAATGCTAGGTCAAACTCTATTAAAACTATTTCTACGTTGTGTGTTATTGTCATAGTGATGTGTTAGTTGTTCTGTGTATTATTTGTATTTTTTTTTTCTGTCCATTATGTTGAGTGCAATGTGTTACATGTGGTCTTAAGTTACATGTTTTTTCTCCTGACCTGCCAACACTTGTCAACACATGTAATGTAGCCGTTGGGTTAATTCTGGCATATTTACGTAGATATTTACAGACATGTTCAACGATATGCACTGTCCCTTTTAAATAAAATACATCCAAACTCAGGTTACAATTCAGAAGCATTAATTCAATTAGAAAGTCATTAATTATCATGACTTGGTGAAAGATTTTGTAGGATGGGTTAAACAACCAAAATTAACGGCATGACACTGGAACGTTTTTTTTATGTCACATTTTACCTCGACAATTAAAAAAAGCTTAGCTATGTACGACAGAGTGACTCAGAAGGTGATAACTCAACTTAAAATTCATCCAGCCTGTGACATATAACCCCTTCGAGTCTCCGTGTTACAAGTCAGGCGCTAATGTTAGCTTGTTGTAGATATTTGCAATCCATGACCGACCCGTCTAGAACTTTCTGAAGGAGTAATTGACATTTTAGTGTTAGCGTGTGGTTCTGGTGTACAGCTGGGACCATCTTGAGTTGCCTACTACTTGGTTGCGCTATCGAGCAGTGGAGCTAAAGCTACGGCAGGTCGTGCAGTGTTGACAGCTGGCAGGCACAGCAGCACTGGAGCTAGGTTAGCATGCTGCTCGTAACGGCAGGATATGTACAATGAGCGGTCATCTCACCAGAACCGGTGAATGTATCTCGTTATTTCACGTCCGTGCGAGCCAATGAGCAACGATGGCAACAATAAAGAAGTCAAATACTCACTGATACGAGACTCCAAACTCTCCTCGTCGGGCGGCGCAGCCATCGTTACTGCGAGATTTATGTGGTGCGTCGGTCTCGCGAGGAAAGCACGCAGACGCACGTACAGGGCATAGGAAGGACGTAGATCTGGAATAAATAGAAGATAGTTGTTGGGAATTATTTCATGTCGTTATGCTCTGCAAAGTATTTATTTATTGGTGCATTTGCGTTTTTCTTACGCTGTGATATTAATGTTTCATATGTCACATAATCAATTTCAGTGTAGTTTCAAACCAGTTTATTGTGAAGACAGTTTGTTCTATGTATTTCTTTTCTAGGATCAGTAGCACTACCCGGAAGCTATATGACTTCTATATAATAATAGCAATAATAATAATAATAATAATAATAATAATAATAATAATAATAATAAAAATAATAATCTCCATCACTTTTCTTAATGCATGTCCCCTCCATCATCACACAACATATTTTAAGCAAGAAAATAAATGAACAAAACCCACCATTAAATAACACTTTCCAAAATGTTTTTATGAAAATTATAAAGCTTTTATAACAATAATTTTAATAATTTGAGAACGAACTCCATTTAGTTGTATAAGAAAATGATTGAAAAATTCAGCTAGAGGCTCAAAGTCGATTTTTACTCAAACAATAAAAAAATATATATTGTTTTTAAATCCCTTAAAACCTTTGGTACTACTTGGTACTAAAATAAGGTATGCTTATATTTTCTTTATAAAGCACATTAATCACAAAGGGGTTCTACACAAGATGAAGAACTTAAACATATTTAGAAGAATATGTGCAAACAGAGACGCCTTTGACGTGTAATCAGAAACCAGCTCTACCTAATTATAGAGACGGCTCTTTGTCTCCCCCTGGCGGCGGCCAATGAGCATTTCACAAAAAAACGGAGCAGGATGAAGGGAAGAAAGTAACTTTTATTTAAATGTACACAACTCTTGAAAAGTCCATCAGGATTTCCGAACGGACGTAAACTTAGCCGTTTCAGGAGCTCAGTGTCTGCGGGGTTTTTGCCACAGCTGCAGAAAAGTTGTTTCAAAGGTAAAAGATGGTGGTTTCCTGTTTCCTGCACTAAAGCAAACCAAACCTGCGAAGCGTTAGTGATTTGTCAAAAGTGCAATATTTAGCCAGTTCTCACGTCTGTCTTCATGCAAGAAAAATGGCATCACCAAAAGCACTGCAGGAGTGGTGCCGCGTCACATGCACTGGTTACCCCAGTGTGGAAGTTAAAGACTGGTCAAGCTCTTTCAGGAGTGGACTGGCTTTCTGTGCCATTCTCCACAAACACAGACCAGACCTGATGTGAGTAGACCACTTTCCTGTAGCTCAAGCAAAAACAGTAGAGAATAGTCTTAAATAAGCAAAGCCCTGTGTAGTTCTGTTTACCTCTCCTGTCTCTACCTTTAGCCTTCTTTTCAATGTAACTTCTTCTTACAACAGCATTAGAGACTATTTCCATCTATTTTCATGCCCATTGTTGTGGGTCACTTAACAGTTTGAGTGTTATTTTGTATTTAACTGGGTTAATCTTTCTGCATTTCCCTCTAGAGACTTCAAGTCTCTCTCCAAACATAATGCTTATCAAAATAACAAACTGGTAAGTCATCACTGTGTGTGGCTACAGTGCAAATCTAACTCAAACATTTGTCCGAATAATGTAATGTGGACTTGCACTTTCGAGGCATTTGAGGTTGCAGAGACAAAGCTGGGCCTCCCTGCGCTGCTGGATGCACAAGAGATGGTGTCAGCAAAGGAGCCTGACTATTTGTCTGTCATCACCGTACTGTTCCAGTTTTACTACGTCTTCAACAGGACGTCCAGTGGTATGTTGCAACAACACCTCTGTTATGTGACTAAATACTCCATTACATTCATTCATTCATTTAAATGCTTAGTAAAAGACAGCCACTTTAATAGATGTTTTATTTGCATTAACACAGGTCTAACACACACGTCAGGATTAAACAGTTCTGCCAAGACTACTTTGAAAGTCTCAAAGGTGTCAGTGGTAAAGTATAAGTATAAATGTCTTTTTTTTGTGTGTTTGTGCGCATTTGGCTGTGACTTGCTGGGACAGCTGTCTTACTTCCTAGTTTTCTGTTTTCTCTCAGGGTTTGACTCATCTGGAATCCGCTAGAGAAGATCATTTATCAGACACAAAGCAAAAAGTTGCATGTAATCTGTGTTTCAAGCCTGTTCACCTCATACAGAGACGCCTTCTCGATGGGAAAATCTACCATCGGGCGTGCTTCAGGTGACACTATATTCAAAGGCTGCACCTCTTTTTTAACGCTTTCATAAAGAGTGGTTCTAATGACTTGCATTTTGCCTCTCAGATGCAAACAGTGCCACAGTTCTCTTCTGCCAGGCTCCTACACTCAAGGAAGTGATGCTAACTCCCTGATATGCACCCACCACGTTAACAAACACAGTGCTTTTAACCACAAAAATTCATGTGGATATTTATCTCTGAGTGGGCTGGCTGTCAGCAGTGTTCCTCATTACTCTAGGAAAACAGAGTCACGGGAGGGACAGGTTTGTCAAACGCCCTGGATACAAGGCAGAGAAAGAGAAATGGACTCTTCGGCCGGATTGTACAGCCTTTCTCATCATCCTCCACCACAAGAAGGCTCACTTGAGGAAAATGAATATCTGCGATGTGATGTGAAACAGGAAACGACAAAGGTTCCAGATGAAAGAACGGTGAGCTCATGTGGAACTCCGGTTCCAACTCCGAGGAAGAAGTTACCCCAGACAATGAGCAGCTCTTTAGCTAAAGGTAAACACCTAAAAACATTTGTTACTATTTTAACTTCACTCTGACACAAACATTTCCTGTTTGTTTTGCTCTCCTCATGTCTCCAGGCACTGCAGACAAAACAAATGATAATAGAACTGTCGCAACAAACCTGTAAGTCTATCCGAGCGAAAAGACACAGCTATTGTTTGGCTCTGCTACTTTCAATAACAAACACACTCTTTTTTATGATGTTTTTGATGATTTAAGGTTAGAGTTTTTGTATAAAAGGGACTTTTTTTCTTATTACAAACACACTTTGAACTGCTTCACTTGTTGTTTTCTGTTTCCTTACTTCCTCTTTAGCGGCAGTTCTGGGTTCAAAACCAATCACCCATGGATGAAGATCATCCATCCCGGACCTTGGACTCAGCTTCCCCCTGCACCAGCCCTGGTTCTTCCTCTCAGACCCAAGGCGGTGTCCCAAAAGTCGGGCGTGTGGTACAGACTCCGAGCCCCTGCTCCCAACCCTTTTGACACTGACAAAAAGGACCAGCCGTCACAAAAAGAACAGACTGATGATGCGAAAAGTACGAAGGGAAAATTGGATGTAAAAGAGTCAGAGGAAGCTGCTGATTGTGAAGAGACAGCTTCTGTTGACACTGATAGAGATTGCATTGGTCGATCTGGTGCTCACAGTGAAGAGGCAGTTGAAGTATCTACAGAAGAAGCATCTCCCATTACGGTAAAAAATAAATCAGTAATGCAATATGTGAGGATTTTTAAGCTTGATGAAAGATAAATGCAGTGTTTCCTATTAATTAATAAGAGTCTGGCGGCCCACCATATTTTAATTTTCCTCCTCATGGTCCACATGCACTTCATCTAAAAGTGTGACTAGTTATCCCATAGACGCCATTGTGTAAAGATAAATATAACAGCTAATATTTCGACAGTGTTTTAACTGTGGACTATGTTAAGCAGGTTTTTGCAGCTTCAGGCTGTGCATGTGTAAATTTACCTTGAAACATATTTGATTGTGTAACCATCCCTTTCCTATTTGCAGACTGGCGATGAAAACCCTACAATATCCAACTGTGGGTCTTTTGAGGAGCTCCCGGGTTCATATCCTGCTGATCCTGGACATGGCTTCCCTCTCATCAAGAGAAAGGTGCATTAAAACCTCTAAATACGTCCTATGTGTAGATTCTGTTTTCATTATTGTGTTCTTGTGAGTAGGTGCAGGCAGACCAGTGCATTTCCACTGAGGAACTAAAGCTGCAAATGGGACAAGTGGCCAAACATCTGGAGACAGTGGAACAAAAAGGAGTTGAGCTGGAGAGGGAGATAAGAGTCTGCACAAATAGTAAAGCAGCTTTTATGCTTTTTACCTTTTCTGACAGAGGCTATGTTCACATTGTGACACTGTCCTCTGAAGCTGACACGCTAAACTACATTGAAACTGGTCCTTTTCTTTTAAAATCTTAACCAAATCTTATTTCATTGGGAAATGTGATGTGACTTCTCTCAGACAAACCTGTTCATGTTTCTCTGGTGAATACAAACATGCAGAAAGTTGAAACAGGAAATTCTCTACTATAATATATACTTATATTAATATACTATACTATACTAAAGGGGGGCGCAGTGCTTTACAAAAATAAGAGGGATAGGTTAAAAGAGAATACAGCCCAGCACAGATCAAGGGACCAAAAGAAACACAGGGATTATTTGTAATGGAAGCACATTTATCTAAACCATAGACACTGCCCAACCGTGACAGATAAAGTGGGGACCATCTTTAAAGGTCTTTTTTAAATTGTCTAGGAGAGACGTAAAATGAGCCTTAAACATCTGAATAAACAACAGGCTAACCTGAAGGCCAAGACAAAACCTGACATGGACCAACAGAATGGGAAGAATCTCTGAGACTACCCCCTGGCTTTGAAAGGGATTTAGAAAAAATGTATAGCCTGAACATATACCAAAGTGTTAGATAATGTCATTGAGACACAGGGGACTGAAGCTGCAGGTTATATGTAACAAGATTTCATCAGTGCACCGAGGAATTCCACGCTGAGTCCCGCCGGCCAACATGATGAAACAAGTTATGATCCCTGTGTTGCTGCATTCAATCTTTTTGGGTCTATCTTGATGTCTTGTGGCCCATTAAATAATTGCATCTAATTGCATTTCCAAAAAGTCAACCAATAATTTGTTTGTTTTTGTTTAAATAACCCATAATAATTATTCACTCATGATCAAATTAAAAAGAAATGACAGTGAAATGGTATGGCATTAGTCTTTTATGATGTACGTGAAAACACTTATCGTGGCCTCAAAGTCACATTAAAAAGTGTATAATATAAGATTTATATACAGTAGGTCTCAGTTTTCTACATCACAGGAACGTCACAAAAATGTGTAGACTTTTTCATCCACAGTGTCAAAAATAAGTGTCTGAGCAAAATGATTACTTTTACTAGAAGAAAATCTAAGTACAAAATGTCCTTGTTGTGTGAACATAGCCCATAACTTTTGTTTTGCATAGTTTACTGCTTTTTCCACCAGTCTCAGTTGTCTGATGTTGATGAATTCCAGATAAAGACAAAGAAAAACTCTTGATGGACTGGTTCGCTCTTATCCACCAGAGGCATGTTCTTGTGCGTAGAGACACAGAGCTGGTTTACCTGTGAGCAGTCTTTATCATTATTCACATCTCCTGTGTTTTCCTCTTTAACAGAGTGTCTCTTTTTCAGCTCCAAGCAGCAGGAGCTGGAGCAGAGACAAGAGGATGTAGAGTACGAGCTCAGATGTATTCTTAATAAACCAGGTCAGAGGGGGTTCGTTTGCTTCCTTTTTTGGATCTGCACGTGAGGATATTGGCCCTGAAGATGTGCTTTTCTTTCCAGAAGAGGAGTGGAGCGAGGAGGACAGGGGTCGGGAACAGGAAAAGATGGAAGAACTTGTTAAAATTATCGAACAGAGGAACCAGATTATCAGCAGCTTGGATGAAGAAGCAAAGAGGTGCATAAAACACATTCCAGCTGGTCTTATTCATGTCCAAGAAATGATTATTTTTGTTTCATTAGGGAAAAAGAAGATATGAGTTGGGAAACAATGATGAAAAACAAAGGTGCTTCCTTCTCGAATGTTTTTGTCGATAACAATCATTTATGTAATGTTGTAGTCACTGTAGTGTTCTGTGTTTTCTTCTAAGAGTTCCAGCAACGTGAACTGAAGGAGCTGAAGGAATCGAAAGGAAAGTTCAAGACAACCAGTGTTTTTAAAATGCTGAACCAAAAATCTCCACACAGAGACTCCACAGACAACAAGAGTTAAAGTGCAGCGATGACGCCACGTTTTTGATAGTTCTCACAAACTCTGTCCCACTAATAAATCCGGTCCAAAGTGTAATCAAAGAATGAACTTGTAACATACTGCTTGTATTTCAATGGTCTATCACATACTAATATTTAATGGATAAAATAAATATTTATTATTTCTTAAATATCACTCCCTCTACTTTTTTTTTCTGTCCATTGGAAAGGATCTTACAGAGTTTTATTAAAAGGATGTTACTATTGTTCCCAGAATTCTTTAAGACACCACCAGCGCACAGAAAATATTTTGGCCGTGTTTTTATTCCTTTTAAATAAGATCCAGCTGTTTTGTCAGTAGGGTTTAACTATAATGTGCATTTACTGAGGGTTAGGGTTAATTTTGATCTTAATATTTCAGACCTGTAGCATGGTTATAAATGTGGCAGACTCTGGTTTAAAATGTGTGTTTGGTGAGACACATACAATGAACCATGAAAAATAAGTAATAATACTTTAAGAATACTTTGAGTCTTGTAGAATTAAAGCTGACCTGTGAATGATGAGGGGTAACCTTTCGTAGAACGCAACAAACTTCTCATCCTTAAGTGGATGTTTTTTAGTGTTGTTTGTCTTTTTATTGTGTTTCTTTGGTGCCTGGTGTCTTGCATGTAATACCAACCTTCACCAGCAGACGTCCCCATTTCACAATTTAAAAAATTTCATTAAGAACTGGACTTTCTGCAGCACAAAGCAATTTTTTTCAATCTCATCATTGTGGGCAAGATGGTTCAAAGATAATTGTAGTGTCTATTTTTCCAGAAAGAATGAGCCGCTGTAGATTGCATCAGACCACATATTACATTTCTCTTCGTCCAAACCCTACCAGCTCGGTCTGGTCCAATCAAAACAAACGGCTTGTGTGGCACGCAGGTCTAATTTTAACTAGGCTACATTAGATCTCTGTAGATAGATAAAGATACTAACCCCAATGACTGGTGTCCAGGAACATCTTACAACATATAAAGCTATGTGTTTCCTGCACAGTGTTCTGTGGAATTTGGACCTTTCTGTCTTACATTTCTTTATTTTATTGT